>CM035166.1:31130452-31211637 GCA_020205615.1 Panax quinquefolius
AGTAATAAAGTGATAAGAAAAGTATCGTTCTACAGGAAGAATCTTAATTAATAAATTCCAACTAGTAGCACTATATCAACCCAATTTTATTTAAACAATGATAAATTATGATTTTTGAAATATTAAAACTAAATTAAACAATTAAATATATTATTCTAAAATAAGCAAATAAATAAACGCAGATTTGAATGATTGATTTAGATAAATAAGGATTAAAACTTCAATATCCCCAATTATGAACTATAACTCAATTACCCAATTATCTCAATTATTATGTCTCTTGAATTGTTAATGAGAATTCTCAAATGTCAAAAGTCCTTTTCCAAGTAATCAATCGACTTCTATTTAATCCAGATTAATCTTGCTATATTCTATGCAAAACAAGTGAATTAAACTCTTTCAATTCCAATTCCTTATGTGTTACATGCAGTGAAAAGATATTTCTATTCAATTCACAAACCTAATTATTCACTGTGCAAATAAATAAGTCACACGTTATCAAACCCAGTTCTAACCCTAGAATTCCTCTTTCAATTCCTTCTAGAGTAACACGGTAATTATTGGCCAAATAATTAATCAATAGATGCAAGGCATGATAAACAATTCACTTCAACATAAATAATTGGAATAAAATGAATAACTAATTTATAGCCATAAAAGGTTCAATTGAAATCTTAATAAAAGAATTAGTTCATAACGGAAATAAAAACCAATAATCGTTTGCAAATCATCCTTAAAGAATTACAAATTGAAAATAAAGAGAAGAAGAAGAAAACTCTGTAGCTAATCCTTAGTCTTCAAGTAATCCTTGTGTAGCCTCCAATGAATGAATGATTCGATGATTCCCCTAATTTCAGCACTTAATTTCTTTTTATAGCTCCCCCACACTCCTAATTCAATTAGGCTTTAAATAACCTTCAATAGTCAAGTCAGCTGAAAGTCAACGCTCGCGTCTTGGTCAAAAAACAGCTTCGACCTAGCCTTGCCATTTGGGATTAATCTGAGATAGAGCGCCCGTACCGGAGGTTGAAATATTTACCATTTTTCCATTTTCACCTTAAATTCCCCCGTTTGCTCCTGCAGCTCCTAAATCTACAAAAAATAACATATAAACACAGTAAAAATAGTCCTAAACGACTAGAAGATACAACAATATAAACCCAAGTATATCCGATTTATGGGTATATTACCCAATCATCAGGGTCACATTGCGTCTGACTGTCCAAGTCCAAAGAAGAACCACAGATACTTTATGTGTGGGTCAACTGACCACATGGCAAATAACTGCCCGAAGAAGGGGACGGACGGGAACAAGAGTGTCAATAGCGGTAAGTTAGCTATTGGTGGTCCAACGCAGCCAGGTAGGCCGATGGCACGTACCTTTAACATGACAGTCCAAGATGCGATGGCATCAGGGGACGTAGTCGCGGGTAATATTCCGATCAACGACCTAAATGCTTACGTGCTGTTTGACTCGGGTGCTACTTGTTCTTTTATCGCATGTGATTTTGCTAAACGATTAGGATTACTTCCCGAAAATTTGCCTATACCTTTAAATATTAAGGTAGCAAATGAAGAGATAATTCCTATTTAAGATATTCATAGGAGTTGTTGCGTAGACATACGGGGTTATAAATTATCGGTAGATTTGATATCGATAAAGCTAGGAGAATTCGACATAATTCTAGGAATGGATTGGTTGGTGAACCATGGGGCAATTATTGATTGTCAAAAGAAAAGCGTATATATTAAAACGTTAAGACAACCTCAGGTAATATTTTACGGTAATAAATCGTCGGGACATTCGTGTTATCTTACGATGACACAAACTAGGAAACTATTAAGGAAATGGTGTGTAGGTTATCTGTGCCATGTTGTTGATACCCAGAGAATGGGAGCGACCATGGATCAAATACCTATAGTGAGTGAATTCATGGATGTATTTCCAAGTGAATTTCTGGGTCTTCCGCCAGATAAGGAGACCGAGTTCATAATAGACATTGTGCCACGAGCGGCACCAGTTTCCAGGGCACCGTATCGAATGGCGCATTTAGAGATGAAGTAGTTAATGGGGTAATTACAAGAACTGTTGGACATGAAGTACATTCAACCGAGTGTTTCGCCGTGGGGAGCACCGGTACTGTTTGTCAAGAAGGATGAATCGTTAAGACTTTGTATCGACTACCGAGAGTTGAATAAGCTAATGATAAAGAATAAGTACCCATTGCCCAGGTTCGATGATCTTTTTGATCAGTTGTGTGACGACCCCAAAATAGGTCCATTCCATCCAACCCATTCTGAGTCGCCAAATACATGGTACAAAAACAAATACAACTTCAGTAATACAATTGTCATGCAAAATACGACAACACATATACTGTGAGTTTGAATACAACTATTGTTTAAGAGACAGTATAAAAACTTAAAAGGGGTCCTCATTACAATTATTGATACGCTATTTCACAGAATAGTGAGGACTACTAATGCAATCATCTAGACCGTCAATCCATTCCCCGACTAGTCCCAGTTATATTCTCATTTCCTGAAGAGAACAGTGAAAGAAAGGGTGAGCTCAACTAGCCGAGTAAGAAAATATTATGACTAAGATAATATACAACAAATTATCATTAGTCTTCAATAGGGAAAAAATCTGATAAAATATAATAGACAACAAGTTTTAGATCAACAACTGCAGCGGAATAAGCAATCCATTAGAAGAGTCAAGTAGAGAAAAAATTCTACTATCTTCTAAGATTTAAAAGTTCATCATCAATATTTTATCCTTGTAACATCAATCAATAGACATCTTGAATCAAATATTCATCTTTGCACTACAGGCCAAAGATATTCATTTATATCACCGGTTGGTCATGTTCATCTCAACACTGTTCATCTTTGCGATGGGCCAAAGATATTCATTAGGTAATCATTCATCTTTGCACTGACGAGTCAAAGATATTCATCAATTAATCATTCATCTTTTTACTGTGCCAAAGATATTCAAGAATATCATCATTTAGGACCGAGGATGATGAAAAATATCTTAAAGAAAACGAATCCAATGAGATAAAAGATCAAATATTAGGGATTCGTATTATAGTTTATCCAAGTTCAAAAATACTTCATAATAACCAATTGTGAAACAGAATTCAAAATAAAGATCAATAAATGGATACAATAAAAGATAGTAACTATAATAGACAACTTGGACAAAAAGAACAAAAATCCATTTTTCGATGAATAAAGGCAGTATCATGAATAGTCAGATATCGTGAATAAATAGTCGTAGACGTGAATAGTAACTCCGACACCAAAAGATAGAAATTCTAGAAGAAAAATCATCATGCTTTGTGAATAGTACTCGTGAATAGTAACTCATGAATAGTAACTCATGAATAGTAACCCCGACATGAAAAGTTCCAAATTTGATAAAAAGTTCCAACCAATATTTTGGCATAATGATATTTAAGAAATAATATCACTTACGAAGAAAATAACATCCCTTACCTCAAAAGATAATACTTTGGTGGAATATTGGATATAGTGTCAAGGAACTTGCACCATATAGCAACACTCAAAGTATCAAAATACTCACAAGAATACGCTCGATAATATAGAGAGAGAAAGAAAAAAACTTATAAACGGTGTGTGATTTTCAATTCTAACTAATCACCCTATTTATAGGAAAATACTTAGAACGCCATAGAAGACTAATCTAGCACACCATGGCTTTAAAACCATTACTATTGCCACCCACCACATTTGAAATTCAATTAAGCACATTTCTTACCAACCAATTCTAGAATTTTCCAAAATGTTTTATCATTTAAACAATAATTTTAAACTTTAATAATTCATAAAAAATAGCTTTGAGTTTTATCGTAAAAAAATACAAATTTTATGTCCATTCCACACCTTTTAAAATCGAATTCTCTACAACTTTGTAGCTTTGAGTTTTTCTAAATTCCAAAAAATCAGAAAAATACGAAATCCACAAACGGATGATTTTAAATACTTCCAATCCGACAAAATAATCGATAAAACATCTCAACATTAATTCCTTCATTAATAACCACATAAATAAATCCATCATTTATATCCACATAAAATAAATATTTCCTTATCATATGAATCAATAATTCATTATTCACAAATAATATTACAGAATCATATTTATGACAACCAGGTGTTCCAGAAAGAGGGCTTTTCCGATAAAGATTTCTATTTACTAGTAGCGTAATTAGGTGACCAAACCTCTCCTTGATGAGAACTTTCTAGACATTGCCAATAATGCTTATCTAATAATATTATTCAAATAATATGAATTATTGATCCGATAATGGAAAATATGTGCGTTGACAATTATTGAAACAACAATAATATAAAATATCAACGCAAAGACAATTATTGAATCAATAAAATAAAATATTGAATAAAGAATTCGTAACAATTATTGAGTAAGTGCCTTCTTACGTAAGGATAAAAAATTCTTCAACAATATTGTGCAAAACCGGTGCTGCTCTTTGTGCAACCACGGGTATTCTTGTATATTTTAACCACCAAGTATTTCAACAACGTTGTTACTTCAGTAACAATTACGCCGTTATTTGTAAAAACTCAAACTTTTGTCATTTTCTTCATCCGACAGCTTATCCGTTATGGGGGCCCACAAATGGTTTGCTTGGTGCATACGAATATTCCCGATAAAAAGAATATTCCACGACCAAACGAATATTCCCCGACAATGATAAGTATTTTATAGCCACTTGCTTATTTTGAAAATTTTATATATATCACCCTTAACTTTAAACTTTTATCAATTTAGCCATTTACTAAATAGAAAAATTGAATACTTTTATTTCATAAAATTCGGGGTCTTACAATCCCCCCTCCTTATGATATTTCGTCCCCAAAATTTACGTACCTGATATTTCAAAGAGTTAAGAATACCTTGCTGTCATTTCAGATTCCATCTTTCCTGTCATCATGATTTCTCCATTGTTCATCTCCTATATTTCAGATATCATTTTAGAATACTGCTTCAAAACAAGGGTTAATTGAACAAATTAACATATCACATAATATCCGGATATTATGGTGACCAACAAATAAGCTAGAAGGACACACTAGCGAAGGATTTACTCATCTCCTCCTAGATCTATTCCCGATCTCCGCCAGAGATCATATCCCTAAGCTTTGATACCAACTATGACGCGACCCCAAAATAGGTCCATTCCATCCAACCCATTCTGAGTCGCCAAATACATGGTACAAAAACAAATACAACTTCAGTAATACAATTGTCGTGCAAAATACGACAACACATATACTGTGAGTTTGAATACAACTATTGTCTAATAGACAGTATAAAAACTCAAAAGGGGTCCTCATTACAATTATTGATACGCTATTTCACAGAATAGTGAGGACTACTAATGCAATCATCTGGACCATCAATCCATTCCCCGACTAGTCCCAGTTATATTCTCATTTCTGGAGAGAGAAAAGTGAAAGAAAGGGTGAGCTCAACTAGCCTAGTAAGAAAATATTATGACTAAGATAATATACAACAAATTATCATTAGTCTTCAATAGGAAAAAATCTGATAAAATATAATAGACAACAAGTTTTAGATCAACAACTGCAGCGGAATAAGCAATCCATTAGAAGAGTCAAGTAGAGAAAGAATTCTACTATCTTCTAAGATTTAAAAGTTCATCATCAATATTTTATCCTTGTAACATCAATCAATATACATCTTGAATCAAATATTCATCTTTGCACTACAGGCCAAAGATATTCATTTGTATCACCAGTTGGTCATGTTCATCTCAACACCTGTTCATCTTTGCACTACGGGCCAAAGATATTCATTAGGTAATCATTCATCTTTGCACTACAGGCCAAAGATATTCATCAGTTAATCATTCATCTTTGCACTACAGGCCAAAGATATTCAGTAATATCATCATTTAGGACTGAGGATGATGAAAAATATCTTAAAGAAAACGAATCCAGTGAGATAAAAGATCAAATATTAGGGATTCGTATTACAGTTTATCCAAGTTCAAAAATACTTCATAATAACCAATTGTGAAACAGAATTCAAAATAAAGATCAAAACATGGATACAATCAAAGATAGTAACCATAATAGACAACTTGGACAAAAAGAAGAAAAATCCATTTTTCGATGAATAGTGTCGTATTCGTGAATAGTGTCGTATACGTGAATAGTGCCGTATACGTAAATAGTAACTCCGACACCAAAAGATAGAAATTCTAGAAGAAAAATCATCATGCTTTGTGAATAGTACTCGTGAATAGTAACTCGTGAATAGTAACTCGTGAATAGTAACCCCAACATGAAAAGTTCCAAATTTGATAAAAAGTTCCAACCAATATTTCGGCATAATGATATTGAAGAAATAATATCACTTACGAAGAAAATAACATCCCTTACCTCAAAAAAAAAGATAATACTTACATTTGGAATATTGGATATAGTGCGAAGGAACTTGCACCGATATAGCAACACTCAAAGTATCAAAATACTCACAAGAATAAACTCGATAATATAGAGAAAAAGAGAAAACTTATGAATTTCGTGTGATTTTCAATTCTAACTAATCACCCTATTAATAGGAAAATGCTTAGAAGCATATGAGACTAAGAAGACTAACTATTATTTGACTTTTTGGCTTTACTATTACTATTGCCACACAACATTTGAAATTCAATTGAGCACATTTCTCACCAACCAATTCTAGAATTTTCCAAAATGTTTTATCATTTAAACAATAATCGAAACTTTAATAATTCATAGAAAATAGCCCAAATTTAAATTCCAAAAAAATACTGAATTTTATGTCCATTCCACATTTTAAATCGAATTCTCTAAAAGCTGTAGTTTTAAGTTTTCTAAATTCCAAAGCAAAAATACCCAAAATCCACAAACGGATGATTTTAAATACTTCTAATCCGACAAAATATCGATAAAACATCTCAAACATTAATTCCCTTCATTAATAACCACATAAATAAATCCATCATTTATATCCACATAAAATAAATATTTCCTTATCATATGAATCAATAATTCATTATTCACAAATAATATTATGTAATCACATTTATGACAACCAGGTAGTTCCGGAAAGAGGGGCTTTCGATAAGGATTTCTCTTTCTTGGCGCGTAATTAGGTGACCAAACCTCTCCTCGATGTAACTTTCTAGACATTGCCAATAATGCTATCTAATAATATTATTCAAATAATATGAATTATTGATCCGATAATGGAAAAATCATGCAAATGACAATTATTGAAACAACAATAATATAAAATATCAACGCATCAATTATTGAATCAATAAAAATAAAATATTGAACAGTAATTACTGTAACAATTATTGAGTAGTGCCTTCTTACGTAAGGATCAAAAATTCTTCAATACTGTGCAAAACCGTGTGTTACTGTGCAATCACGCGTATTACTATATTTTATCCACCAAGTATTCCAACAGTGTTAACGGTAACAATTACGTATTTATTTGTTAAAACTCAAACTTTTTCGTTTTCTTCATCCGACAGTTATCCGTTATGGGGCCCACAAATGGCTGCCCCGTCGTACGAATATTCCCCGACGAAAAGAATATTCCACGACCAAACGAATATTCCCCGACAGTGATAAGTATTTTATAGCCACTTGCTTATTTTGAAAATTTTATATATATCACCCTTAACTTTAAACTTTTATCAATTTAACCATTTACTAAATAGAAAAATTGAATACTTTTATTTCATAAAATTCGGGTCTTACAATCTCCCCTCCTTATGATATTTCGTCCCCGAAATTTACGTACCTGATATTTCAAAGAGTTAAGAATACCTTGCTGTCATTTCAGATTCCATCTTTCCTGTCATCATGATTTCTCCATTGTTCATCTCCTATATTTCAGATATCATTTTAGAATACAGCTTCAAAACAAGGGTTAATTGAACAAATTAACATATCACATAATATTCGGATATTATGACTGACCAACAAATAAGCTAGGAAGGACACACTAGCGAAGGATTTACTCATCTCTCCCCTCCTAGTTCTATTCCCCGATATCCGCCAGAGATCATATCCCTAAGCTTTGATACCAATTGTGACGACCCCAAAATAGGTCCATTCCATCCAACCCATTCTGAGTCGCCAAATACATGGTACAAAAGCAAATACAACTTCAGTAATACAATTGTCGTGCAAAATACGACAACACATATACTGTGAGTTTGAATACAACTATTGTCTAATAGACAGTATAAAAACTCAAAATTGGTCCTCATTACAATTATTGATACGCTATTTCACAGAATAGTGAGGACTACTAATGCAATCATCTGGACCATCAATCCATTCCCCGACTAGTCCTAGTTATATTCTCATTTCCTGAAGAGAACAGTGAAAGAAAGGGTGAGCTCAACTAGCCCAGTAAGAAAATATTATGACTAAGATAATATACAACAAATTATCATTAGTCTTCAACAGGGAAAAATCTGATAAAATATAATAGACAACAAGTTTTAGATCAACAACTGCAGCGGAATAAGCAATCCATTAGAAGAGTCAAGTAGAGAAAGAATTCTACTATCTTCTAAGATTTAAAAGTTCATCATCAATATTTTATCCCTGTAACATCAATCAATATACATCTTGAATCAAATATTCATCTTTGCACTACAGGCCAAAGATATTCATTTGTATCACCAGTTGGTCATGTTCATCTCAACACCTGTTCATCTTTGCACTACGGGCCAAAGATATTCATTAGGTAATCATTCATCTTTGCACTACAGGCCAAAGATATTCATCAATTAATCATTCATCTTTGCACTACAGGCCAAGGATATTCAGTAATATCATCATTTAGGACTGAGGATGATGAAAAATATCTTAAAGAAAACGAATCCAATGAGATAAAAGATCAAATATTAGGGATTCGTATTATAGTTTATCCAAGTTCAAAAATACTTCATAATAACCAATTTAAAATGTAATTCAAAATAAAGATCAAAACATGGATACAATCAAAGATAGTAACCATAATAGACAACTTGGACAAAAAGAAGAAAAATCCATTTTTCGGTGAATAGTGTCGTATTCGTGAATAGTGCCGTATACGTGAATAATGTCGTATACATGAATAGTAACTCCGACACCAAAAGATAGAAATTCCATAAGAAAAATCATCATGCTTTGTGAATAGTACTCGTGAATAGTAACTCATGAATAGTAACTCGTGAATAGTAATTCATGAATAGTAACTCATGAATAGTAACTCATGAATAGTAACCCCGACATAAAAAGTTCCAAATTTGATAAAAAGTTCTAACCAATATATCGGCATAATGATATTGAAGAAAAAATATCACTTACTTAAGAAAATAACATCCCTTACCTCAAAAAGATAATACTTCGGGCCGAATATCTGGATATAGTCTTTGAAGAACTTGCACCGTATACAACAACACTCAAAGTATCAAAATACTCGCAAGAATAAACCGATAATATAGAGAGAAAAGAGAAAACTTATGAATTCTCGGTGTGATTTTCAATTCTAACTAATCACCCTATTTAGGAAAAAAATTTAGAACGCCATAGAAAACTAACTCGCTATTGATGGCTTTTATTGCTACTATTGCCACCCACAACATTTGAAATTCAATTGAGCACATTTCTCACCAACCAATTCTAGAATTTTCCAAAATGTTTTATCATTTAAACAATAATCAGAAACTTTAATAATTCATAGAAAATAGCCCGTTTATCAGAAAAATACGAATTTTATGTCCATTCCACACGAAATCGATTTCTCTAAAACTTTGTAGTTTTAAGTTTTTCTAAATTCCAAACAGAAAAATACCCAAAATCCACAAACGGATGATTTTTAAATACTTCCAATCCGACAAAATACTGATAAAACATCTCAGCATTAATTCCTTCATTAATAACCACATAAATAAATCCATCATTTTTATCCACATAAAATAAATATTTCCTTATCATATAAATCAATAATTCATTATTCACAAATAATATTACAGAATCACATTTATGACAACCAGGCCGTTCCCAGGAAAGAGGGGGCTTTCCGATAAGGATTTCTCTTTACTGGCGCGTAATTAGGTGACCAAACCTCTCCTTGACAGAACTTTCTAGACATTGCCAATAATGCTATCTAATAATATTATTCAAATAATATGAATTATTGATCTGATAATGGGAAATAATGTGCAGTGACAATTATTGAAACAACAATAATATAAAATATCAACGCATCAATTATTGAATCAATAAAAATAAAATATTGAACAGTAATTACTGTAACAATTATTGAGTAGTGCCTTCTTACGTAAGGATCAAAAATTCTTCAATACTGTGCAAAACCGTGTGTTACTGTGCAATCACGCGTATTACTATATTTTAACCACCAAGTATTCCAACAGTGTTAACGGTAACAATTACGTCGTTATTTGTTAAAACTCAAACTTTGTCGTTTTCTTCATCCGACAGTTATCCGTTATGGGGCCCACAAATGGTTGCGCCGTCGTACGAATATTCCCCGACAAAAAGAATATTCCACGACCAAACGAATATTCCCCGAGAATGATAAGTATTTTATAGCCACTTGCTTATTTTGAAAATTTTATATATATCACCCTTAACTTTAAACTTTTATCAATTTAACCATTTACTAAATAGAAAAATTGAATACTTTTATTTCATAAAATTTGGGGTCTTACAATCTCCCCTCCTTATGATATTTTGTCCCCGAAATTTACGTACCAAATATTTCAAAGAGTTAAGAATACCTTGCTGTCATTTCAGATTCCATCTTCCCTGTCATCATGATTTCTCCATTGTTCATCTCCTATATTTCAGATATCATTCTAGAATACAGCTTCTAAACAAGGGTTAATTGAACAAATTAACATATCACATAATATCCGGATATTATGACTGACCAACAAATAAGCTAGGAAGGACACACTAGCGAAGGATTTACTCATCTCTCCCCTCCTAGTTCTATTCCCCGATATCCGCCAGAGATCATATCCCTAAGCTTTGATACCAATTGTGACGACCCCAAAATTGGTCCATTCCATCCAACCCATTCTGAGTCGACAAATACATGGTACAAAAGCAAATACAACTTCAGTAATACAATTGTCGTGCAAAATACGACAACACATATACTGTGAGTTTGAATACAACTATTGTCTAATAGACAGTATAAAAACTCAAAATGGGTCCTAATTACAATTATTGATACGCTATTTCACAGAATAGTGAGGACTACTAATGCAATCATCTGGACCATCAATCCATTCCCCGACTAGTCCCAGTTATATTCTCATTTCCTGAAGAGAACAGTGAAAGAAAGGGTGAGCTCAACTAGCCCAGTAAGAAAATATTATGACTAAGATAATATACATTAAATTATCATTAGTCTTTAACAGGGAAAAAATCAGATAAAATATAATAGACAACAAGTTTTAGATCAACAACTGCAGCGGAATAAGCAATCCATTAGAAGAGTCAAGTAGAGAAAGAATTCTACTATCTTCTAAGATTTAAAAGTTCATCATCAATATTTTATCCCTGTAACATCAATCAATATACATCTTGAATCAAATATTCATCTTTGCACTACAGACCAAAGATATTTATTTGTATCACCAGTTGGTCATGTTCATCTCAACACCTATTCATCTTTGCACTACGGGCCAAAGATATTCATTAGGTAATCATTCATCTTTGCACTACAGGCCAAAGATATTCATCAATTAATCATTCATCTTTGCACTACAGGCCAAAGATATTCAGTAATATCATCATTTAGGACTGAGGATGATGAAAAATATCTTAAAGAAAACGAATCCAGTGAGATAAAAGATCAAATATTAGGGATTCGTATTATAGTTTATCCAAGTTCAAAAATACTTCATAATAACCAATTGTGAAACAGAATTCAAAATAAAGATCAAAACATGGATACAATCAAAGATAGTAACCATAATAGACAACTTGGACAAAAAGAAGAAAAATCCATTTTTCGGTGAATAGTGTCGTATTCGTGAATAGTGCCGTATACGTGAATAATGCCATATACATGATTAGTAACTCCGACACCAAAAGATAGAAATTCCATAAGAAAAATCATCATGCTTTGTGAATAGTACTCGTGAATAGTAACTCATGAATAGTAACTTATGAATAGTAATTTGTGAATAGTAACTCATGAATAGTAACTCATGAATAGTAACCCCGACATGAAAAGTTCCAAATTTGATAAAAAGTTCTAACCAATATATCGGCATAATGATATTGAAGAAAAAATATCACTTACGAAGAAAATAACATCCCTTACCTCAAAAAGATAATACTTCAAATTTGGAATCTGGATATAGTCTTTGAAGGAACTTGCACCGTATAACAACAGTCAAAGTATCAAAATACTCACAAGAATACGCTCGGTAATATAGAGAGAGAAAGAGAGAAAACTTATGAATCCTGGTGTGATTTTCAATTCTAACTAAGCACCCTATTTATACGAAAATGCTTAGAACGCCATAGAAGACTAAACTCACTACACGATGGCTTTACTCATTATTATTGCCACCCACCACATTTGAAATTCAATTGAGCACATTTCTCACCAACCAATTCTAGAATTTTCCAAAATATTTTATCATTTAAACAATAATCAGAAACTTCAATAATTCATAGAAAATAGCCCGTTTATCAGAAAAATACGAATTTTATGTCCATTCCACACGAAATCGAATTCTCTACAACTTTATAGCTTTGAGTTTTTTCAAAATCCAAACAGAAAAATACCTGAAATCCACAAACGGATGATTTTTAAATACTTCCAATCCGACAAAATACTGATAAAACATCTCAGCATTAATTCCTTCATTAATAACCATATAAATAAATCCATCATTTATATCCACATAAAATAAATATTTTACTTATCATATGAATTAATAATTAATTATTCACAAATAATATTACAGAATCATATTTATGACAAATCCAGTAGTTCCCAGAAAGAGGGGCTTTAGATAAGGATTTCTCTCCATCTTTGGCGCCGCAATTAGGTGACCAAACTCTCCTTGATGAACTTTCTAGACATTGCCAATAATGCTATCTAATAATATTATTCAAATAATATGAATTATTGATCTGATAATGGGAAATACTGTGCAGTGACAATTATTGAAACAACAATAATATAAAATATCAACGCAATAATTATTGAATCAATAAAAATAAAATATTGAACAGTAATTACTGTAACAATTATTGAGTAGTTCCTTCTTACGTAAGGATCAATAATTCATCAATACTATGCAAAACCGTGTTCTACTGTGCAACCACGCGTATTACTGTATTTTAACCACCAGGTATTCCAACAGTGTTAACGGTAACAATTACGCCGTTATTGTAAAAACTCAAACTTTGTCATTTTCTTCATCCGACAGTTATCCGTTATGGGGCCCACAAATGTCTGCGCCGTCGTACGAATATTCCCCGACAGAAAGAATATTCCACGACCAAACGAATATTCCTCGACAATGATAAGTATTTTATAGCCACTTACTTATTTTGAAAATTTTATATATATCACCCTTAACTTTAAACTTTTATAAATTTAACCATTTACTAAATAGAAAATTTGAATACTATTATTTCATAAAATTCGCGGTCTTACAAGTTAAAAGGGGCAAAGTATTTTTCCAAAAAAATTTAAGGATGGGGTATCATCAACTGAAGGTTAGGAATGAGGACGTACCAAAGACGACATTCAAGACTCGTTATGGTCATTACGAGTTTCTGGTGATGTCATTTGGGTTAACTAATGCACCAGCTGTATTTATGGATATGATGAACAGAGTGTTCAAACAATATTTGGACAAGTTTATCGTGGTGTTTATCGATGATATTCTAGTCTATTCTAAGACACCAGAAGATTATGCTGAACACCTAAGAATAGTGTTGGAGACACTAAGGAAGGAGAAGTTGTATGCAAAATTCACAAAGTGTGAATTTTGGTTAGAGAGAGTACAGTTTTTAGGACATGTCATTGACCATGAACGGATTTCAATAGATCCAGCAAAGGTGGAAGCCATGATGAATTGGGAACAACTGAAAATACCGACTAAGGTGCGGAGTTTCCTAGGGTTAGCGGGTTACTATCGGAGATTCATTAAGGATTTTTCGAAGATAGCTACTCCATTGACTAACTTGACAAAGAAGACGGTGAAATACACATGGACAAAAAAATGAGAGGATATTTTTCAAGAACTGAAGAAGAAGTTAAGTGAAGCACCTGTTTTGTCATTACCCAATGACACTGGAAATTTTGTAGTTTATAGCGATGCTTCGGAAAGAGGACTTGGATGCGTACTTATGCAGCATGGCAAGGTCATTGCGTATGCATCACAGAAGTTAAAGGATTATAAGAAAGTTTACCCTACTCATGATCTAGAACTTGCCGCGGTAGTGTTTGTCTTAAAGATATGGCGACATTATCTTTATGGGAAAAAATGTGAGATATACACGGACCACAAGAGTCTAAAATATTTCTTCACATAGAAGGAGTTGAATATGAAGCAGAGGAGATGGCTGGAGTTGATAAAGGATTACGACTATGAAATCTTGTATCACCTTGGAAAAGCCAATGTAGTGGCCGACACCTTAAGTAGAAAGGGTTGGGAGAAGCTGTTTATGTTAACGGCTCAAACTGAGTTAATAACAGAGATGGCTAGGATGTAGGTGAAATTGCCAAATGAATCGGGACAGAGACTGTTTACGACAGAGATACAATCTACCATCGTAGAGAAAGTTAAAGAGGTGCAACTCAAAACTGAAGAGTGTGACCAGATGAAGAAGCAGTTAACCAATGAAAAAGATTTAAAATACAGTCTTGATAATGAGGGATTATTAAGATTTGAAGGAAGAATTTGGGTTCCAAATGAGACGGAATTAAAGGAGTAAGTTTTACAAGAAGCTCATAGTTCGACGTACTTGATTCATCCTGGTACCATTAAGATGTATCAAGACCTTCGACAGAGTTTTTGGTGGCCGAACATGAAGAGAGAATTAGCAGAGTATGTGAGTAGGTGCTTGACTTGTCAGAAAGTTAATGCCGAACATCAACGACTAAGTGGCTTGTTACAGTCATTGGAAATTCCAAAGTGGAAGTGGGATCATATCACGATGGACTTTGTGGCTGGACTTCTGACTACTCAGAAGGGATATGATACGATTTGGGTAATAGTGGACCGGTTGACAAAGTTGGCTCACTTTTTGCCAATTCAGGTTAAGTATAACTTGGATCAATTAGCTAAACTTTATGTTAAGGAAGTTATTTCCAGACATGGAGTACCAGTTTCGATTGTGTCAGATCGTGACCCACGATTCACGTCAAACTTTTGGAGGAGTCTGCAAGAATAGTTGGGAACGTAGTTGAAGCTGAGTACGAGATATAATCCATAAACCGATGGACAAAGCGAGAGGATAATTCAGACACTAGAAGATATTTTAAGATCTTGCGTCATGGATTTCAAGGGTAGTTGGGATGATCATCTACCATTAGTAGAGTTTGCGTATAACAACAGTTATCATGCAAGCATAAGTATACCTCCTTACAAAGCCTTGTACGGAAGAAAATGTAGAACACCATTGTATTGGGATGAATTGGGAGAACGCTGAATGCTAGGACCAGAATTGGTCTAGCAAATAGCGGATATAGTGAAGATAATACGAATGCGATTGGTAGCAGCTCAAGATAGACAAAGGAAGTTTATAGATTTTCATCGAGTAAATAGGGTAGGTTTGTATGTATTTCTAAAGGTATCTCCCTAGAAAAGAAAGATACGCTTTTGAAAGAAGGGAAAGTTAAGTCCCAGGTTTATAGGACCTTTTAAGGTATTAGAAAAAGTGGGAGGGGTAGCTTACGTAGTAGCGTTACCTCCAAACCTAGAACGAATACATAATGTGTTTCACGTATTTGTATTACATCCCTATAAGCCTGATTACAAACATGTAATAGAGTATGAGCCGATTCATATCGAGAAGGACTTAACATATGAAGAGATGCCGATTCAAATCATCGATAGAAAAGAGCAAGTTGTACAGAACAAAGTTATACCATCTGTAAAGGTGTTATGGAAGAACCACGATGTCGAAGAAGCAACGTGGGAACTTGAAAAGAAGATGAAGAAGAATTACCCTCATTTGTTTGTGTAATTTTTTTTAGCGAGATTCTGGGGACATAATCCTTATAAGGCGGAGAGAGTGTAACGCCCCGGAAAATCGAACTTTTTGTAAATACTTTATAATTAATAAAATAACATTATTTGTTATTATTATGTGTTAGTAACATGAATGTCGTTCTATAACCTAGAAACATCGAAACGTCGTAGTATTTTAACTACGTGCAGGAATTAAAGTGTTTGAATTTCCCCGACGAAAATAAAAGTTTTTCGAGAAATTTTCCAAAAAATACTATTCATCGATATCCGCTCGGGAATTATTTATGAACTTCCGAGAAATACACAATGTTAGAATAACAAGGAGAGATGGATTATGTAATAATAATTCTAGTATAGAAAATGCAATATTTCGCATGCTGACTTAGTTTGAGAACGTTAAGTATTAAAGTCTAATGAAATGGAATTGTGGATCTTGTAGGAAGTACAAGTCCAATAAAAATTAAGGAGCAAGCCCAAGTTGTAGGAATGTTTAGCCCAAGAGTTAGTTAATATGAAGCCCAAACTAATTTAATGTAAGCCCAAAGATAAGATAAACAATTTAAAACCTAAGCCCATGTAATGATCCAATGGGTAAAGCTAGATCCATGGGGTAACCCATAGGTGATCTTGGTGACCAAGGGTTTGTTGTGGTGGCCAAGAAATTAGTGTGGCTAGTAAGATTACTTAGTTGTTAAGTAAGTGAGTAGTAAGGAGGTTTGTAAAGGAGGTGGATGACTTAATGTCCATTATGCCCTAACATAGAGACTTCTATAAATAGCAAGCTTGCAATTCATTAGTTGTTTGTTAATTTTTCATCCAAGCAAAACAACTTAAGTGCTAGAGAGAATAAGCACAAATAAGTCAAAACTTCTATTGTTAGATTTTCAAGAAGAAGAAAGCTAGTCATAAAAGTTAAATAATCTTATGATCTTATATCTTCCATCTCTATCATTTTAGGGTGATAAGAGAAGTGTAGCTTAATGAACATGTATGCTAAGAACACATAAGATTGAATAATCAATGGACCTAAGCCGAATAAGTAATGAATAAGTAATTCAAACCTAGATAAGTTATGAACTTATGATGAACAATGATGAACTTGTCATATGTTTACTTTAAGAAGTTAGCATGATTGAGAAGATGTAAGAATGTTGCTTAAAGGACTTAAATCAATAATAAGTCATAAGGCATGAAATCTTGTAATTATAATTTGTTAAGTTATGAACTTATGAGGAATAAGCCATAACTAAATTTAAAGATAAGTTGTTATAATATGTAGGTTGAGATGTATAGTTAATGAATTGAATCCATTTGGAATGATGAAAAAATCGTTAGTAACGAAGATTTACCGGAATTCACACGATTGGACGATAATCGTCGAATTCATAAAATTCTCAGAATGGAAGTCGGATTTTGTGTTTGAACTCGAAAATGTTAATTGTTGATGGAGACAAATTTTATTTGGCATTATAGACTTGCTGACTCGAAAATGACCAGATTCTGACTTAGAATGAAGAAATGAGTGTTGAACGTTCACAAACGTTTATCGTTTTCGTTAAAAATGGACTAATAGGTGAATTTTTAGTTAACGAAGTCAAATATATAAAATTCTTGCATGAACACATAGAGTATGTAATTTTTGAACCGTAGGCTCTTGAACGAGCCAATTCGGACTTATAATGAAGAAGTTACGAGCCCGAGAGTTTGGCAAAATTGAAAAACTGTCTAAGTTTTCTGGTGCACAGAGCTGGCGCCAGCCCAAGGCCAAATAGGTGGCGTCGCAACGCTGAGCTTAGCCAAAACATGTTGTGACCTACTGAAGTTTTGCATCACAAAGACGATCAGAATGAAAGGAACTCGCGCCGCCATGCCGAAGTCAGGATCTTTGGCCATCGAATGTGTGTGGCATACAATGCATTGTTGATGTAAAAGGAGTCGGAGCCACAGCCATTTAGCCTTAGGGTTTTAAAATTTAAGAATGTTTGTGAGGAGAGAATGAATGGTAACTCATTAGTAATGAACTAAAGTTTAATTATAACATTGTTAGGACATGTTTAAACCTTAAGTATGATCACTTAGGGTTGAAGTAACTTAATTCCATATGAATGTAAGAATGACATAACGAAAAGCTGGAACCAATAATAACAAATCTAATATGTACTTAGATTGAGAAGAAGGGTAAGATTCTTTAGGAACTGTATATGTTATTCATGACCTAATATGTTATGTGATGTTATCATCTACTGTAGAGACCTTAAGGACTTAAAGTGCGCATGTTATAACGGTAGCAGGCGCTAAAGGCAAGTATTCTAACCCTTGTTTCAGTTCAGTCTGGGCAAGCTTTGTGATTCCTGTATTTTTACGCATGAACTAATGTCTGATGAAGTCAAGACCAATTCTTTCGGCTAGACTTGTGATATGTGGATTTCTTATAATCTATCAAAGTATTGACAATGTTTTGCCAAATTATATTGTTGTGGTTTTCAAATGAAGACTGAGTATGCTAAATTGTTTTGTCATCAAACGACAGGCACGTGAGGTTGCCACAACTTAAACGTACATACGTTTAATGAATATAGTGTTGATCAACATAAAGTACTATAGGCTGATCACCTAGACGTGCTCGTAAGCTATGCCGAACTTACAGACTTCGTGCCGGGATGTCCTTTTCAAAGAACTTATGAAATGCTCATGGTCTTGGACTGGAATTGATGTTTTACTGAATATTGTTGTTGTAAAACATTTTGAATGAAAAGAAGTGCTATTTTGAATTATCGATAGTACTTTATAACTATTGTTCAATTATTGAAGATATACGATTCCTATGTTTCAAGCATGCCATTTTATTAGAATTGTTGTACTTGCTGAGCTAGTTAGGCTCACTCTTGCTTGAACCATATGAATGCAGCTAAGATCGAACGAACTGAAAGATCCGACAAGGATAAAGGGAAGGCTAAGGCGAACCCGTAGATTACTTATGTAATAGTATAATTTTGTAATGATATTATTTGGTATTATGACAAGAACAATTGTAATGGTTATAAAGAATTAGGGGGAATGTAAATATTATTTTAAATATATATAAGACATATTCGTTCTTTTGAGGCATTTCAATTGAATGTTTGTGTGAATTGTAGCACCGTGTAGCACCATCTGTCGGGTTGGAAGATACCCGAATTTGGGGGCATCCCAATCATGGAAATGCCCATTACTCAGACAGAGAAGGAAATCTGGGGATTTTTGGGAAGAATCAACTTCATTAGCAGATTCATCTCCTAACTCACAACAACCTGTGAACCGATCTTCAAGTTATTAAGGAAGAACTCCTCCATGAAATGGAATGATGAGTGTCAGAAAGCCTTCCTTACAAGCAAATAGCAGCTAGTCAAAGCTCCTATTTTGGTACCACCCAAGGATGATGTTCCCCAGTTTATGTACCTGTCCCTCAATGATAATGCCATGGGCTGCATGCTAGGACAGAAAGACGATAGAGGCCAAGAGCGAGCCATCTACTACCTTAGCAAAAGGTTCAGCAGCAGTGAACACAAGTACACTCTGATTGAGAAAAACTTGTTGTGCTTTAGCATGGGCTTCCATGAGGTTACAACATTACCTACATGGTCAAACAACCCATCTTATATCCCGCGTGGACCCTCTCAAGCACGTGTTCAGTACACCCATGCTGAATTGCTGACTGTCTAGATGGTAGTTGATCCTACAACAATTTGACATCGTCTATGTGACGTAAAAGTCTATCAAAGGTCAAGGAATAGCAGATCAACTGGCCGCTGCACCTTTAGGGGATTACAAACCCTTGGAAACATACTTCCCCGACGAAGGGGTAATGACAGTTCAGCAACACCATCAGTACGATGCATACCAGACATGGAAGATGTATTTTAATGGAGCTGTAAATATGGAAGGTTCTGGGGCTGGAGCAGTTCTAGTATCCGTTACGGGGTAGCAATATCCCGTTGCCATCAAATTGCAGTTTTCCAACACCAACAATACAGCTGAGTATGAAGGCTATATCATGGGGCTAAAACTTGCTCAATCAACGAGCATCAGACGGTTAACTGTCTTTGGAGATTACGAGTTGGTAATCAGGCAAACCACATGAATCTATCACACCAAAGGTCTACATTTGCTGCCTTACCATCGGCAGGTTCTACAGATGGCCTCAGAATTTAAAGAAATATCCTTCCTCCATATTCCTCGGAATAGGAATGATTTTGCGGATGCGCTAGCAACCTTGGCCTCCTTGATCAACATACTTGACAAGGAAAATATGCCAACCATCATATTTTCCTGATAAAAGGAACCAACCTATGGGAACTACAGTGGAGAAGTATCGAATGAGCTACCTCCCATCCAACACCCTTGGTATCAGCATATGAAGGAGTACTTACAAGATAGATCTACACCTGCTGAGGCAAGCTCGACTGAAAGAAGGCGGATCCATCGACTGGCAATGAAATTCTACCTGAGCGGAGATGCACTCTATAAAAGAGATGCATGACTAGGTCTGCTCAGATGTCTGGACAAGGACCAAGCTCATAGGCTCATGGATGAAATCCATGGTGGAGTATGTGGCCCACGCATGAGCGAGCCTCTACTTGTTAAAAAGATCCTAAGAACAGGGCATTACTGAATTTCTCTCAAAGTTAACTGTGATGACCACGTCAAGAGATGTTATCAATGCCAAATTCATAGGAATGCTATCCATGCCCCTCCAAGGGAGCTCCATAATATGAGTTCGCCCTGGCCCTTCTCAATATAGGGAATAGACATGATCGGGCCCATCGAGCCCAAAGCCAGTAATGTGCATCAGTTTATCTTCACCATAATCGAATACTTCACTAAATGGGTAGAAGCAGCCTCCTTCCCCAGGGTTACTAAAGAAGTCATCATTACTTTCATCAGAAACAATGTCATTTGTCGATATGGACAGCCAGAGGTAATTGTATCAGACAATGCTAAGAACCTCAACAACAAAATGATGGAGTTATGCAGTAAATTCCACATCAAACATCTCAACTCTGTCATCTACAGTCCTAAGATGAATGGTGTTGTTGAAGCGGCTATCAAAAACATCAAAAAGATCATGCAAAAATGTCCGCTAACCATAGAGGATGGCTTGACTTATTGTCTCTGACTCTGTTAGCCTATAAAACATCAATGCGCACTTCCACTGGGGCAACCCTGTGACGCCCCCAAAATTAGGTATACGTCACCCATCTTGGGTCGCCACTTACATGGTACATAAATTCAAATACAAACTTAATTATACATCCGTCAGTAACATACATACGGCAATACATAAACCGAGAGTTCTAATAGGAATATTGTCATTTAGACAATATCCATACTCAAGGAGTCCTCATTACATTTATTGTCACACTATTTAATGAATAGTGAGGACTACTAATGCTATCTTGGGACCATCACTCTTTTCCCCGACTCGTCCCAAACTATATTCTCATTTCTCAAGAGAACAAAGTGAAAGAAAGGGTGAGCTCAACTAGCCCGAAGAAGAAATATTATAACTAAGATAATGCGAATAAATTATCAATAGTCTTCAACAATGTTAAAGCGATACAATAGACAACCCGGTTTAAATGCAATGATGATATGCAATCCATTAAAAGAGTCAAGTAGAAAATAAAGTCTACTATCTTTTAGGTTTTAAAAGGTTGTCATAAATTTTTATCACTAAGACTCAGTTTAATGAATAAACCACAATATCTAATCATCCCTGTACCACGGTCAAGGATTTTCATCAAATTATCAATGGTCATGACTACAACCGAATCACCCACGGTCATAATCATACCAAAAACTATCCATCATCGCACATTCAAAGCCATCGAGGACTTTTATCACATCATTTATAACAAGCCATGATTATCTTGAATGATCCTCGTCATAATCATACTAAGTTCATCTATGCACGTAAGCCAAAGATAACATAATATAACATGAGGATGATGACAATGACATAATAATTCAATAAAACAAGTTCACGAATTAATTTATTCAGAACTAATAACGTCCAAATTGTCAACATGATATTGCTTTCAGAGAGTAAAATTCAAGAATGATCGGAAGAATATTTCCATGAAAAGATCTTTGGATGAAACGCAAATATCAAAAATATTCTACTAATTTCATGGAGTATAATAGTAAAAGTTTTAACCAACTGGGTATAATAAAGAATGGAATAACAAAGGAAATCACCATGCATGCGGTACTTCGTATAGACAGGTTATTCCAACAGAATAATAATAACAGAACCAGGTCAGGTGAAATTCACACCGATAGGATGTTCCAACAGAATAATAAAGATGGAACCAGATCCGGTGTAAAACACACAGATAGGATATTCCAATGAGAATGATAAAGAGCGGAACCGTGTTGATTGTAAAACACACACGCACGAGGATGTTCCAACAGAATAATAATAAAAAGACGAATCCAAGATTAGATGTAAAACACATGATAGGATGTTCCAAATGAATAATAGAAGAATGTCACCAAGTATAGGGTAAACCACATATACAGATTATGTATAGGGTATGTCAGCAGATACTGAGTTATTCCAATGAATAATAAAGAATGGAATAACAGAGGGATTTCACCAAGTATAGGGTATGCCGCGTATACATGTTATTCCAATAGAATAATAAAGAATGGAATAACAGAAGTTCTCTTCATGAATAAGAAAGAATAACACCCCTTACGGGTACAACAAATAATATCCCTTACGGGTACAACAAATAATACCCCTTACCTTAGAAGAACTGAATATTGGAAAAGTGAAGTAGCAGAATACTTTTCTTCTTTCTTTCTATAGTTTCTCTCTCTAGAGTTTCAGTGAATTCGTAAGAAATAATGAAGGAATGAGCTTTCTATTTTATAAAAAGCGAGGGTGGCTCTTGGTCTTAACGAAGGGTCAAAATGACTCTTGGTAATATGAAGAGACAACTACTATTTGCTGAAGGATAATTAACCCTTGGAACAAGAAGAGGCAATTAACTCTTGGTAATATTGAAGGGACAACTACTATTTGCGAAGGGGTAATTACTATTGACGAAGGTAATTACTATTCACAAAGTTAATTACTATTGACGAAGGTAAATACTATTGACGAAGGTAATTACTATTCATAAAGGTAATTACTTATTATTTGAAGAGACTCTTAGATGATGACATATGGGCCCCCATATAAAATAATCAAACTTACCACAAACGTCTCATAATGAGACTCTTTATATACATCAAGGATTGAATAAATATTACCACAAATCATTTTATTTTAATCAAGACATTTTTAATCTTTCAACAATTATTAATCATTTATAACTTGTCGTCTCAATTAATAATATAACATATTATACAGATGATCTGTGACCAATAATTGAATCAATAATATAAGAGATATGATGCAGCAATTACTATAGCAATAATTGAGTATAGCTAAGTGACTTCTCACGTAAGCATCAATAATCAATCTGTGTGCTACTATGCAACCACGCCGTATTCTGCAGTACTTTTACCACCGTAGTTCAACAGTTTTGGCAGTAACACCTCTCGCCATTATTTTTATAGAAAAATAATTTTGTCGCTTTTCTAACTACGACAATACTTGGTTAATGGGGTCCACTAATGATTGAGTAGTCGCATTAATATTCCCGACAAAAGAATATTCCCACCAAACGTAATATTTTATAACAACTTGCTTACTTTGCAAAATTTATAAATATTACCCACAACTATAACATTATATCAAATTTATTCCATAATATTCAAAAATAATATTTATAAAAAATTCATCTTTATTTATAAAAGCTGGGGTCTTACAAACCCCCTACTCATTAACCTATGGGATGGAAGCAGTACTCCCCATAGAGGTGGAAATGGAATCCCTCAGAGTATTAATAGACCCTCAGCTGGATGAAGACCAATGGTTGCAAGACAGGTATTACCAATTATCTCTTATAGACGAAAGGCGAAGTGATGATATTTTCCATGGTCAGTTATATCAACAAAGGATCGCCAGATCTTACAATAGAAAAGTCCGGCTATGGCAGTTCAAACAACACGACTTGGTTTTGAAGAAAATCGTTGACAACTAATCTCAGTCTAAAGAAAAATTCTCCCTGAACTGGGAAGGCCCATTTGTTGTTAAGGAGGTATTGACAGGAGGCGCTCTCAGATTATATGAAATGGATGAAGATAAATTTTCATAGCTCATTAACTCAGACACCGTGAAATGGTACTATGTCTGAAGTTACCATCAAGCAAACATCCTTGTTTTGGATCACCAAATCCCTAGTCAATTTAGTTTTTCTCAAACCCTTCACTATATATAACCTTTTTCACACCCATTTGCCCCATCTGGGACAATCACACTTTCCAACCAGCAGCCTGATTTTGGATCACCAGATCCTTCATTCCCCACAAGTTTTCAAAACCTTTCACACTTTCAGTTTATCCCACCAGGGATTAAACCTTTCACACCTTCAATTTATCTTGTACATGGGATTAAACTTTTCATATGCAATCCGCCCTGTACATGGGGTGAACTACGCTGGCCTGATCTCCCCAATACACGAGAGTACGTAGGCAGCCATTTTATATGGTCCGATCTCACCACAAAACAAACACACTCCTATACATAACCACATACATAAACTAGTCCCAAGACACCAAAGATGGTAAGGAATACACACAGATCGACGATCCATTCTAAAAATCCTGAGACATCTTACTGTCCATTTATCAAGGAGGAGTTCAAAATACATCCAGATCACAAAGCCCTGGAGAAATAAGCAAATATCAAGCAAGTAACAAGGCAAAACTAAAAGGAAAGTGAATCAACATATATTTCCCTACCATATATAATGTTGTTTGATATATACAATGTGTAATGTATATGACAAAATGGCTAAGCTAGTCTGTGCAGGGAAATACAAGCCCATCTACAAATTAGTGTATATGCGGACTATCAAGTCCAACATGGATTCCCTCTTAGAAGAAGGAGGTAACGCTGTGATCTCCTGCCCAAGGGTCTCTACACTAGCCAATAGATCCACCGCCAACTACATGGTGACACCATGCTCATCAATATACGTGCTTATCTCTGCGATGATGCCAATAGTAAGGGACCTCACTACAATACTATCTGTAACAACGATATTTCGAGCAGATATAGCGCTATCCCGCTCAACAATCAATGCATCTCTGGATGATCTGGACTCATCCCACTCAACAATAGTGGTATCCCTATGAGTTAGAGCATCATCTCTCTCAACTAGAGTGACATCTCTACTAGGAAAAGCTGTCAACATCAAAGCCCACATCCACTGCCTGTTCATCATATGGTACAGAGGTAAAAGCCTCTCGCGATCTCGGCATCTTATCAGCCCATCTGTCAAAGCAACTAGCCCAGACAACAAGCAAGGCTGGGACAATTTCAAAATTGGAGACAACTTGATATTAGAACCCTTACAATAAGATTGGGGCAATCTCGAAAATAATGATAACTCAATACTGGGGCATTTATCAACCATCCTAAAGAGGAAAATGCGCCAGTCAGTACAATCATCATGGTACATTACCATCAGAGCTTCCCTTACATCATCTCATTGGCGATTTAGATATTACTCACTTGCGACTTCATCAACAAAGATAGTTTCTCATATAAATCCTTGGCATCAATATGCGAAAGGATTGGGGAATTGTCCAAATTCCAAGAAAGGGAAGGAGTTTAAGGCAGGATCAAGCCTCTCATCAAAAGAAAGGGGAGAACTCCTGAAAGAAATCATGGCGACATATGCATGCCCCTGCGAAAGAAGGGGAAAATTCTAAAAAAAATTCTTAACTCCGGAGCAGAAGGCCAACGACGAAAGGTCTAGCGAATGAAATCTACACCATCAAACATGTTAACCTGCGTCAAGTCCTTAAAGTTGAGGCCTCTACACCAAAGTTCAAAGTTGGGCAGTGAAAGAATGAGTCACACCCTCCAAGGATGTCAGCGGCACTCAGGTTATTAGTCCAGCCGGGTTGCGAATCAAAAACACCAGGAAATGGCACAAAAGAACCCAACAGCGAAAAGAAACTCCAAATCACCTCAGAAAGGCATAACATCAGGCGAAGTCTAGTGAAGAAATTCGTGGAATATTACTTTAGCGAAGGTATCAAAAGATCCAGTATTCTAAACCATTGGGATCAATTCAACGTAACATTAAGACAGTTCAGGGATACCACCATTTGAGTGGAAACTAAAATAGTTTGGCGATATCAGCATAGTTAATTACCAGTAGGGTAGGCATCATTGTCAAACTACCATCATGGTAGGCGTCGTTCTAAACTACCAACGTATGCATCAGAAAGGTTCAGTGATTTTAGAACGTCATCCCCAGTAGAGATGTAGAAAACATCTCAACTTATCTTCATCAAACAAGCATCGACGATTAAATGCCAAACCATTAGAGTCAACACCAACATAGGCATCAGCAATGATCGGTAAAGGTAAAGCGATTTACGAATATATTTGGACATTCATCATAACATTCATTACATTGCGATTTGGGATATGCGAAATGCGATGTGCGAGTTGCGAAGTGCGATTAGCCAAATGTGAAAAGCGATGTGCGAAGTACGAAATGTGATGTGCGATTTGTGAACTGCGATTTGCGAAAACATTTTAACATTCATTACATTGCGATTTGCATTGTTAGAAATACCTTGTCATATTTAAATTGTCTAGTAATCTTTATCATGTCCATTCCATTGCATTGCATGAACATGATAAAGAGGGGCATCTGTAGACACTTGAATTTTTGTTTTCCTGTTACTAACTATGCAGGAGGACAAAAACATCTTTTTTACACTCCAGAGATAACCCTGGAGGACCACAACATCAATTCCAACCCCGAAGATAATCCCAGGAGATCCAGTTTCCAACCCTCGAGATAACCCCGGGAAATCAGTTTCCAACCCCAGAGATAACCCCAGAAAAATCAGTTCCAGCCTCGGAGATAACCCCAAGGTATCAAGTTTAAAGCCCGGAGATAACCGCAATAGGTCAAGCCAACCTCAGATATGACCCTAAGGACAATCAGAGTCAACAACAAGCTAACCTCAGAGATAACCCTGAGAAAAGACTGCTACAACTGCGCAAAAACTGGAGAAAGCCCCAAGAGGGGCAAAATGGTAATTTTGCCAAATCAACTTTAACTCATATCAAATACACTCATTTCAACTCAAATTTCTTCAATAGAAGCCCTCAAGAACCATATTTTAACTTTTGAGCGCAAAATACACAAAACGGCTCAATGAACTGCCTGACGGAAACCCGGAATTGCCATTTTGGTCATGGACCCATCTTTCTAGATTCAAAAAAGGGTAAATCCTATGTGTCATTGCATAGCCCTCAGAAAGAGTTTTTTGGAAAGGTATTATACGCCTCAATCGAATGTTCGGAATGATAGTTATGAAGGTTCGAGCGAACAACGCGTTGTTCGAGCGAACAACGCGTTGTTCGAGTGCACGTACTTTGAGACAATAGGACCCACATTACTTGGGCACCCCAAGTAGCCAAAAGTACACTTACTGCTCCCCCTCTATAAATAAAAGATGAGGAAGCCCTGTCCAATTTGCTCTGTACACACTATAAATTGAGTGCTTTCTCATTTTAAACACTTATGAGCTTCTATATTGCAATATTTTTACCGACGGGAGCCGAGTGTTCATCCATTTAAAGCTATTGAAGTCTTCTTTGGTAGTTCACTGTAATCCTTCTTACACTTTCTAAAGCCTTTCTCCACTACTGTGCACACAGTTCTGCACGTTAAGAGTCGTGTTGCATGTGTATGCCCGAACTTCGGTCCGTGGCTTTTATTTCTTTTTGTATATATATTTATATATTATATATATACTAACATTATCGAGTTATACCTTGATTGAGCCTGGATTTACATTCTGAGCGTTTATTGCTTATATATATATATACTTATATATAAATTGTGGTCGAACTCTGTTCAATGAGCCTGGATTTACATCCGGAGTGTTTACTGATTATATATATATATATACTTATTTTATATATGTTTTTGCTACCAAACTCTGTTTGACTAATATATATATATATATATATATATATATATATACATTTCAGTCTGGCTTGGAGTTTACTTCGTGGCCTTTTACCGTTTTATTTATATTTCGGTCAGGCCTGGAGTTTACTTCATGGCCTTTTATAGCTTTATTTACATTTTGTCCCACCTGTAGTTTACTTCGAAGCGGTTGATCATTTTATTGCTTTATTTATATTTTCTTAATCCCCCATGGAGGTGCTCCGTGGTGGTTGATTGGTTTTTACTGCTTTATTTACATTTTTAATACTCCATGGAGGTGCTTTGTGGTGGTTGATTATCTGTATATATATATATGTATATATATAGAGCAAGGATCAAGTACATACCCCTTATCTTACTCACCCGTGCTCATCCCCCTTGGGGGCGGTTTGATCATACAATCGTAAATCTATACTTTTAGCGACGGAGAACATATAAGCGTCACTAAAAGTATTACGCGGTTGTATGTATGAAGCAAACCGAAGGGGGGTGAGCACGGTGAGTAAGATAAGGGTATGCACTTGATCCCAATCTATATATATATATATATATATATATATATATATATATATATATATATATATATATTTACCACTTTCATAAATTTTGCTACATCGTGTGAGCCTAGGAATCATGTGATCACAGATTCAGTCTACTGAATCTAGATTTGGTTCCTGTGATGGACATTTCCAGTTGTACATGGCTTATAAATTATTCACGGTGTTTGAATTTCCTTAGACGGCTCTCATGCCCACAAGGAGTTCGGCACTGCTGTAGACACTCAAAATTTTCTATATACCTGTCACTAACATTGCAGGAGGATAGATTCGTCTTTTAAGAGGGAACCCTGAAAGACAATCCATATCCATACCAGATACTACCGGAAGCTCAGCATCAACCCCAGAGCCCACTTTGGGAGTAACAATTCCAACCTCGGAGATAACCCCGAGGCGTGCAGATCCAATACCAGAACACACACCGGAGAAGACCGATTAATCTCGGAGATAACCCCGAGGTATCCAGTCTCAGTCCCAACCATGGGAATAGCCATCAACCTTGGTGATAACCCCAAGGAATGCAGTTTCAGCGATAACCCCGAAAATGCTTACTTCAAACGCGACCAGCTTCAATCTCGGTGCTCACAACAAGATACACTGTACCTACCCAACGATAACATCAGGAAGACAGGCACACCTCAAAGATGACAATGAGGACCTTCAACAAATGCAGCAGTCCGATCTCAGCGAAGCCTGAGCAACGTCTGCTTTATAAGCCCAATCCGACGATAGCACCGGTGAGGGGCAACATCGTCATCTAGCCAATGAAATGCCACGCCATGTCATCTCAACATCTCTACGCAACGATGTCCCACTTGACTAACCAATCCCGAGTAACTATTGTACGGGGTAACGGATGAAAGTTGAAGCTTGAAGACCGGAGGGCATCGTCCCATCTTTAATGAGTTCGTACAAACTCTAATCCCATGCCATTGTAAACTCTCGACAATGGCAGTCCAAAATAGGTCCTGTATACCTCAAACGGATGCCCGGATTGCACTTTTGAAAGTTCGAGTGGACATTACAGTGCCCGAGTGCATGTATTTCGAGACGACTCGACCCGAAAAACCTGGGCCCACCCTGGTTACCTCTGGTACACCTGTGGCTAAATTTCCTATAAGTAGAGGGCTTGGGCTGCCCATTTTGCAAGAGAAAACGGCGAGGAAGCCCTGCCCAATTTGCTCTCAAGACTCACCCCATACGCAAAGGTACTTTCTCATTTTAAACACTGTTAGCTCATATATAGCCCTTTTATACCTACACAAAAGCCAAGTGTTTACCCACTCTAAAGATATAGAAGTCTTCTTTGGTACCAACTGTAAGCCTTCTCACACACTTTAGAGTCTTTTCTTCATCTGTGCACACACCCTTCTTCACGTTGAGAGTCGTGTCAGACGCATTTTGCCGGACTTTATCTCAGTGGTTTTCATCATCATCATATTATATATATATATATATATATATATATTATATATTTATTTATATATTTGGACTAACATTATCGAAGTTATGCCTCGATTGAGCCTGAATTTTCATTTGAGCGCATTTTTTTATTGAGCTTATATATATATATATATATATATATATATATATATATATATATATATATACATTTATATATATCAATGTGTGTTTAACTTTGTTCGATGAGCCTAGATTTTTAGTCCGGAGCGTTTACTCGCTTTATATATATATATATATATATATATATATATATATATATATATATAAATGTGGTCGAACTCATTCGATGAGCCCAGATTTTATATCCTCCGCATATATTTATATATATATATTTATATATATATATATATATATATATATATGAAACTGTTGTCGAACTCATTCGATGAGTCTCGGATTTTACATCCAAGTGCATTTATCGCTATATATATATATATATATATATATATATATATATATATATATATCATCCCACCCGGAGTTTACTTCGTGGTGGTTGATCGCTTATGCCTTTATTTATATATATTTACGACCCGCCTAGAGTTCACTTCGTGGCGATTGATTGCTTTTATACAACTTTATTTACATTTTGTCCCTTTAGAGTTCCTCCGTATGCGGTTGATCGAATTTCTGACTTTATTTACGCTTTTTGTCACTTTGGAGTTTCCTCTATGGCAGTTGATAGCTTTTACAACTTTATTTATATTTCTGATCCCCCATGGAGGTGCTTCGTGGTTGGTGATCCTATTTGTATATATATATTTACAGCTTTTATATATATACCTACTTACTGCTTTCATACAAATTGCAGTATCTTGTGAGCCTAGGAATCATGTGATCACAGATTCAGCCTATTGGATCTAGATTCGGTTCCTGTGATGGACATTTTCAGCTGTAAGCAGCTTGTAAATTATTCTGCAATGTCTGAATTTCCTCAGATGGTTTCCATACCCACGAGGAAGTCGGCATTATTTTTGTACATTATTTTCGTAAGGATGCTTCGCATCTGTGAGATAAAATCAATCAAGCCGAACACTTAATAAAATGGGAGTGTAAAAGGTCTCAATTACTATTGAGCATCAGGGTTTGAAAAAACCTTTTTATAAAACATCATTGCTATATCTTGCTAAAAACTAAATTTTTACATAAATTCAAACCCTGTGTATATAGGTTCGAACGAGGCCTCGCACTACTTCCAAATAAACAGCACATTGACCCACACACACACACATTCAGATAATGGTTTCCACAAAAGAGGCGGTCACCATGGTAACACGGATGTCGTGGGGTGCCTAACACCTTCCCTCCGCATAACCAAGTCCTCGGACCCTAATGAATCTGGTTTCAATTTAACCGACTTTTTAGCGTTGTCACATCACTGGGTCAATGTGCAAACCTTTTCTCGGTTGTGTTGGTACAACCATTGAAAAAACTAACTGGCGACTCTTAACAGTCCATCATCGACATTATACATGTCGGACCTTTTTCACTTGTTTTTCATACAAATCTCACCTAAAATGAGAACACCAAAGAACAAGTAACGGAAAGGGACATCTAAAAATCCCGACGTCGACTGGTGGCGACTCTGTTGGGGATTCCAGTAAGAGGACTTAAGCCGCTATTACAATCTTTTCAAAACTATTATCTGCTTATGTGTGGATGTTGCATTTACATTTGATGAATGTGTACAAATGCATTTCCTTATTGCACTTAGTGCTTCGCACCATAACTGCTTGTGATGGTAGTGCTTCGCACCATATCTGCTTGTGATATTAGTGCTTCGCACATGTCATCATTTTTATACGGTGAGACGCGATGTATATGAATGTATATTGTGTGGTCCCTCCACCAGGAGGTTATCCCGTCGGTGTTTGATTACTGGACTCGTGAGAAGACTAATTCTCCGAGGCTCAGGAAAGGCACCACCCAAATTCGCTCCAGTTGAAAGACCGGATTAACTTCCCGTCAAGTAGATCGTGATGATTTGGGAACCTTCATGCCAAAAATCCACAAGAGTAACCTAAGATATGTCAGCCTATGATAAACCCAAAACGGAGGAAAGTCTCTTCATGCTCTCATTTTAAATTACTTGTAAACATAATTACTTGTAATTACATTCCATATCTATCTCCATGTAATGAGAAACTTAAAGAAATGTGTACACATACATATTAACATGCTACAACAAGCTGACATCCGTTTTGAAAGATAAAATTCCTAAAATGGACACATCACATAGCATGTTATTATATACATTCCCTAAAGACTAAACTATGCAAGTCTTTCGCAGGGAACCAATCAGACCTACTACCCGGTCAAAGTCCAAAAAGGCAACAAGCCTACAGTCAATCATGTCGTCATCCGACCAGACTGAACTTAATCCAGTTTCTCGCAAAGAATTCGACGAATTAAGTAAACAAATTACAGATTTGGCTGTTCTACTCAAAGAATTACACCAGTATACACAGGGTCAGAAAATACCCGTACATGTTGAATCCTCCACACAAAGAGGAACCCAGGTCATTACAATACCTGAACTGCAGTTGGATATGACCAACAAAACTCATGATGCTGCCCATCCCACTGGAGACCCAGACACGGGTGACATAAAAAAGAAAGTCCTCCAAATGGAAGAGACCCTTTGTGCTATCAAAGGAATTGGAACACACGGGATTGTTTCATATGCTGATCTGTGTATTTTTCCTGGTGTTCATTATTTAGAAAAATTTAAAACTCCTGACTTCGAGAAATATGATAGGTTAGGAGATCCTTATACACATTTAAAGGTGTTTATTGGAAAACTTGGATCTTATGTAGAGGATGAAAAGCTTAGAATGCAATTGTTCCAAAAGAGTCTAACTGGAGAAGCCCGGTCGTGGTACACAAGATTAGACAATTGAAAGATCCATAGCTGGGAAGAGCTAGCACATGCTTTCCTCACTCAATACAACTTTCTAACTCAAATGGCTCCTGATCGGTATCAAATTACCAAGATCAAGAAACAGTCTAACGAGTCTTTCAGAGAGTATGCTCAAAGGTGGAGACGCCTGGCTGCCCAAGTTAGTCCTTCCATGACAGAATCAGAGATGGTCATGACTTTCATAGACATACAAGAAGCTCCTTTCTATGAGAGAGTTTTAGCCGGCATCGGCAAACCATTTTCTGAAATGGTCAAACATGGGGAGATGGCTGAGATGGGTTTGAAGTCCGGAAAGATTCAAGACCTAGTTGCCCTTAAAGCTGTTGCTGATCACATCCAAACCGGAAATTATGGAAACAACCCCCGGAGGGTCCATAAAAAGAAAGAGGAAGATGTTTCCCTGATACTACAGGGGCAAAAAGGCAATCAGAACATGCCTATTCAAAGGAGAAACTACACTCCCTTTCAAGCACAGTCTGTAAACCCTCCAATACCAAAAGGTGGAGAAGTCAAACGCTCTCGAGTGTTTACACCCTTAGGGGATACCCTCGAGAACATTCTTAATCTTCCGACAACACAGAAGAAAATTACGCATCTTCTTCCACCACCAAATTTCTAATGGACGGGGTTTCAATGCTGCTCGGAAATGTGCTTATCATGCCGGGGCACCTGGACATGATACTCAGGATTGTTGGGCCTTGAAACACAAGATTCAGGACCTGATAGACAACGAGGAGATCGTGGTCACCAAACCAGATCAACCTCACATTCAAGACAACCCTCTTCCTCAACACAAAGAAGAAGAGGTTAACATGATCAATTGGAGCAACGGACAGAGTTCCAATTTCAGCTGTGAATCATCCAAAACCCTCAAAGACGGTGATGAAAAATGGGATTATGCCAAGTTCTAGTTCACAATGGAACGAAAGATAAAAGCTTTAGGCAAGCAAATTGAGCAATTAGCGGAATTGGTGACTTATCAGCATCAAGTGACACGTCAGTTAATCAACCAGGAGCATGCCAGTCTCCTACCTCTTGTCATGAATATTCCCTTATCACTTTCACAAAATGAAATGCTGGAAGACAAAGTGACAAAGAGAGCAAATGCCAAAGCCCATCGGGATTTTGCCAACAAAAGGGAATTCACCTATTTGGGCCAACCTATGGAGGAAATCCTTTAGATGTTAATCAATTAAGGAAGGATCAGTTCCCTTCTACCTCCAATCAACCCTCGTTCAGGGCGGTATAACTCTAATGGAGTATGTCAATATCACTCCCAGTCTCGCGGTCACAGCACAGAAGAATGCTGGGCACTCCGCCACCTTATTCAAAATCTAATCGACAGTGGTGTCCTGCACCTAGCAGACGACGATACTGTGTTACGTGCAAGTGAGAATTCAGGTCCTACTAAGTAGAAGAGTGTGGTAGCAGTCATATCCACTAAAACTGATGGGATTAACACATTACTCACAACGCCAACAATTCAACTCAAGGGAAGAAACAATCCTTTGAAAGTGGTCGCTCCCGAGCCAATCAACTTGCCGTACAAAACACAATATCCCATTGTTAGCTTGAGCAAAGCTCCGTGGAATTATGGAGAAGGTGATGGATCCACCTCACATACAACTGCTACAGTGTGAAAGGAAAATCAACTGTATCTTCCCCAACGAGTGATGAAGTCTACCATCAAATCAAAGGGGAAAATACCCATGGAGAAAATTGAAAAATTCCTCCGCACTATGGGTCATCACGAAGCTAAGGTGGTTTTAAGCTTAAAAGAAGCTCCACAACAAATATCTATTTTGGACTTGGTCCTAACTTCCGAGGATCACCAGAAGGTCTTGTTGAAGGTTTTAGAAGAAGCCTATTTACCGACATCAGTTGATACGAAAAAATTTCAACATCTGGTTGATCACATTTTCAACAACAATGTGATATCCTTCACTGATGACGACATACCGCCTGAAGGGATCGACCATTGCAAACCGTTGCATATTGCAGTCTTGTCCTCTGGATACATGCTAGCTGGAGTTTTGATAGATGGAGGTTCATCTCTAAATATCTGTCCATATGCTACCTTGGTGAAGATGAACATCAATCTCAACCGAATTCGGAGTAGCCATACTATCATCAAAGCTTTTGATGGAGCCCGTCGGAATTCGGTCGGAGTAATTGAGCTGCCAATAGAAATTGGTCCTCATACATTCTGCGTATCTTTCCATGTGCTCAAAATAGATTCGGGATACAACCTGCTCTTGGGACGACCATGGATTCATATGCCAGGGGCAGTCCCCTCCACTCTTCACTAACCGTTGAAATACATTATCAACAATAGCTTGGTCACTGCACCAACGTTGAACCGGAGATTCTCAAGACGGAGACATGCCATTCATCAATGCCAATACAGATGTGGAACCAGTCAGTTTTCATGCTTTGGAAATAAGCAATACCCAATACCATGCTATTGGAACGCCATTGCCCGAACCCAAGATTTCTGCTGAGGTAATGTTGGCTACTCAAGAAATGATGTCATTGGGTCATAAGCCGGGACAAGGGCTGGGTAAAGATTGCCAGGGTATCAAGTACCAAATCCAATTAGCCAGACAAACTGGAACAGCTGGGCTAGGCTATTCTGCCAGTTCTAGTCATAGGAATCCTCATAAGCTTCAGCAGATTCCTTCAGCTTCAACCATGCGGCATTTATCTTTGCCTTCAAACTCTGAGTCCGCACAACCTCCTATAAAGGTGCCAGCCAATGTAATGGCTATGTTATTTCCCAAGCCGGTATCGGTAAAAGAGAAAGAAGTCTTTGTTCCAAATCCCACAGTGGAAGGGGAGGAACGAAGAATCAAGCAAGACATCATCCAAATGATGTCAGGCATACGCATCATCGTTCATGATGAACATACCAACAGATACACCCCAGACAATGATTGCCTAGATGTAATGGCCATCATTCAGGATAGGGAGGACGATGACAATCCCTCCATCGCTGTGGTCCACCCGGACTTTACCCTTGCCAATTGGAACAGCATTCCTTGCATTGGTCGACAAGGGTAAAAGCAGGCGAAAAAACTCTTTCGCGCCTGTAGATATAATAACTCGCTTACTTTTTATATACAGTATTAACAGTTTATTTTACCAGTATATGCTAACACTGTGTATGATCAACACATTTTATATATAATAAGTGAAAGCATATTTTGTTTCCGGACTCTGAGTTTATATGTGTCTGTACTTGCTGATACGGTGCCTCATCTCCACAAGGATTGTACCTTTGATGTAGAGATGAATTCCGCCTTAATGGATATCTAGGATGATATTGAGGTGCCTCCAGAAATTTAAGAATGGGTCAAAGACAAACCCAAACCCAAACCCAACCTTGATCAAACCACTTCTTTCAATCTCAGAACCTTAGAAAGCCCTAAGTTAATCCAGATTGGTTCGGACCATACCCCAGACCAACGGAATGACATGGTTACGCTATTAACCCAGTTCCAGGATGTGTTTGCATGGTCTCATGAAGACATGGTGGGTTTGTCCACTGACATTGTCATTCATCGCCTTCCCATCAAAGAGGGATTTAAGCCAGTCAAGCAAAAGCTCAGGCGATTGAAACCTGAGTCGAGTTTAAAGGTGAAAGAAGAAATTGTGAAACAATTTCAAGCTGGCATCATCATGGTGTCTACATATCCTGAGTGGATATCCAACATTGTGCCCGTGCCTAAACTTGGAGGGAAGGTGCGAGTTTGCGTGGATTACCGGGACTTGAACAAAGCTTGCTTAAAAGATAGCTTTCCCGTGCCATTTATCCACATTCTTATTGACAATACTGCGCAATACGATATGTACTCCTTTGCTAATTGCTGTGCGGGGTATCATCAAATCATGGTTGCTAAGGTAGATCGTGAGAAGACTGCTTTCATCACACCTTGGGGAACCTTTTGCTATAGACGATTGTTAATAAGCCTCATCAATTCCAGAGCCACCTATCAATGAGCTATGATGGCTCTTTTCAACGGCTTAATGCACAAAGAGATCGAGATCTATGTGGATGACATCATTGTCAAGTCCCGGAAGGAGGATGACCATATAGAGCATCTCAGGAAGTTGTTCAACAGGTTGCGTAAGTACAACTTGAAGTTGAATCCAACTAAATGCGCCTTTGGTGTTAAATCAGGCAAGTTGCTAGGATTTCTAGTCAGCCACAAAGGGATTGAGCTGGATCCTGCCAAAATCCAAGCCATCACGAAAATGCCCATTCCTCAGACAGAGAAGGAAATATGGGGATTATTGGGAAGAATCAACTTCATTAGCATGTTTATCTCTTAACTTACAGCAACCCGTGAGCCAACCTTCAAGCTATTAAGGAAGAACTCCTCCATGAAATGGAATGATGAGTGTTAGAAGGCCTTCCTTACAATCAAAAAACAGTTAGTCAAAGCTCCCATTTTGGTACCACCTAGGGATGATGTTCCCCTGTTTATGTACCTGTCCATAAGTGACAATGCCATGGGCTGCATGCTGGGACAGAAGGACGATAGAGGCCAAGAATGAGCTATCTATTACCTCTCAAGAAAAGGTTCAAAGAACGGTGAACACAAGTACACTCTGATCGAAAAGACGTGTTGTGCTTTAGCATGGGCTTCCATGAGGTTATAGCATTACCTCCATGGTCACACAACCCATCTCATATCCCGCATGGATCCTCTCAAATACGTGTTCAACAAACCCATGTTAAATTGTCGGCTATCCAGATGGCAGTTGATCCTACAATAATTTGACATCGTATATGTGACTCAAAAGTCCATCAAAGGTCAAGGTATTACGGATCAACTGGTCGCTGCACCTTCAGGGGATTTCAAACCCTTGGAAACATATTTCCCTGATGAAGGAGTAATGTGGCGGCAAAGAACACCATCAAGATGATCGCGCCAATCATGGAAGATGTATTTTGATGGAGCTATTAATATGGAAGGTTCGAAAAGTGGGAGCGATTCTAGTATCCGGTTGGGGGAGCGATATCCGTTGTCAGTAAAATTATAGTTTGTCAGCACCAACAATACGGCTGAGTATGAAGGCTGTCTCATGGGGCTAAAACTTGCCCGTTCAATGGGCATCAAAGCGGTTAATCATCTTTGGAGATTCAGAGTTGGTAATCAAACAATCCACCGGAATCTATCAAACCAAGGAACTACATTTGCTGCCCTACCATCGGCAGGTTTTGAAGATGGCTTTGGAGTTCGAAGAAATCTCCTTTCTACACATTCCTCGTAATATAAATGATTTTGCGGATGCATTAGCAACTTTGGCCTCCTTGATTCGCATATCAAATAAGGAACATTTGCCAGGTGTCACGATTTCCCTGCAAAAGGCCCCAGCCTATGGGAATTACGTTGGAGAAGTATCGGATGAGCTACCTCCCGTCTAACATCCTTGGTATCAACATATCAAGGAATATCTATAAGATAGATCTACACCCGCTGAGGCGAGCCCGACTGAAAGAAGGTGGATCCATCGACTTGCTATGAAATTCTACCTGAGTGGAGATGCGCTCTACAAAAGAGATGCAGGAATAGGTCTCCTCAGATGTTTATACAAAGATCAAGCCCAAAGGCTTATGGATGAAATCCATGGCGGAGTCTGTGGCCCCCACATGAGTGGGTAGAAACAGCCTCCTTCCCTAGGGTTACTAAAGAAGTCATCATTGCTTTCATCAGAAACAATGTCGTTTGTCGATACGGACAAACGAGAGGTGATTGTGTCAGACAATGCCAAGAACCTCAACAACAAAATGATGGTGGAATTATGCAGTAAATTCCATATCAAACATCTTAACTCACATCTATCGTAGAAGATGAGCAGTCATTGCATTGAAGCGGCTTAACATAAACATCAAGAAGATTATGCAAAAGATGTCCGCCAACCACAAAGATTGGCTTGACCTATTGCCTCGACTACTGTTAGCCTTCTGAGAACACGATCTCCTCTTCAATAGAGTACGTGAAGTGACCATTCATGGTTTGGTCTCACCCCTACAAAAACACAAACCTATAATAAACACGATATTTTACAGTATAAATAAATCGTAAATTTTGCATATAATTTTTTATTTATTTTAAGGATGAGGATTTGTACAAGATAATGTATGTATGTAATTATGTAATAAATAAAATATTTTTTTTACATGAATGTTTACAAATAATTTTATTTTAGAATTATTGACTATTATAAAGTTTATTCTTACAATAATTAATTTTATATAGAAATGTTTTTATTAATTATTTTCTATGAAAATATGATTATATATTATTTAAATAATATATGAAATGATTTTTAGAATTATTATAACAATTGTTTATTTTATTATATGAATTTATTCAAGATTAATTAAGTTAATTATTTTAACTTAATTAATAATGTTATATATAAATAATAAATCAGATATGGAATCTAAACCCTAATTTTGGATTTTTATCAATGGATAAGAATAATAATATAATAATATTATATTTTAATTTTTCAGTGCTATAAATATGTACTATAAGTTTGTGGACTGACAATGTTTGGTCAATTATGGGGTATTATGACCAAACCCTAGTGTTACTGATAAACCCTAGTTTTGCAATCAAATAAGACTTTAAAATATGTTAAGTCACTGTGTAATATGAATAATGACATGTATTATTAGAATTTAATTTTTAATTAGGAAAACCCTAATTATTATGTGGAAAACCCTAATTAATAATTTAAAATCCTAATTTCTAAATTTGGAAACCCTAATTTGAAACTTAATTATGAGTTCGAGACTGTTATATAAATGTGTTATGCAATTTATGTGTGTATTATATAATTTTATGATTAATTAGGTAAACCCTAATTAATAGTTAGAAATATTAAATTTCTAGAAATCCTAATATTTATATTAGAAACCCTAATATTTAAATTATAATTAAACCCTAATTGATTTGAAACCCTAATTCAAAGGCCATTTATGACTTTAAGAATTTTTATGTAGTTATGTAATCATGATAATGTTTGTAATGACAAACTATTAAAGATAATAACACTAGTTAGGGAGAATCTTAATTATTTACAAAACCCTAAATTTTTTCTTAAAAGGTATAATTCCTTATTATTATTATTATTATTATTATTATTATGATTATTATTATTATTATTATTATTATTATTATTATTATTATTATTATTATTATTATTATTTTAAATTTATAAACCCTAAATTGGCTAATTGTAAACCATAATTGCTAAGTAAGCAAGTTTAACGCTAATTAGTGTATCTTAAACCTAATTAGTAAGGTACTAAGTAATTAAAAACCTAAAGTGATTAAGAAACCATAATTTGTATTTTTAGAAACTAAAATTTTAGTTTATTATTTTATTTTATTTTATTTTTGTGCAAACCCTAAATTGGAAACCCTAAATATGGTTTGTGCTAAACCTTAGGGTTAAACCCTAAGGGTTTGCCAAATGACTAGAATGCCATTAAATTAAAAAACCAAATGACAAAAATGCCCCTCTTACATAATTGAGGCTAAATTGTAGGTTTTGACAATAGGGGAAGTTGGTGACCAAATCCAACAACCCCATGTGCTCTTTATTGACAGCCATCAACAGCAACTCAGCCAAATCCAATGCATCCATGAATTATATAAGGGGCAAGAAAGAGAAAGTGTATCATTTAACCCATTTGGTCACCAAAACTCATCCTTGACCCTCTCTCTCTAAGACCTCCGAGATATAGTGCTAGATCAGTCCCTTAATATAGCCCCACGAGATTCACTAACAAATCAGAAGCCAGAATCAAGGAATTGATGCATTAAGGTATAAAACCCTAATCAAAATTTCGAACCTTGATCCTCTATTAAAAGTTATGTTTGAGTGTTAAGATATGTTGTATATAGAGTTATTAAGTGATCTAGGTTGATAGATGTTGGATCCATAACATCTTTAAGCTCAGATCTAGTGTTTTTGCAAATCTGGAAAAATTTCATTTTTGTGTTCTGACAACGAATGTCAGTGGCCACAAATCGTTCTCTGTTTGTGATGTTTCTTGTTTTAAGATTTGAATCTGTAGTATGGCATGAGATCTGTGTTCTGGAACTCATATCAAGATCAGATCATGCGTATGTTGATAGATATTGGTGGTCAAAGGTCGTTGACCGACCATGACTTTTCAAATCTGGGTAACCCAGAATTTATCCAGAAGTCTGACAATGATTTTGCAGGCCTCAAATCTTGATTTTGTTAGTTAGTTATGCTACGTTATTGTTATTGTTGTGTAGACTGACATGAGTACTATCGAATCGTGTCTTTATAATCCTTATTCGTGCACAGAATCCAAGAAATATGTGGTTAAAGTAAGCCAGACGAAACTGCCGGATGAAGATTCTGGGTAACCCAGTAATCTTCAAAGGCAGTTCCTGACCACTACTTTGATCGGCTTAGATCTCTCTTATGTATTGTTAAATGGCTGTAAAAGTGTTTGATAATTGTACTCTGACATGAATACTACAAGTGTAAATCATTATAATAAACACATCAAGCCGAGAACGTTTGATTCAAGGCTTCGAATGTAGGTGCCTCGACTGTTCTTCATTTCTGGAAAACCCAGAAAATGAAGAACAGTTCTGACAATCATTTTGAAGATCAAGATCTTTCTGTTATGATGTGTAATGGACATGAAACCAGTTGCTGATTGTAGTGTTACATTAATACTACAATCCTAACAAAATTTCAAGCCCAGAATCATTACGAGCTAAAAGATATCACTAACAAATACGCATCGTCTTGGTGGTATCTACATGAATTTCTGCATGGTGCTCAAGAATGAAAAAGAACACCTATAGCAGCAGTTACGCAGCTATAGGTGGTCTTTAGCGATAGTTAATTTATAAAAATTATATTTTTATTAAATAATCGATATTAATTAGTTTTAATTACGAAAATACAAAATAAATTATTAAAAATTATTTTAAATTCCAAATGTTAGTTTTAATTATTTTGAATATATTTCATAAATATTTAATATTTTTGGAATATTAAAAGTATTTAATTTATTTAATTATAATATTAAATAAATTATTTATAAATGATTTTAATACATGAAAAATCATTTAAAATTATATTATGGTATAAGAAAATACTTTAAGTTATTTTTGATAACTTTTAATATTTTGTGATGAAATTTTATTAATAAATTAATATTAATGATATTTAAATTATTTAATAAATGTATTAAATAAATGATGTAAAATAGAATTAATGATTTAAAAATTATAGAAAAAAATGATTTAAAGGTTATAAAAATATTTTAAGTTATAAATATAACTTTTAATATTTTGTAATGAAAAATATTAATATTTAAATATTAAATGATATTAAAGTTATTTAATAATTATGATTAGTTTAAAAATGATTTTAATATTAGGAAAATCATTTTAAATAAAAATAAAGTGTTTAAAGATATTTTAAATTATAAAATATAACTTTTAATATTTAAAGGATAATTTCATTAATAATTTAATAGTAATGATATTAATTTAATATTAATGATATTAGATTTATTTAATAATTATATTAAATAAATAGTTTAAAAATGGTTTTATTACTTTAAAAATCATTTAAAAAGGATATAAATGAATTAAAAATATTTTAAGTTATAATTAAGGACTTTTAATATTTTGATAAGTAATACATTAATATTTTAATATTAATGATAATTATTTAAAATAATTATAATTCTTTTAAAAATCATTTAAGGGTAATATTAATACTTTAAAGGTATTTTATGTTATTATAAATAACATTGATAATTTAGCAATGGTTTCATTAATGGTTTAATATTAATTAAATATTAATGATAATAGAATTGTTTAATATTTAAATCATTTAATAATGATTCCGGTGTTTGAAAATTCATGATTAATTATAATAATGTTTAAAAATTATTATAAGTCATTTAAAAATAATATGACTGATACTTACATATGTTGAACTACAGGATAGAGTCTTAGACTCGATAATTACTCGATAAATCCGTCAGTACACCGACATATTTCATAAATTGATCTGAACTTATATATTTTGACTGTATTAATGTTTGTTTGTGATTCAATGCTTGTGGAACATATGTGACAATGTTATTAGGTTATGTGTTGACTGCAATAAGCAGTGCTATGTGTTATAGTATGTTATTCTAATCGATCAAATGATCTTATTACTGATAGGAGTTATATAAAGATAGAACTAAGTTACGATCTGTAAGCAGCGCATCAGGCAAGTATCTTACCTTTGCATTTCCTTTATGCAATGGACATGAGTAAGAAGTTTGTAATTATATTATTATTATGCTATATTATTAACCCTATTGTGATATATTCTATATCAGATCATTGTTTATCAACATGTTAGTATATGGTAATTCGGATATATATATTTTGTTCGTTAATTTCTAAATATGGTTACACAAGTGTCCCCACTGGATAATCATTATAGTTAAACACATGTTGATATATATATATATATATATATATATATATATATATATATATATATATATATATATACATAATACGTCTAAGCTATTTCACCAGCTAGACACAAATTTCGAAATGCCATTGAATATGATAAAAACTTTTTTTGTATCCAATCAAATTGTTTTGGTTCAGATTCCAATCTAAGTATGAACATCCCGATCATGGGAAAACTTTTATGCGCCCAAAGCGGACAGAGTGAACGATCCTATCGTTCTTGTAATGTAGTTGATCAATACAGGGCCCATGGGAAGTACAACCTAAAGCCCGTAAGTTATGACGGTTTGTAGATGAAGTTCTGCTAAACCTTATCGAAAACTAAAAACAATGTTCATAGTATATCAACTAAACCTCATATATAGTCAATATGTAGTTTCAAAATTTGGAGATAGAATTGTTATGTTATTATTATTTGGTTGGGATTTACTTCACAACTATAAATTCGTTGTAGAAGTGATGTACAAAGAAAACATTTATTTCTTTCAGGTACTTATATTTCTAATTGTTATTACTTGCTGGGCACCCAAATGCTGACCCTTGCTTAAATTTAAATGTTTTCAGCTAGGCATGAACAACCCGAAGGTTCAGATAGGAACAAGTGAAAAGGAATGCAAACATTATATGTTTAATGGTATCTTTTGTAATAGTTAGACAATATATAGACAATGATATGTATTATGTATCATGTAAAGAATGTAGTAAAGGTTGCGTACTTGGGATTAGACTCTGATAAATGTAAGATAAGTTTGATATTTATATTATTGTTATTATTATTAGTATTATTTCTCTCATAGAAATGGTATCGTGAAGCACCGAGTTCGGGTTTCAAGTACCTGAATTTGGGGGCGTCACACAAACCATTGTCAATCGGTACTGGGATCATCTTTCACTCCACTACATTTCATTTGGCTTCAGACCAAAGGGATGGAATTACCTGAACTCCTCCTAAATAGGAGATTCGGAAACCATCTAAGCTGCGGTCATACCTTGAAGAACAACACCAATCCATAAGAGGTGGAATTAACTAGGCTTCTCCTAAATAGAAGTACTGTCAACCATCTGTGGTGCGGTCAATCTCAGAAAGGAAAGCCATACCCCTCTCCACATTCTTATTTTGAAACCAGTCCCAAGACACCAAAGATGGTAGGGATACACAGAGATCGATGATCCCTTCTGAACTATCCAGAGATAACTCAATGTCCATCCACCCAGGAGGGATTCAGAATACATCAAGATCACAAGCCCTGAAGCAGCAGGCAAAATATCAAGCACGGAGCAAGGCATATCTAAAAGGGAAGTGATCCAAAAATATATTTCCCTGTCATATATATAATGTTATTTGATATATACAATGTAAACTGTATAGGACAAAATGGCTAAGCTATTCTGTGCAGGAAAATACAAGCTCATCTACAAGTCGGGGTATATGCGAACTAACAAGCCCAACATGGCATCCCTCTCAGAAGATGGAGGTGAAGTCGTGGTCTCCTGTACGAGAATATCCACACGACCCAATAGATCTGTAGCCATCTGCATGGTGACCATATGATAATCAATATATGCGCTAATATCTGCGATCATGCCAATGGTAAGGGACCTCACGGCAGTACTATCTGTGACAGCTATATCCTGGGCAGATATAGCACTATCCCGCTCATCTATCATTGTGTTTCTGGCTGATCTAGCCTCATCCCGCTCAGCAACAGCGACATCTCTGCGAGCTAATGCCTCATCTCTCTCTAATAGAGTGGCATCTCTACCATCAAGAGCAGTCAACATCATATATTGAGCCTGATCTCTCTCAAAGGTCATCAGATGAAGAATCTGCTCAAAGTACTATGCTGAGTGCTGAATCACAACAGTACTAGTACTGGGAGAATCTAGAGGAAATGCTGGCAACCCAGCAGCGAGCTCCTCCTCAATGTAGGAATCAATGTCCTCCATGAGCTCTACATCGTCTGACTCACTATCCGGTACTGTAGATACTGCTGCAGCCGATAAAATCTCTGTCTCCATCCATGCGGAATACTCTGCAGAACAACATGGAGGACTGATAGAAAAATCAGCTATCTCATGCTGATCCCAACAAGCTTACACCCGGGATTGGTCCTCTGCTGAGAGATATCGAGAAGCTGAACGCTGACCTATCGCCCCCTCGAAAGGATGAAAGTCCTGGAACTGGTCAAACTGTGACATCACGACCAATGGGTGATAAGTAGTCACACCTCTCAAACCAGCCAGAGGGAGGTAGTCCATGCTCGGAGCATGAGAAATGAAGCTGTATGGTGAGCTAAGCCCTGAACACGGCAATATGCTAAATGGATCTCTGATATCTGCCAAATATGTGGACCAAGACAGAGCATCTATACACTTCGATGGCTGAAAGGAGTATGACATGGCTATATCATGGGTCAATCAATACCCATGCCGTCTAAGAGTGCCAATCGGTCTCAAGTGTGACATAAACCACACATAAAGCGTGACCAAACTACCCGTGAACACTCCTGTCGGATAAGTCCAGCAGTAGGATGCTGATCGCTGGGTCTCTGCTACAATCACAAGTACAATGGTGCGACCCTCCCTGAGAGCTCTCACGGCCATGATGACACCTATGTCTATCTCATCCATGTACCGTGGCATATAGACATACGACAATATGCATAGCATCAGTACATCAACCCTGGCCACATACCAATGGTCCTCTAGTGTGGTGAAATCCCCGGAATGTCATGAATAGCTATCCTTCTAGCCAAATCTGTCATACAGAAAATGCTAGGATATCACGTGGCCAGATGTCAGCTCATCCTGCACTACTCTGTGTCGCAATCCAGTGAGAGTCATGAATCGTCTACTCATGTTTCCTAAAGCCATGTGCACGCAAGGTCTGTCTAAAGGCAGCATCATCAATCATGCATATTCCTCTAAAGTAGGAGTCAACTCATGGGTCCTGAATTGGAAGACCTGCCTATCCGGTACCCAATGCTCTAGCATCCCATCCATAAACCCTGCAGGAACCTGAAACATCAATAAGGTCATGGTATGCTGCAGCAAATGATCTATAATCACCCTATCTGGTGGTGACATACTATCATACCATGATCGCATACCCAATGCCACCAATAATGGTGGGTATGATCTATACGGCTAACTGTCGAAGAAGACATCTGTGCGGGCCGGGTCATAAGAGCATCCAGGGGTCAATGCCAAATATCTCTGGACATACATACATATGCATAACATGATACATACATAGCAGATAATGGATGGAAATATGAAAAATTATGCATACATTCCTAAGTATTTCATCATCTAATACATCATCTCTGTACAACTACAAATACAGGGAAATGGGGCACAGACGCCCTAGTACTAACAGAGGCCTATCAAAAGATATAGTGAGAATGCGGCAAACCCACCCAATATCTAATAAAGGCCTATCAAAAGATATAACGAGAATACACATCAGAAAAAGACCAAGGTGTCGATGTCCATATCATCAATCCTGTCCACCTGATGTAACTCCTCCTAAGTCATTGGATCTCTATCAACAGGGATGTCAGGCCTATACAAAGGAGGATCTGCGTCGGCAAAACCGAATGGGTCATCTAAGGGGCCAGCACCTGAGCTGGAGGGAACAAACGAATCAGCCTCTGCTGGATCTCTACCCAAATGCCAGATAAATATATGTGTCTGGTCCAACTGCCGGGTCAAACTATCAATCTGGGTCATATGAGTCGAATCTCGGACACAAGCTATCCAATCAAATCATCATCAAGGATCACGGAACCATATCCCCATAAAGCGTGGCGCGGGACTGGGTTCCAATAGTGCGAGGGGACCACCACCGCTGGAACGTCTCCTGGGTACATGGACCCTCTGACAATGCAAAACCGTCAACCCCCAACAATGGGATATCAGTGACGGGTGATTATGATACAGGCCAGTGATGCCTGGCAGGAGGCAAGATCGACATACGGATCTCCCCTGTGGTGCTCCTAATAGCACGCTCTCCTAAATAGAGCTCCCAGCCTCCATCTATGAAGAGAGGAACTCTCATGGTGGAAATCAAATACTCGACTCCAGTCGGGTACCCGTCCTTAAAGCCGATGGTCAAGTATTCCCCTGAGTAGGGAATCCATGTGATGGTGTCAGCTGTCAGCAACTTTAGTTGCATACGGTAGTGAGTGAAGTCCTCAGCTACAGGGACCTCTAGCAAAATAGAATGGTGTCATCGTCGTCCTCGTGGATAGGTATCTAAACCAAACACACTCAAAGGACGCAAGCATGGGAGCCTCTCATAGGCCCAAAATTGCCAAATTAATGGCAAAATATCTACTATCAGTAAACACTCTTAACCTCTAAATGGGAAATGACAAGAGAAATACTCACCAGCAGAAATGGGTAAAAGCCTAGCCAAGCCTCGGTCAAACCCTGTGAGCGCATGCGCTTGCCCCGGAGGAAATAGGCAAAGGTATAGGAGCCCCAATCATACTCTCCAATACGGTCCAAATCACGTGTGGCGCTGATCAAAGAGAAAGACACCGTAGAAGAGTTATCTGCTATGAAGCAGCCTCGAATGATCATCAGGAACAATCACCACAGAACGCGATCCCTGATTCTGACATCATCAGGCATGGGCTCACTCAAAAGCCCGCTCATAGCATCTACGCTCAAAGGACCGAGCAGAGACGACCCTGCATTTGGCGCCTCGCCGAGAACTCCTAACAAGGATCTGACGGCAGTAGGGGTAATATTCGCTATGCAAGGCACTGGCTCCCCTCAAAACTCCATACCTGTGATAAATCACCAATCCATAGGCGTCATCATCACCTCGCAATCCAAATAGATGGAGTGATCGAGTCCGATGAAACCATCGCTCGAGACAATGCCCCGAGGTAACCCTGGGGACAACGCGGGAAGGATGGAGAAGAATGCCCCAAATCCCCACTCATGCAATCTGACTCTATAGTCGGGATGAAGCACACGGTACATGGAGTGAATCTTTGAACCAGTTCCCTCGAGGTTGTGTAAAACCCGAAACCTGCATGAAATGCAGATCAACATCAAAACCCTTTGCTCCTCATCAATAGGAAAGAAGGAAGATCAAAGTCTAACGCCATACCTCGTTAGCATGCGAGATACATCGATGGATGTTCCTTTCAAATCACCCAATGACTACGGGTTTGCCACCGAATACTCGGAAGCTCTCTACGAGGCACATGTACAGCAAGAGCGGGATCCTCAATCAGAATATCTGCCTCCTCGTCCTCGACGTCTGGCACATCTACCCGGATAGGACGAATCACGGTCTCCACCAACCGACGAGGCTGTCTGACAGAACGGGGATGAGGCACTTCAGAAGCCCTCCGCCATACGCCAGAAGTGGTCCTGTGGGAACTTCTCGATTGATCCGAATCCATAATATCTGGACAACAAGTTTCCAAATCACCTCAGAAAGGGATAGTGTAGAACACTTTTACAGTGACAAAATTTGCAGAAAATATCTCAAACTCAGCAGATCTAAAAGAGGCTCATGGATTTCCCTTCGCGCGACAAGCTAAAAATGACTTGTGTTGACCAACCTACTAGAATTTATTATTCGTGATTGGCCACAGGCTCACCTGCGGCTGCAGCAGGTGCACCTACGGCACCCTTATGTGGGTCCCACCCCTCTGGCTCGGTCTAGTTCGAGTTGCAAAGGAGTTCTTGCGAACTAGAAAGGTCAAATCGGGAATAAAAACACCACGCGATTGAGCAAAATAGCATACAATCCTAGTCTTCTCAGACGAAACTTTGAGTCTCCACATCACTCATTGGTAGTCACCCGAACATGAGGTATACTCTGCCAATGATCTCATTTGTCACAAACCACATCCGGCAATACCTTATGCAGTCCGATCTTGTAAACTCCGGTCGTTACCTAAATGGGTCTGAAGACCGACGGGTTATAACGAGGTCCACGACGGGGATTACAACGTAGATCCCCGATGGGGGTTACAACATGAATCCCCCAGCAGGGGATTAAAACGCGCATTCAAGCCGTTGACACATATCAATGAAGGTCAAGCAGCCTTGACGTTATCTCAGCCTATGGCGATTAAACATATCAGAGCTATAGAGCTATTCGAGGATTTCATGCTCGATTATTCATATTCCCTAGTGGATCCCCGGCGGGGGTCACAACGCAATGCTCCATTGATCTACATGATAACGAAGGTCAAGCAACCTTGACAATCTACTCACAGAGTATCAACCGTTGATTCACACATCAGCGAAGGTCAAACAACCTTGACAGTATATCCCACAGGATTTTTTAGCCGTTTGATTCACATGTCGGTGAAGTACACGTCAACGAAGGTCAGGCATCCCGGACAGCATTTGCTGTTGGCAGTGAATCCAACAGAATCGTGACATATTCTGGCAATACTAACCAGGAGAGGTCAACATTATCAAAGAGGATAGATGATGGAATATGTTATACACATCCTCAAATAGATCAAGCTTTATCCCCACAGATCTCTTACACATAAGAGGTACATCTTCAGGATCAAGTCATTATCAAAGACACAGGAATTTGGTGATAACTCCAACATCAACATCCTAACTGATTCGGTTTACACATCAAATCGGTCAAGATTGCCAATCCCGGTTGAAGCAACGAGGCAAAGAATCATCCCCAGCATGTTGGGCTACAACCCCGTACACATCCCTCATACATTTGCATCATATTGCTATATACAATACCATGTTTGTCTTGTTGCGTTTCAAGTGTCTAAGATTCTTTATCCTACCCATGCATCGCCATGCATGAGTATGATAAAGAGGGGCATCTGTAGACACTCAAAATTTTCTGTATACCTGTCACTAACATTGCAGGAGGACAGATTCATCTTTTAAGAGGGAACCCTGAAAGACAATCCATATCCATACCGGATACTACCAAAAGCTCAACATCAACCCCGGAGCCCACTCTGGGAGTAATAATTCTAACCTCGGAGATAACCCCGAGGCGTACAGATCCAATACCGGAACACACATCGGAGAAGACCGATTAATCTCGGAGATAACCCCGAGGTATCCAGTCTCAGTCCCAACCATTGGAATAGCCACCAACCTTCGTGATAACCCCAAGGAATGCAGTTTCGGCGATAACCCCAGAAATGCTTTCTTCAAACGCGACCAGCTTCAATCTCGGTGCTCACAACGAGATACACTGTACCAACCCGCGATAACATCGGGAAGACATGCACACCTCAATGATAACAATGAGGACCTTCAACAAATGCAGCAGTCCAATCGGGAAGCCTAAACAACGTCTGCTTTATTAGCCCAATCCGGTGATAACACCGGTAAGGGGCAACATCGTCATCTAGCTAACGCAATGCCACGCCACGTCGTCTCAACATCTCTACGCAACGATGTCCCACAAGACTAACCAATCCCGAGTGACTATTGTGCGGGGTAACGGATGAAAGTTGAAGCTTGAAGATCGGAGGGCATCGTCCCATCTTCAATGACTTCGTACAAACACTAATCCCATGCCATCGTACAACTCTCGATAACGGCGGTCCAAAATAGGTCTCAGATATACCTCAAAGCGGATGCGGATTGCACTTCTAAAAGTTTGAGTGGACATTACGATTAATAAAAGTGCACCTACTTCAAGACGACCCGACCAGAAAACCCGGGCCCCACAGGTTATACGGTACACAGAATTTCAACTTCAATGAAGGTACACTGCTGACTAAATTGCCTATAAATAGAGGGCTTGGGCTGCCCATTTTGCAAGAGAAAAGCGGCGAGAAGCCCTCGCCCAATTTGCTCTCAGACTCACCCATGCGGTGTACTTTCTCATTTTAAACACTTGTGAGCTTATATATATAGCCCTTTTGTACTCTACAAAAGCCGGTGTTTACCCACTCTAAAGAAATAGAAGTCTTCTTTGGCGGTCAACTGTAAGCCTTCTCACACACTTTAGAGTCTTTCTCTTCATCTCTGCACACACCCTTCTTCACGTTGAGAGTCGTGTTACATGCAATTGCCCGAACTTCGGTCCGTGGTTTTCATTGCAGTTTGTATATATATATATATATATATATATATATATAGGAAGGGATTACATTAATTCCTAGACTAAATGTATAAGGGAAAAGAGAAGTATTGAAGACTTCTTCTTCATATTTAACTAAGAAGATCGAAGCTAAAAGCTTCGTCTCCGGCTAACTCTAGAGAGAAGGGAGAGCGGACCTCGGAAGAGCTTTCTAGAGAGAGAAGCTCTGAGGCTATACTGAATTAAGCCTAAACAACTCTAAACACTTGAGTTGTTTAAATAGAAAACTAAAAAGTAAATTACTATTGATTCACGCAGGAATCACTATTACATTAACTGAAGTAAAAGTAATTTACTTAAGTAAAAGTAAAACGTAAGAAACATTTTACATTTACTTTAAATGGGTAAATGTAAGAAACATTTAACTAAAGTTAAAAACATTTAACTTAAGTAAAAGCAAAAGTTATTCTTTTACTTTTACTTTTACATTTACTAAAGTAAATGACTTTTGCTTTACAAAAAGCAAAAGCTGAGATGATGGATGGGCCATCACCTGTCTGTGACTTGAAGATGCCTCTGGCGTCTTCTTCGTTGACTGGTCCGTCTCCTGTGGATACCGGAAGGTGCTGTTGATCATCTTCTCAGATGAGTCACCATCCCTATACATTTTCACCTTAAAATTTTTATCCAGGAAATAACCCTTTTACCCCCAAAAATTTGGTTTATAAAGAAGGAGGAAAAAAAATTTCTACCGAAAATTGGTCAAAATCTTCAAAATTTCTTAGATTTTGTAAAATTTTTTTGTTTTAAAACTAATCAGATGAAATTTGAAACAAAGGATCACTCGATTTGTCCTGATCTATCATTGAAATCGATCTAAACAGAAGACTTCTTTGTTAACTGTTTAAACAAAAATTCTTTTTCTTGAAGGTCCACTTAGACTCTAACCTTACTTGCCTTGAACACATACCCGTAGATCTAAAGATTCCCTTTAGCCTTACACTGCTCCCAATTGATACTTACAAACGACATTATTCGGGACTTAAGGCGATCTTGGGTGGTTTACGGTGAAGGTCGGGTGATTAAAAGCGGAGCAAGAAAAATAAAAGTTTGAAAAAACATTTAAGTAAACAAATAAAATTGTTTATTCTTCGAAATCGCCGAACAGAATCAAGAACCAAAAGAATGGCTCTGATACCATATAACAGCAGGATAAATTTTTAAAAGAAAAACTTAAACAGAAAAAGAAATGATTAAGAAGATGACCGGTGAATCGGTAAAGTAATCTCTTTCTTTTATTTATAAACATTTGAGGAAGGGATTACATTAATTCCTAGACAAAATATTTAAGGGAAGAGAGAAGTATTGAAGACTTCTTCTTCATCTTTAACTAAGAAGATCGAAGCTGAAAGCTTCATCTCCGGCTAACTCTAGAGAGAAGGGAGAGCAGACCTCGGAAGAGCTTTCTAGAGAGAGAAGCTCTGAGGCTATACTGAATTAAGCCTAAACAACTCTAAACATTTGAGTTGTTTAAATAGAAAACTGAAAAGTAAATTACTATTGATTCACGCAGGAATCACTATTACATTAACTGAAGTAAAAGTAATTTACTTAAGTAAAAGTAAAACGTAAGAAACATTTTACATTTACTTTAAATGGGTAAATGTAAGAAACATTTAACTAAAGTTAAAAACATTTAACTTAAGTAAAAGCAAAAGTTATTCTTTTACTTTTACTTTTACATTTACTAAAGTAAAAGACTTTTGCTTTACGGAAAGCAAAAGCTGAGATGATGGATGGGCCATCACATGTCTGTGACTTGAAGATGCCTCCGGCGTCTTCTTCGTTGACTGGTCCATCTCCTGTGGATACCGAAAGGTGCTGTTGATCATCTTCTCAGATGAGTCACTATCCCCATACATTTCCACCTTAAAATTTTTATCCAGGAAATAACCCTTTCACCTCCAAAAATTTGGTTTATAAAGAAGGAGGAAAAAAATTTTCTACCGAAAATTTGTTAAAATCTTCAAAATTTCTTAGATTTTGTAAAAAAAATTTGTTTAAAAACAAATCAGATGAAAACTAAAATAAAGGATCACTCGATTGGTCCTGATCTATCAGTGAAATCGATCTAAACAGAAGACTTCTTTGTTAATTGTTTAAACAAAAATTATTTTTCTTGAAGGTCCACTTAGACTCTAACCTTACTTGCCTTAAACACATACCCGTAGATCTAAAGATTCCCTTTAGCCTTACACTGATCCCAATTAAGACTTACAAACGGCATTATTCAGGACTTAAGGCGATCTTGGGTGGTTTACGGCGAAGGTCGGGCGATTAAAAGCGGCGCAAGAAAAATAAAAGTTTGAAAAAAAATTTAAGTAAACAAATCAAACTGTTTATTCTTCGAAATCGCCGAACAGAATCAAGAACCAAAAGAATGGCTCTGATACTATATATCAGCGGGATAAGTTTTTAAAAGAAAAACTTAAACAGAAAAAGAAAAGATTAAGAAGATGATCGGTGAATCGGTAAAGTAATCTCTTTCTTTTATTTATAAACATTTGGGGAAGGGATTGCATTAATTCCTAGACTAAATGTTTAAGGGAAGAGAGAAGTATTGAAGACTCCTTCTTCATCTTTAACTAAGAAGATCGAAGCTGAAAGCTTCGTCTCCGGCTAACTCTAGAGAGAAGGGAGAGCGGACCTCAGAAGAGCTTTCTAGAGAGAGAAGCTCTGAGGCTACATTGAATTAAGCCTAAACAACTCTAAACACTTCGAGTTGTTTTAATAGAAAACTGAAAAGTAAATTACTATTGATTCACGCAGGAATCACTATTACATTAACACCGAATTTATCCCACCATTTAATGAAAAAATGGCGAGAGACATGAGAAATAGGAGAAAGACACGTCTGAGCTGTCCTAATACCTATGGACGACGGGGACTAAAATATTGTGACTTCTTGGGTAGCTAAAATGACATATTTCCATTTAAGAATCCAAGGGATTTTGTATTTACTACAAAATATAAGGAAGACCAGAATTTCCTCATATTTGAGATGATAATTGCTGTGAGTACAAAAATGTTCTAATTGTGCTAAGGGAGGTTCAGGGAAAATCTCATGGCACAGACCATATCTTGTCCACCAAAGGATGAACCATTTGGGGAGTTGACTTTTGAACTTATGGTCGAACTGGAAAAACCATGAATGACTATGATCATCATTTTGATGAAGCATGATTTTATGCCAAGCCTCAATATAATCATAATAGCAAAAAGAGCTAGTGTGATTAGAAAGTAACTTGAGATCAGAAGGATGACTATGCCAATCAGACAGATTGAGAACCTGCTTAATATACAACGAATGATAATGAAGCTTGGATTTATCATCGTTGGCATAAATTGGTTTAATAAAAGCTGACTCTATTTCAATAAGGATGTCCCTATAATACACAAGTGATTTATAAGGAGCAAGAGGAATGAAATGTTATCCAGTAGGAAAATACTGGGCAGCCAATTGAATTGGGTCATTCTTGGGTTTCAATGGTAACTCAATATGGAATAAATGCGTTGATCAAAAACCTGACGATACTCTGAAACTAGGTGACTGGATTTTGATGAAGTAGTTTTGGTTTGACTAGCAAAAATATCAAATGGTGGAGGCTGACTAGCGAGAACCGAGGAGTAGGGCTTGGGAACTGTACCAAGCACCTGGAATTTGTTGTGGGTTGTTTGAGTAACTAGATGAGGAACAACAGTTCCTTTTGACTGATTAACTGGACCGGCTGAGCGGCCATGACCACGAAAAGATGAACCTCCTCGCACACTCATGTTGCTGCAATAGTACTTGTGTTAATAAACTCACGTGTGAGAAAATCAGGAACTGAGTTGTTACTACCTTTAATATATTCAATATCAAAATCAAAAATACTTAAAATTGCTTGCCATCTAACGAATGAATGCTTAGAGGCGACATTTTCAACGTCTTTTTCAAGAATAAATTTTGTTGACTTGCAATCTATCTTAACTAGAAATTTCTGATTTAATAAATCTCTCTGAAATTTTTTGATACATAGGACAAGGTATAAAATTTCTTTTTTAATAGTACTGTATTTTGACTGTGTAGGATTCCATGCGCCAGAATGGAAATGAACAATTTGTTCATCAAAGGAAGGAGTTAACTTCTATTTGAGCATGCCACCGAATCCAATGTCAGAGGCATCAGTTTCAACAATTTTGAAAGCTGAATCATTTGAGATGCCAAGGCAGGGCAAAACCTTAACATATTTTTTAACTTGTTGGACGATAGAAGTATGAATGTCAGTCCATGGAGGTGGATTACTTTGTAAGCGCTGAAAGAGAGGCTTACAAATCTTCCTGAGGTTCTTGTAAAACTTGCCAATATAATTGAGCGAGCCAAGAAACCTCTGTAGCTGAGTTTTGTCGGTAATCTTATCTGGGAACTAGTTGGCGAATTGAATAGCTCTCTCAATTGGCTGCGTGAGTCCATGATAGAGGATTAATCCGAGAAACCCGACTTTATTCAGAACAGACTACATTTGGAAGGAGAAAGAACAAGACCATTGGTTTTAACCATTTTGAAGAATGAATTCAAATGTTTAATATGCTCTTCAATAGTCTTGGAGAATACAAGGATATCGTCGATTTATACAATAATAAAATGACTGAAGGGATTCAAAATATTATTAAGAATATTCTGAAATTCATTAGGTGCATTTTTAAGTCCAAATGACTGAACATTCCATTCGTAGTGTCCGAACGGAGTGGTGAAAGTTGTTTTGTACCTATCATCGGGATGAATAACAACTTGCCAGAATCCGGACTTAAGGTCAAATTTACTAAAGATGGTGGAGACACTTAACCTACCAAGGAGATCATCCTTGTTGGGTAAAGGGTACCTAATCCACTCTAGTAATTTGTTTAATGGTTTGTAATTAATGACTAACCGAGGGACTCCTCTTTCTTTCTCAGCTTCATTATTAACATAGAAGGCTGGGAAAGACCATAGTGACTTACTATGTCTAATTGAGCCTTTATTAAGAAGATCATTAATTTCAATTTTAAATAACTCCATCTATTCATGACTCATTTGAATAGGCCTAGCTTTGGTGGGATAATACCTTCTTGAATACAGTTCAAGTCTGCACCAGTATCAACCAAAGCAGGGAGCTGTACTGAGAAAGTTTTATCGATAACTAAATTAATAGAGATATACCATTTTTGAATAGTAATATCTTTAATTCTTTTAATGGAGAGACCTTGGATAAAAAGATCAGATTCTTTAGCACCTGATGATTCGGGTTCATCGTGACTTTCATCACTAGAAGAAGAATCATGAACTTGAAGATCTGATTTTTTATCATCAATCTCTTTTCTTAAATTAGAAATATCTAATTTTAAATTAGAAATTTCCTTCTTAAGTTTATTAACTTCTTGATTTAATTCAGGGAGGGTGATTTCTTTAACCGGAGACTTAAATCTTTCAAGTGTTTTATTAAGACTAAAAATGGGTTTTTCTTTGGCTCTAAGAACCTTATCAGTAACTTTCTTATCTTTAGTTAATAAATCCTTTAATTGTCTTAAATACTGGGTTTTTAATTCAGGGTCTGTAATTTTACTTATTAAGTCAATTAATAAGGAGATTTCTTCTTCTTCCTTGGTAGTTACATTAATTCTTTTACAGCAGTTTTTATTGCAATTTTCTGTACATATGGTGACTTCATTTTCACTATCAGATTCATCATTAGATGCGTTATTACTAGAAGATTCCGGAATATCAGAAACTTCTTCATCACTACTACTATTATTTTCAATTCTCATTAATTCCAATAACTATTTTGTATCTTCAGTTGAAATATTTAATTGAGTTAATTTTTGTTTAACTCTACATTCACTTTTATAGTGCCCTTTCTACCCACAATTGTGACAGACAATTTTACTTTTATCATATTTGTGACGCCCCCAAAATAGGTATACAACACCCATTCTGAGTCGCCAAATACATGGTACAGAACAACTACAACTTTATTAATACAACATAAAAACTGTGAGTTTAAATACAAATATTGTCATCTAGACAATATCCACACTCAAATAAGTCCTCATTACAATTATTAATACACTATTTTATAGAATAGTGAGGACTACTAGAACAACTTCTAGAACCATCATTCCACACCCCGACTAGTACTCGTTACATTCTCGCCTCTAGAAAGAAAAATGGAACAACAAGGAAAAGGGTGAGCTCAACTAGCCCAGTAAAGAACATTATGACTAAGATAATATAGAACAAATTATCGTTAGTCCTCAACAGGGAAAAATCTAATAGAATACAATAGACAACCAGTTTTAAATCAATCTTCGTAGTGGAAATAATAATTCATTAGAAGAGTTAAGTAGAGAATGCAAACTACTATCTTCTATATATGAATTTAAAAGATTTTTTATCCCTGTAACATCAATCAATATATATCTAGAATCAAATATTCATCTTTGCACTACAGGTCAAAGATATTCATCAGTTGGTTATGTTCATCTAAACACCTGTTCATCTTTGCACTACGGGCCAAAGATATTAATCAGTCGGTCATGTTCATCTCAACACCTGTTCATCTTTGCACTACAAGCCAAAGATATTCATCAAGAAATCATTCATCTTTGCATTACAGGCCAAAGATATTCAGTAATATCATCACTTAGGACTGAGGATGATGAAAAATATTTTAAAGAAAACGAATCCAGTGAAACAAAAGAACAAGTATTAAGGATTCGTACTTTAAATAATCCCAGTTCAAAAATACTTCATAAATAACCAGATTGGAGTAAAATTCAAAATAAAGATCAAAACATAGATCCAATCAAAGATAGGAATCATAATAGACAATCTTGGACACAGAAAAGAAAATTTATTTTTTTTGTGAATAGTGTCGTATTCGTGAATAGTGTCATATACGTGAATAGTGCCGTATATGTGAATAGTAACTCCGACCTCAAAAGATAGAAATCTCACAAAAAAAACATCATCACGCTTCGTGAATAGTACTCGTGAATAGTAACTCATGAATAGTAACTTGTGAATAGTAACTCATGAATAAGTAACCCAAAACGAAAAAAGTTCTAAATTTGATAAAATTTCCAACCAATATTTGGCATAATGATATTGAAGAAATAATATTATTTTGAATAAAATAACATCCCTTACCTAAGAAAGAATAGTACTTTAAGCTGGAATCTTTGGATATAGTCTTTGAAAGAACTTGCGTGATATAGCAATACTCAAAGTACTAAAATACTCACAAAATACGCTCGATATTATAGAGAGAAATAGAGAGAAAACTTCAGTTTCTGGTGTGATTTTTAACTCTAACCTAAGCACCCTATTTATAGGAAAATGCTTAGAACACCAAAGCAGAAAATTTAATATAATAATATTATATATAAACAAAATTCATACGCCCACATCTTAAATCTAAATTCAGCCACCATGCACATGTTAAAGATGCCCACAACATATAAAAAATGTTTTTATTAATAAAAATAAATAAAACTTCCAAAAATCAATTATTTCGGAACTTCAGAACTTCAATAATTCATAATAAATAGCCCTTTTATCAGAAAATTCGAAATTTGCGTGTTTTTATAAGAAATTCAATTCTCTACAACTTTACAGAATAAAGTTTTTCCAAATTCCAAACAGAAATTGACCGAAATCCATAAACGGACGATTTTACAGGCTATAATCAAATTTTAGTCAAGAAATGGGGTCCACCGACACACAAAACATGTGTTAATCATTTAATGCAATAAAAATACTCTTCCTCCTCATATACTCATATATCCCACATTTATTGTAAAAATATCACCATTAATATATTATTAAAATATTATATTCAAATGAATTATTTTATCAGAAAAAGATAAAATATTAATTTTCAACAATTGTCACATTTAAAAATTTTCTCCATCTATATCCACACAAAATCAATATTTTCCTCATCATATAAATCAATAATTAATTATTCACAAATAATATTCTTAGAATCACAAGATCTGGCAACCAAGTAGTTCTCTAGAGAAGAGGGGCTTTCCAATAAGAATTTCTCCTTACTGGTGCGCAATTAGGTGACCAAACCTCTCCTTAGTCAGAACTTTCTAGACATTGTTAATAATGCTATCTAATAATATTATTCAAATAATATAAATTATTGATATGATAATGGAAAATACTGTGCATTGACAATTATTAAAACAATAATAATATAAAATATCAACGCAACAATTATTGAATCAAAAATAAAATATTGAACAATAATTACTGTAATAATTATTGAGTAGTGCCTTCTTACGTAAGAATCAATAATTGGTGCAATCTTTGTGTCTTCTTGTGTGCAACAACGGCAGTATTCTTGTGTTTTAACCAAGGGTATTCCAACAGTGTTAACGGTAACAACTACGCCATTATTTATAAACAACTTATACTTGTCGTTTTCTTCATCCAATTTCTTTCCGTTATGGGGCCCACACAAAATTTGCTTGCGTCGCACGAATATTCCCAAGCAATGCAAGAATATTTAAATGAATATTCTCCGACAACAATGAGTATTTTATAACCACTTGTTTATTTGAAATATTTGCACATTTTACCCATAACTAACCACATTAATCAAATCAACCCTTACTATTTCAAAATGATGAATAGAGGAAATTAAATTTCATTTATTAATAATTTGGGATCTTACAATATTTCTTTGATTTTTTATATGACTTTCTCTTAGATGACTTAGGTTTATTGTAATAATTTTCTTGATTATTACTTTTATCTTGATTATATCTTTTCTTACGACATTTATGGCTTTTATGTGACTCAATATGTTTATGCTTATGCCTGTTCTTTCTTCTAGAGGGAGCAACCGGCGGTAAACCATACTGTTCACAAAATGTTCCTAACTCATATTTGGCTTTATTTCTATCTTTACTAGCTTGTTTAGCTAATTTAAAATCAATACACATTTTTAATCCGATTTTTTGAATATAACTAATAATATCTCCATAAGTTAAATTATCATAATCAATATATCCTAAATTTTTACTTAATTCTTCTCTAACTTTGTGAGCAAATAAAGATGGTAAACCATCAACGAATTTCTCTTTCCAAAATGGTTTATTACTGTCATTTCTCATCATAACTCTAGAGGTAAACACATCTTTGTACCATCTAAAATCACTTAGAGTGGGACAAGTAAGATTACTTAATTGATCATGAATTCTTTCTGTAATATTACTAGGAGTTCCAACAAAATGTTTAAATATGGTAAATATTAAGGTATTAACTCCATCGGGAAGACCAATACCAGTATCTTCATCAAAGATGGGATTGCCTTCATTATCTCTTTGAATAACATGAACAATGGATATTCTAATGTCTTCTGTGAGATATTTTTCCAACCAAGATCTAAGAATACCAGTGAATCCACTAGCGATTAATTAAACTATATCTAGTTGAGATAAAGTGTTGAATTTGGTGATATAACTATTGGCTACCATAGACATATGATTAAGTTTATTAAGAATTTCTTATTCACTAAATCCATCTATATTCCATTCATAAATTTTATTAGATGACACAGAAAACTGTTTATCTAGATTTCTTTCTTCGAACTGTAGATCCGGAGGAGTTGGTCTAGAGTACCAATTTCTGGTAATACTTGCATTATTAACAGTTAATTTATTTAGCTGTTCATTAAGGTTTGAAATAGATGAGTGATTAGAGTGATCAGAAGAACTTTCGTTATCATCATCAGATTTAGCATGATCGATAACAGCAATAGTTCCAATTGGATCGGGTTCTGTTTTAAGTTTTTTAAATAACTTTTCAATAGACTGAACTAGTTCACTATCTTCATTAGGTAAACCTAAATTATATCTGTTCTCTGGTAGTTTAATTAAAGGCTGTTCAATTTTTGAATCAGGTTTTTTAATAATTCCTTCTTCAAATTTTTCTTCAATCCTATCTAGCTGTTTTCCTACAGTAGCTAGATATTGGTTGCTAAAGTTTAATTGCTCAATTATTTTTTTATCATCTTTAATTCCATCTGGGATTTTAAAGGGACTGGCTATAACTGAGGTGTTTTTAACTGGAATTAGAACTGTTTCTAAAGGAGGATGACTAGACAAAATTTTTGACTTGTCTTCTTTAATCCATTGAGTTTTACTAATAACATTACATTTACTTTGATATTATTCATACCAATCATAAAAAGTAATATTAATTTCTTCATTTTTAATAACTCTTTTCTATCTATTAACTATTTTATCTCTTTCCTTTTCAATAGGGTGATTAGATCTGAAAAGATTTCTTTTTTCTTTGTTAAATTTTGAATTAAAATCTTTTACTAAGTTATCCCAATCTAAAACAAAATTCTTTTTAATGACTCTTAATTGATTGTGAATTGGGGCATTTAAATCAGAATGTGTGGGATACACAGAGGATGCTGGAGAGGAAGAACCTTCATTTTCGGTATCATTCTGAGTGTAACAAGGATGACTAACTTGCCCTTGATTAAGGATACCTTTAAGTTTGATATCTCTAACTGAAGGATTACTAAGGACTACAGTATCTCTTCTAGTATGGATAACTAAAGGAGCTGAAGAACTGGAAATGTCTTCAATGATAACTGGTGTTCTAGTACGTTCAAAACTAATTTTAACAGTTCCATCAAAAAACTGTTGGATGTTTTCAATATTTAACAAATTATTAACTATGGGCTGTTGTGGTAATTCATTTGGTAAAGTCCATTGATTAGGTAAGGTAATATCCTTCCAAAGAATTGTTATTGGGATCTGGATATTAGCATCACTAGTTGAACTTTGAATTAAAACTGTTTGGTCTTTTGGACTTTTATTAAGAGCATGAACGTTTAAGTTTGATTTGATTATCTTATAATAAATCCGTAAATTAAAGCAATGGGTAAAGGGTTATAATTTTATTCATATAGGTTATAATTTTATTCATATGTCTTCTTTCAAGTTGCGGTTAAACCACTCAATGAGAAAAGGAATTAATTCATCTATCTACCTCGCCTTAGAGAGATGCTAGATTTTAAATTATTATCCAAGTATTATTGGTGCCATGGAAGCAAGTTTGCATAATGGACCTATCCATTTCAATTGCTTTCCGATTTCACCTTGAGTCTTAGTGATCAAAACTTATTTAAAGCTTTATCATTAAACATTAAAACTGATGGAGAGATTACTCAAATGATTGAAGGATCTCAACCCATTGCTTTGATTTACAGGATTTATTATAAGACAATGAAATCAAACTTAAACGTTCATGCTCTTAATAAAAGTCCAAAAGATCAAACAGTTTTAATTCAAAGTTCAACTAGTGATGCTAATATCCAGATCCCAAGAACAATTCTTTGGAAGGATATTACCTTACCTAATCAATGGACTTTACCGAATGAATTACCACAATAGCCCATAGTTAACAATTTGTTAAATATTGAAAACATCCAACAGTTTTCTGATGGAACTGTTAAAATTAGCTTTGAGCGTACTAGAACGCCAGTTATCATTAAAGACATTTCCTATTCTTCAGCTCCTTCTGTTGTCCACACTAAAAGAGATACTGAAGTCCTTAGTAATCCTTCGGTTAGAGATATCAAACTTAAAGGTATCCTTAATCAAGGCAAGTTAGTCATCCTTGTTACTAAGAAGAATGATCATAGAAGATGAAGGTTCTTCTCTCGGCATCCTCTCGTATATCCCACGATCCGATTTAATGCCCCAATTCATAATCAATTAAGAGTCATTAAAAAGAATTTTGTTTTAGATTGGGATAACTTAGTAAAAGATTTTAATTCAAAATTTAATAAAAAGAAAAAGACATCTATTGAGATCTAATCACCCTATTGAAAAGGAAAGAGATAAGATAGTTAATAGATGGAAAAGATTTATTAAAAATGAAGAAATTAATATTACTTTTTACGATTGGTATGAACAATATCAAAGTAAATGTAATGTTATTAGTAAAACTCAATGGATTAAAGAAGACAAATCTAAAATATAAATCTAGTCATCCTCCTTTAGAAGCAGATTCTAATTCGATTAAAAACACTTCGATTATAGCTAGTCCCTTCAAAAATTCTGATGGAACTAATGATGATAAAAAAATAATTGAACAATTAAACTTTAGTAATCAATATCTAGCAAAATGTAGGAAACTTGACTAGATAGGATTGAAGAAAAATTTGAAGAAGGTATTATTAAAAACACGATTCAAAAATTGAACAACCTTTAATTAAATTACGAGAGAATGAGATATAATTTAGGTTTACCTAATGAAGAAAGTGAATTAGTCCAATCTATTGAAAAGTTATTTAAAAACTTAAAAAAGAAACCCGGTCCAAGTGGAACTATTTCACATTATCGATCAAGTTGAATCATGATGATGATAACGAAAGTTCTTCGATCACTCTAATCACTCATCTATTTCAAACCTTAATGAGCAAACTAAATAAATTAAGCTGCATAATAACACAAGTATTACGAGAAATTGGTACTCTAGACCAACTCCTCAGGATCTGAGTTTGAAGAGAGAAATCTAGATAAAACAGTTTTTTTTTGTGTCATCTAATAAAATTTATGAATGGAATATAGATGGATTTAGTGAACAAGAAATTCTTAAAAACTTAAATCATATGTATATGGTAGCCAACAACTATATCACCAAATTCAACACTTTATCTCAACCGGATATAGTTGAATTAATAGCTAGTGGTTTCTTGGTATTCTTAGGTCTTGGTGGGAAAAACATCTCACGAGAAGACATTAGAATATCCATAGTTCATCTTATCAAAGAGATAATGAAGGCAATCCCATCTTTGATGAAGATTTGGTATTGGTCTTCCGATGGAGTTAATACTTTAATATTTACTATAATTAAACATTTATTTGGAACCCTAGTAATATTACGAAAAGAATTCATGATCAATTAAGTAATCTTACTTGTCCCACTCTAAGTGATTTTAGATGGTACAAAGATGTATTTACTTCTAGAGTTATGATGAGAAATGACGGTAATAAACCATTTTGGAAAGAGAAATTCGTTAATGGTTTACCATCTTTATTTGCTCACAAAGTTAGAGAAGAATTAAGTAAAAATTTAGGATATATTGATTATGATAATTTAACCTATGGTGATATTATTAGTTATATTCAAAAAATTGGATTAAAAATGTGTATTGATTTTAAATTAGCTAAACAAGCTAGTAAAGATAGAAATAAAGCTAAATACGAGTTAGGAACATTTTGTGAACAGTATGGTTTACCGCCGGTTGCTCCCTCTAGAAGAAAGCAGGCATAAGAATAAACATATTGAGTCACATAAAAGTCATAAAAGCGTAAAAGAAAAGATATAATCAAGATAAAAAGTAATAATAAAAGTAATAATCAAGATACTTATTACAATAAACCTAAGTCATCTAAGAAAAATCATATAAAAATCAAAGAAATATGATAAAAGTAAAATTATTGTCATCACAATTGTGGGCGAAAGGACATTATAAAAGTGAATGTAGAGTTAAACAAAAATTAACTCAATTAAATATTTCAATGAAGATCTGAGCAATTATTAGAATTAATGAGAAATTGAAAATAATAGTAGTAGTAATGAAGAAGTTTACGATATTCGAGAATCTTCTAGTAATAACACATCTAACGATGAATCGATAGTGAAAATGAAGTCACCATATGTATAGAAAATTGCAATAAAAACTGTTGTAAAAGAGTTAATGTAATTACAAAAGAAGAAGAAGAAAGTTCTTTATTAGTTGATTTAATCAGTAAAATCACAGACCCCGAATTAAAAACTCAGTATTTAAAACAATTAAAAGATTTGTTAACTAAAGATAAGAAAGTCACTGATAAGGTTCTTAGAGCCAAAGAAAAACCCATTTTTAGTCTTAAATAAAACTCTTGAAAGATTTAAGTCTCCGGTAAAGAAATTACCCTCCCTGAGTTAAATCAAGAAGTTAATAAACATAAGAAAGAGATTTCTAATTTAAAATTAGATATTTCCAATTTAAGAAAAGAGATTGATGATAAAAAATCGGATCTTCAAGTTCATGATTCCTCTTACAGTGATGAAAGTCACGATGAACCCGAATCATCGGTGCTAAAAGATTCGATCTCTTTATTCAAGGTCTCTCCTTAAAAGAATTAAAGATATTACTATTCAAAATGGTATATCTCTATTAATTTAGTTATCGATAAAACTTTCTCGATCTGACTCCACCGCTTTGGTTGATCTTTGTGCAGACTTGAAGCGTATTCAAGAAGGTATTATCCCCACGAGATATTATAAGAAAACTAGTGAAAAACTAAATTTAAATTAATGGTAGTCAAATGGAAATAAAATATAAATTACCTAATGTACATATTCAAGAGGCGGTATGTGTTTTAAGACCTCATTTGTCTTTAGTTCGCAATCTTCTTGACAAAAAATCATTTTAGGTTTACCATTTATATATTTATTATATCCATTTACCACTAGTAATAAAGGTTTAAGTTGCGAACATTTAGGAAAGAAAATTACCTTTAAATTTCTTATTAAACCAAAAGAAAGAGATTTAAAATTTATTCAGGAAGAATCAATTTCTAAATCATTGAATCTGTTAAATTGTAAAGTTACCCACCTAAATTTCCTTAAAGAAGAAGTTAGGTATCAACAAGTTGAAGAACAACTTAAGAGTAACAGAGTTCAAGAAAAAATAAAAGAATTAAAGGATTATTTAATAAAAAATTTATGTTCTGATTCTCCCAATGCTTTTTGGCATAGGAAGAAGCACACAGTTAGATTACCCTATGCTAAGGAATTTAAAGAACATTTAATTCCCACCAAAGCTAGGCCTATTCAAATGAGTCATGAACAGATGGAGTTATGTAAAAGTGAAATTAATGATCTTCTTAGTAAGGGTTTAATTAGACATAGTAAGTCACCATGGTCTTGCCCAAATTATCTATGTTAATAATGAAGTGAGAGAAAGAAAGAGGAGTCCCTCGGTTAGTCATTAATTATAAACCATTAAACAAAGTACTAGAATGGATTAGGTACCCTTTGCCCAACAAGGATGATCTCCTTGGTAGGTTAAGTGTCTCCACCATCTTTAGTAAATTTGACCTTAAGTCTGGATTCTGGCAAGTTGCTATTCATCCTGATGATAGGTATAAAACAGCATTCACCACTCCGTTCGGACACTACGAATGGAATGTTCAGTCATTTGGACTAAAAAATGCACCAAAGTGAATTTAGAATATTCTTAATAATATTTTGAATCCTTTCGGTCATCATTTTATTATTGTATACATCGATGATATCCTTGTATTCTCCAAGACTATTGAAGAGCATATTAAACATTTGAATTCGTTCTTCAAAAGCAGTTAAAACCAATGGTCTTGTTCTTTTCCCTTCAAATGTGTATGTCATTTACGACTAAAGTCGGGTTTCTCGATTAATCCTCTATCATGGACTCACTTGGCCAATTGAGAGCTATTCAATTCGTGCCACCGGGTTCCGAGATAAGATTACCGATAAAACTCAACTTCTGAGGTTTTTCTTGGCTCGCTCAATTATATTGGCAAGTTTTACAAGAACCTCGGGAAGATTTGTAAGCCTCTCTTTCGGTAACCACAAAGTAAATCCACCTCCATGGATCGACATTCATACTTACATCGTCCAACAAGTTAAAAAATATGTTAAGGTTTTGCCGCCTTGGCATCTCAAATGATTGACTTTCAAAATAGTTGAAATCGATGCCTCGACATTGGATTCGGTGGCATACTCAAACAAAAGTTAACTCCTTCTTCGATGAACAAATTGTTCATTTCCATTTGGCGCGCATGGAACCTACTACGGTTAAAATATACAATACTATAAAAAAGAAATTTTATCCCTAGTTTTATGTATTAAAATTTTCAGAGAGATTTATTAAATCGAAAAATTTTAGTTAGTTAGAATAGATTGCAAGTCAACAAAATTTATTCTTGAAAAAGATGTTGAAAATGTCGCCTCTAAGCATTCATTCGCTAGATGGCAAGCAATTTTAAGTATTTTGATTTTGATATTGAATATATTAAAGGTAGTAACAACTCAGTTCCTGATTTTCTCACTCGTGAGTTTATTAACACAGGTATTATTGCAGCAACATGAGTGTGCGAGGAGGTTCATCTTCTCGTGGTCATGGCCACTCTGCCGGTCCAGTTAATCAGTCAAAAGGAACTATTGTTCCTCATCCGATTTCCAAAAACCCACAATAAATTCCGGTGCTTTGATACGGTCCCCCAAGCCCTACTCCTCAGTTCTCTCTAGTCAGCCCAAGCCGTTTGATATTTTTGCTAGTCAATCCCAAGCTACCTCATCAAAACCTAGTCACCCAGTGTCTGATTATCGTCAAATTTTTGATCAGCACTTATTCCATATTGAGTTACCAATGAAACCCAAGAATGACCCAATTCAATTGGCTGCCCAGTATTTTCCTACTGGATGGCATTTCCTCCCTCTTGCTCCTTATAAATCACTTGTGTATTATAGGGATATCCTTATTGAAACAGAGTCAGTCTTCATTAAACCAATTTATGCCAACGATGATAAATCCAAAGCTCTTCTTTATCATTCGTTGTATATTAAACAAGTTCTCAATCTGTCCGATTGGGGTAGTCATCCTTCGATCTCAAGTCACTTTCTAATCACACTAGCTCTTTTTTTTATTATGATTATATTGAGGCTTGGCATAAAATCATGCTTCATCAAAATGAAGATCATAGTCATTCGTGGTTTTTCGGTTCGACCACAAGTTCAAAAGTCAATTCCCCAAATGGTTTATCCTTTGGTGGACAAGGTATGGTTTGTGCCATGATATTTTCCCCAAACCTCTCCTTGCTCAGTTAGAACATTTTTGTACTCACAGTAATTATCATTCCAAATATGAGGAAATTTCAGTCTTCCTTATATTCTGTAGTAAATATAAAATCCCTTGGATTCTTAAATGGCAATATGTCGTTTTTAGCTACCCAAGAAGTCACGATATTTTGGTCTCCGTCGTCCATAGGTATTTAGGATGACTCGAGACTTCTTTTTCCCTATTTCTCATGTCTCTCGCCGTTTTTTTCATTAAATAGTGGGATAAATTTGGTGTTGATAGAATAGTTGGCCAAGTTCAGAAAGAATTTTCGCCTTCTCCTTTATTGACTCCTCCGGTAACCACTCCTTGATTACCACTGACCCCGCTTGATTGCATCTTCAATAAAATAGTCACTAAAGCAATTTGATAAGTCAAAAGAAAAAAATCGGTTGTTCCTCCGATTCGATGAAGTTACTAACGTTTCTAGTTACTCCAACTCTCGATTAAGGCGTCTTGCGAGATGCCATTCATATGAGACTTGACCAATTACACGAAGAATCGATAAAGCTTCTTCTCGGTCCGGAGGAGAAAATTCTAGTCAAAGATCTTGATGACGAAGGTGAAGGTGATTGTGATCCCTATGGCACGATCGGTCTTGAGGATGCTCAAGATCCCTTTTCTTGAGTCCGTAGTAATCAATCAAGTGTGTGTGATGTGATCATGTTAGCCGCCATCATCTCTCGATTCACCTACCAAACACGCCTTTCGTGACCTCGATCAGTCATCATTGAAGACACGCTTTCCAAGAAATAGTCATGAATAGTCGATCATCTTTTCTTTTTCCACCAAAAGCAAACAATCGATCGACATCCGCCCCCACTCGGCGCATTAGTCAAAAGAGGCGTCGCTTTTCACCAAAAGAGTTTCTTTTTTTTTTTACTTTTACTTTAGTAAAATTTTTTTTACTTGTACTTTTTACTTTAAAATGTTTTTTACTTTTACTTTACCCAGTTATTGTAATAGTAACATTGTAATGATTCATTTCTTTGTTCTATAAAAGGAAATCGAATTCATTTGGTTTAGGCAGACTTAGAAAGACTCAGAGTTCCTTCTCTGATAAATCTTTAGCCTCAACCGCTGTTTAGCCTACTTAACCCCTCTTCATCTAATGTTCTTATTTTAGTAAACTTGTAAGTCATTTTAATTGTTACTCATGTAAATAGTTTGAGTTATTATCAATAAAACTATTTTATTTAGTAATTTAATTGTGTTTGTATGCGCACTTGTTCTTCTCTCTTTTTACTCTTTCTTCCGCCCCAAATGGTATCAGAGCCAAGTTGTTTGTTGTTAGTAACTGTTTAGTCAGATCTTTTTAATCAAACTTCTCTTTACTTTTTCAAAATCATCTTCTTCATCAAAGTTCTGAAGTCACCTTATTTACTTGTAGTCCACCTAGTTCGTGTCTAACCTTTGTAAGTCTCCAGGATGTGAGCAATGTCAGGTTATAGAACATAGGTATGAGTCTACTTTGGGTAAGCGGGGTATGTATGAATGAACCTTGAGTAAGATTTTATTTTGAAAACAGTAAAGAAGATGAGTAGATTATTCAGATCTAGCTCTTGATTAGTAATAGAAGTCGACTTTGCCTCTGTCCCGGATATAGTCAAACAGAAGAAGAACATAGTTATGAAAACATTAATCAAGTTTTACACAATTGGAACATACCTAGAGTATCTCAAAAGATATTTATCATCAACCTTTTTTTAGATAAATTCAAAACCGACTATAATGTCAAAAAGCAGTTGAAAGAGTTTATGCAATTAACAAAGAATATGAAAATTGTAGTCTTTTATCACTGAAGTTATAAAAAAACAAAAAAAAGGGTTACAATTTTATTCATATAGGTCTTGTTCAAGTTTAGTTAAACCACTCAACAAAAAAAAGGAATTAATTCATCTATCTACCTCCCGCCTTAGAGATGCTAGATTTTTAAATTATTATCCAAGTATTATTGGTGCCATGGAAGCAAGTTTGCATAATGGACCTATCCATTTCAATTGCTTTCCGATTTCACCTTGAGTCTTAGTGATCAAAACTTATTTAAAGCTTTATCATTAAACATTAAAAAGCGATGGAGAGATTACTCAAATGATTGAAGGATCTCAACCCATTGCTTTGATTTCTGAGGATTTATTATAAGACAATGAAATCAAACTTAAACGTTCATGCTCTTAATAAAAGTCCAAAAGATCAAAGCAGTTTTAATTCAAAGTTCAACTAGTGATGCTAATATCCGGATCCCAAGAACAATTCTTTGGAAGGATATTACCTTACCTAATCAATGGACTTTACCGAATGAATTACCACAACAAACCCATAGTTAACAATTTGTTAAATATTGAAAACATCCAACAGTTTTTCGATGGGCTATTAAAATTAGTTTTGAGCGTACTAGAACACCGATTATATCAAGAAGACATTTCAGTTCTTCTTGACTCCTTGAGTTATCCACACTAGAAGAGATATGAAGTCCTTAGTAATCCCTTGGTTAGAGATATCAAACTTAAAGGTATCCTTAATCAAGGACAAGTTAGTCATCCTTGTTATACTCGAGAATGATCTAGTAGAAGATGAAGGTTCTTCTTCTCCAAGCATCCTCGAGTATATCCCACACATCCGACCGATATTAATGCCCCAATTCATAATCAATTAAGAGTCATTAAAAGAATTTCGTTTTAGATTGGGATAACTTAGTAAAAGATTTTAATTCAAAATTTAATAAGAAAAAAGACATCTATTCGAGATCTAATCACCCAATTGAAAAGGAAAGAGATAAGATAGTTAATAGATGGAAAAGATTTATTAAAAATGAAGAAATTAATATTACTTTTTACGACTAGTATGAACAATATCAAAGTAAATGTAATGTTATTAGTAAAACTCAATGGATTAAAAAGAAGACAGATCTAAAGTATAAATCTAGTCATCCTCCTTTAGAGAGCAGTTCTAATTCGATTAAAAAACACTTCGATTATTGCTAGTCCCTTCAAGATTCCTGATGGAACTAATGATGATAAAAAAATAATTGAACAATTAAACTTTAGTAATCAATATCTAGCAACAGGAGGAAAACAGCTAGATAGGATTGAAGAAAAATTTGAAGAAAGTATTATTAAAAACCCGATTCAAAAATTGAACAACCTTTAATTAAATTACCGGAAAACAGATATAATTTAGGTTTACCTAATAAAGAAAGTGAATTGGTTCAATCTATTGAAAATTATTTAAAAACTTAAAATGAGAACCCGGTCAAGTGGAACTATTTCTTTATTATCGATCAAGTGGAATGATGATGATAACGAAAGTTCTTTCGATCACTCTAATCACTCATCTATTTCAAACCTTAATGAGCAAAACTAAATAAATTAAGCATTAATAACACAAGTATTACGAAATTGGTACTCTAGACCAACTCCTCCGGATCTCTGATTCAAGAGAGAAATCTAGATAAACATTTTTTGTGTCATCTAATAAAATTTATGAATGGAATATAGATGGATTTAGTGAACAAGAAATTCTTAATAAACTTAATCATATGTCTATGGTAGCAAATACTATATCACCAAATTCAACACTTTATCTCAACCAGATATAGTTGAATTATTATAGCTAGTGGTTTTTCTTGGTATTCTTAGGTCTTGGTGGGAAAAACATCTCACAGAAGACATTAGAATATCCATAGTTCATGCTATAAAAGAGATAATGAAGGCAATCCCATCTTTGATGAAGATTTGGTATTGGTCTTCCGATGGAGTTAATACTTTAATATTTACTATAATTAAACATTTTGTTGGAACCCTAGTAATATTACGAAAAAATTCATGATCAATTAAGTAATCTTACTTGTCCCACTCTAAGTGATTTTAGATGGTACAAAGATGTATTTACTTCTAGAGTTATGATGAGAAATGACAAGTAATAAACCATTTTGGAAAGAGAAATTTGTTAATGGTTTACCATCTTTATTTGCTCACAAAGTTAGAGAAGAATTAAGTAAAAATTTAGGATATATTGATTATGATAATTTAACTTATGGTGATATTATTAGTTATATTCAAAAAATTGGATTAAAAATGTGTATTGATTTTAAATTAGCTAAACAAGCTAGTAAAGATAAAAATAAAGCTAAATATCTGAGTTAGGAACATTTTGTGAACAATATGGTTTTCTGCGGTTGCTCCCTCTAGAAAAAAAGCAAGCATAAGAATAAACATATTGAGTCACATAAAAGTCATAAGCGTCGCGAAAAAGAAAAAAGATATAATCAAGAAAAGTAATAATAAAAGTAATAATCAAGATACTTATTACAATAAACCTAAGTCATCTAAGAAAAGTCATATAAAAATCAAAGAAATATGATAAAAGTAAAATTATGCATCACAACAATTGGCGAGAAAGGACATTATAAAAGTGAATGTAGAGTTAAACAAAAATTAACTCAATTAAATATTTCAACTGAAGATACAGAACAATTATTAGAATTAATGAGAATTAAAAATAACAGTAGCAGTAATGAAGAAGCTTCTGATATTCCAGAATCTTCTAGTAATAACGCATCTAACGATGAATCGATAGTGAAAATGAAGTCACCATATATGTATAGAAAATTGCAATAAAAGCTATTTGTAAAAGAGTTAATGTAATTACAAAAGAAGAAGAAGAAAGTTCTTTATTAGTTGATTTAATCAAGAAAAAATTACGGACCACGAATTAAAAAACTCAAGTATTTGAAACAATTAAAAGATTTGTTAACAAAAAGATAAGAAAGTCATTGATAAGGTTCTTAGAGCCAAAGAAAAACCCATTTTAGGTCTAAATAAAACTCTTGAAAGATTTAAGTCTCCGGTAAAAGAAATTACCCTCCACGAGTTAAATCAAGAAGTTAATAAACTTAAGAAAGAAATTTCTAATTTAAAATTAGATATTTCAATTTAAGAAAAGAGATTGATGATAAAAATCAGATCTTCAAGTTCATGATTCTCTTCTAGTGATGAAAGTCACGATGAATGAACCGTAATCATCGGTGCTAAAGATTACGATCTCTTTATTCAAGGTCTCTCCTTAAAAGAATTAAAGATATTACTATTCAAAAATGGTATATCTCTATTAATTTAGTTATCGATAAAACTTTCTCTGATCTGACTCCTGCCTTTTTGGTTGATCTTAGTGCGAGATTTGAATTGTATTCAAGAAGGTATTATCCCCACGAGATATTATAAGAAAACTAGTGAAAAACTAAATTCAAATTTAATGGTAGTCAAATGGAAATAAAATATAAATTACCTAATGTACATATTTGTCAAGAGGCGGTATGTGTTTTAAGACCTCATTTGTCTTAGTTAGCAATCAATCTACTTGACAAAATCATTTTAGGTTTACCATTTATATATTTATTATATCCATTTACCACTAGTAATAAAGGTTTAAGTTGTGAACATTTAGGAAAAAAAAAATTACCTTTAAATTTCTTATTAAACCAAAAGAAAGAGATTTAAAATTTATTCAAGAAGAATCCATTTCCAAATCATTGAATTTTTTAAAGTGTAAAGTTACCCACCTAAGTTTCCTCAAAGAAGAAGTTAGGTATCAACAAGTTGAAGAACAATTTAAGAGTAACAGAGTTCAAGAAAAGATAAAAGAATTAAAAGATTATTTAATAAAAAATTTATGTTTAGATTCACCCAATGCTTTTTGGCACAGGAAGAAGCACACAGTTAGGTTACCCTACGCTAAGGAATTTAAAGAACATTTAATTCCCACCAAAGCTGGGCCTATTCAAATGAGTCATGAACAGATGGAGTTATGTAAAAATGAAATTAATGATCTTCTTAATAAAGGCTTAATTAGACATAGTAAAGTCCCCATGGTCTTGCTTGCCCTTCTATGTTAATAATGAAGCTGAGAAAAAAGAGGAGTCCCACGGTTAGTCATTAATTACAAACCATTAAACAAAGTACTAGAATGGATTAGGTACCCTTTGCCCAACAAGGATGATCTCCTTGGTAGGTTAAGTGTCTCCACCATCTTTAGTAAATTTGACCTCAAGTCCGGATTCTGGCAAGTTGCTATTCATCCAGATGATAGGTACAAAACTGCATTTACCACTCCGTTCGGACACTACGAATGGAATGTTCAGTCATTTGGACTTAAAAATGCACCCAGTGAATTTTAGAATATTCTTAATAATATTTTGAATCCTTTCAGTCATTTTATTATTGTATACATCGACGATATCCTTGTATTCTCCAAGACTATTGAAGAGCATATTAAACATTTGAATTCGTTCTTCAAAACAGTTAAAACCAATGGTCTTGTTCTTTCTCCTTCCAAATGTAGTCTGTTTCTGACTAAAGTCAGGTTTCTCGGATTAATCCTCTATCATGGACTCACGCGGCCAATTGAGAGAGCTATTCAATTCGCCTACCGGTTCCCAGATAAGATTACCGATAAAACTTCACTCTGAGAGGTTTCTTGGCTCGCTCAATTATATTGGCAAGTTTTACAAAGAATCTCGGGAAGATTTGTAAGCCTCTCTTTCAGCGGCTTACAAAGTAATCCACCTCCATGGAGTGACATTCATACTTCTGTCGCCCAACAAGTTAAAAAATATGTTAAGGTTTTGCCTTGCCTTGGCATTTCAAATGATTCAGCTTTCAAAATAGTTGAAACCGATGCCTCTGACATTGGATTCGGTGGCATACTCAAACAAAAGTTAACTCCTACTCGATGAACAAATTGTTCATTTCCATTTCAGGCGCATGGAATCCTACACAGTTAAAATACAGTACTATTAAAAAAGAAATTTTATCCCTTGTCCTATGTATTAAAAAATTTCAGAGAGATTTATTAAATAAGAAATTTTTAGTTAGGATAGATTGTAAGTCAACAAAATTTATTCTTGAAAAAGATGTTGAAAATGTCGCCTCTAAGCATTCATTAAGCTAGATGGCAAGCTATTTTAAGTATTTTTGATTTTGATATTGAATATATTAAAGGTAGTAACAACTCGGTTCTGATTTTTTTCTCACTCGTGAGTTTATTAACACAGTACTATTTAAAGCAACATGAGTGTGCGAGGAGGTTCATCTTCTCGTGGTGGGCTCGCTCTATCCGGTCGATTAATCGGTCAAAAGGAACTATTGTTCCTCATCCAGATTTACAAACCCACAATAAATTCAGGTGCTTGATACGGTCCCCAAGCCCTACTCCTCGATTCTCGCTAGTCGCCCCAAACCATTTGATATTTTTGCTAGTCAATCAAACCAAACTACCTCATCAAAACCTAGTCACCAAATTTTTGAGTATCGTCGTTGTATTTTTGATCAACACTTATTCCATATTGAGTTACCAATGAAACCCAAGAATGACCCGATTAAATTGGGCGCCTTGATATTTTCCTCTTTGGATGGCATTTTCTTCCTCTTGCTCCTTATAAATCACTTGTGTATTATAGGACATCCTTATTGAAAAACAGAGTCGGTCTTTATTAAACCAATTTATGCCAGCGATGATAAATCCAAGCTCCTTTATCATTCGTTGTATATTAAACAAGTTCTCAATCATCCGATTGGGGTAGTCATCCTTCGATCTCAAGTCACTTTCTAATCACACTAGCTCTTTTTGCTATTATGATTATATTGAGGCTTGGCATAAAATCATGCTTCATCAAAATGAAGATCATAGTCATTCGTGGTTTTTCCAGTTCGACCACAAGTTCAAAAGTCAATTCCCCAAATGGTTTATCCTTTGGTGGACAAGGTATGGTTTGTGCCATGATATTTTCCCCAAACCTCTCCTTGTTCAGTTAGAACATTTTTGTCATCACAGTAATTATCATTCCAAATATGAGGAAATTCCAGTCTTCCTTATATTTTGTAGTAAATATAAAATCCCTTGGATTCTTAAATGGCAATATGTCATTTTAGCTACCCAAGAAGTCACAGTATTTCAGTCTCCGTCGTCCATAGGTATTAGGACAGCTCAGACTTGTCTTTCCCCTATTTCTCATGTCTCTCGCCGTTTTTTCATTAAATGGTGGGATAAATTCGGTGTTGATAGAATAGTTGGCCAAGTTCAGAAAGAATTTCCGCCTTCTCCTTTATTGACTCCTCCAGTAACCACTCCTTGATTACCATTACTACTACGGCCCTGCCGTTGCATCTTCGATAAAGCGGTCACTAAAAGCAATTTGATAGTCAAAAGAAAAATCAGTTGTTCCTCCTCATTCTGATGAAGTTACTAATGTTTCTAGTTACTCCAACTCTCAGTTAAGGCGTCTTGCAGATGCTATTCATATGAGACTTGACCAGTTACACGAAGAATCAGATAAAGCTTCTTCTCAGTCCAGAGGAGAAAATTCTAGTCAAGATCTTGAAGAGCGAAGGTGAAGGTGATTGTGATCCCTATGGCACGATCGGTCTTCAAGATGCTCAAGATCCCTTTTCTTGAGTCCCGTAATCAATCAATCAAGGTGTGTGTGATGTTATCACCATCATCCCTAGCCTCAAAGACTAGCAAGACTTGCCCAAATGACTAGTCATCAACCGACTCAGACTGCGCAAAGATCATAGTAAAGCATCTTACGCTTTTCCACCAAAAGGCAATCAATCGATCGATCATCGCCCCATGGCCGCATTAGTCAAAAAGAGACGTACCGCTTTTCCAAAAAAGAGTTTTTTCTTTTACTTAGAAAGTAAATTCTTTTTCTTTTTACTTTACTTTAGTAAACGTAAAATGTTTTTTACTTGTACTTTTACTCCAGTTAATGTAATAGTAACATTGTAACAGTTCATTTCTTTGTTCTATAAAAGGAAATCGAATTCATTTGGTTTAGGCAGACTTAGAAAGACTCAGAGTTCCTTCTCTGATAAATCTTTAGCCTCAACCGTTGTTTAGCCTACTTAACCCCTCTTCATCTAATGTTCTTATTTTAGTAAACTTGTAAGTCATTTTAATTGTTACTCATGTAAATAGTTTGAGTTATTATCAATAAAACTAATAAAAATGTTTGTATCGTACTTGTTCTTCTCTCTTTTTATTTAGTAATTTAATTAATTGTTTGTATGCGCACTTGTTCTTCTCTTTATATTCTCCTTAGATATAACAACGCTTAATGGTATCAATACTTCTCTTCCCTTAAACATTTAGTCTAGGAATTAATGTAATCCCTTCCTCAAATGTTTATAAATAAAAAAAGAAAGAGATTACTTTCTGGATTCACCGGTCGTCTTCTTAATCTTTTCTTTTTTCGTTGTTTAAGTTTTTCTTTAAAAACTTAATCGTGTTTGTTATATGGTATCGAGCCATTCTTTTGGTTCTTGATTACATTAATAGCGATTCGAAGAATAAGCAGTTTAATTTTTTTACTTAAATGTTTTTTCAAACTTTTATTTTTCTTGCTCGCTTTTTTAATCGCCGACCTTTCGCCAGCGTAACCACCCAAGATCGCCTTTAAGTCTAGAATAATGCCGTTTGTAAGTCTCAATTGGGGAGCGTTGTAAGGCTAAAGGGAATCTTTAGATCTACTGGTATGTGTTCAAGGCAAGTAAAGTAAGGTTGAGTCTAAGTGGACCTTCAAGAGAAAAGAATTTTGTTTAAACAGTTAACAAATTAGTCTTCTATTTAGATCGATTTCACTGATAGATCAGGACCAATCGAGTGATCCTTTGTTTCAGATTTCAGTCTGATTTGTTTTTAAACAAATTTTTTTTACAAAATCTAAGAAATTTTGAAGATTTTGACCAATTTTTGGTAGAATTTTTTTTCCTCCTTCTTTATAAACCAAATTTTTGGGGGTGAAAGGGTTATTTCCTGGATAAAAATTTTAAGGTGGAAATGTATGGGGATGGTGACTCATTTGAGAAGATGATCAACGACACTTCCAAGCATCAACGAGAGAGACCGATCAATAATTGAAGAAGACGCTTGGAGAGCATCTTCAAGTCACAGACAGGTGATGGCCCATCCAGCATCTCAGCTTTTGCTTTCCGTAAAGCAAAAGTCTTTTACTTTCCGTAAATGTAAAAGTAAAAGTAAAAGAATAACTTTTGCTTTTACTTAAGTTAAATGTTTTTAACTTTAGTTAAATGTTTCTTACATTTACCAATGTAAAAGTAAATGTAAAATGTTTCTTACGTTTTACTTTTGGACTAAAAGACAAATTGCACCCTAAACTTTACTCCGGTGTTGATATTTGCACCCCAAAGTGAAAAAGGTGTCTAAGTACACCCCATACTTTACTTATTGATAACAGATTGCACACTTTACACACTTAACCAGTCAAAAGTGACCGGCTAAGGCACACGTGTGGATCTGGAGGGGTGTTTAAGTCTTTTAAGTCCTAACTAGTGTGAGATGAAGAAGAAGAAGCGATTCAAGAGAGGGTTTCTTCTCATTCTCTCTCCTTACCAACTTCACTTTGTTTTGCTTCTTCTACCTTCAAGTGAAAGCATTACCAATGGCCCCCTCACCGACGCCGAAACCCTTTACATCAAGCAGCGGCAGCTTTTGTATTACAAATACAATCTTCCGATTATCTGGGGGTCAGATGATCGACCTCAATCACGATGACATTCTTTGGGTATTTGCGGAGGAACTTGGGCTTTTCACGGATCTCGCATTGTTTCATATCAATTCCAATAGGTTCTGTGGTACTATTCCCAGGAAGTTCAAGGACTTGAGAATTTTATATGAACTGGACGTCAGTAACAACAGGTTTGCCGGTAAACTCCCTTACTTGAATTACCCAAATTAAAGTTCTTAGATCTCCGATTTAATGAGTTTGAAGGAAATGTTCGCAATTGCCGGCACAGAAAAGCAAGTGATCAATTTACCCAAATGAAGCAGCTATATCATGCATGTTCGATGAAATGCCTGAACGAAATGTATTCACTTGGAATACCATTATTTTGGCATACATTAAATATCAAAATTTTACACAAGCACAAGCTCTCTTTAATGCAGCTCCGGTTAAAGATTCAGTCACCTACAATTCAATATTATCTGGGTATGTAAATTCTGATTGGTGTGAGAGTGAGGTGGTTAAATTGTTTTTTGAAATGCAGCCAGTGAGAGATGAAGCTGAAATAGATGAGTTTACGGTCACTGTAATGCTTAATGAATTTGAAGTCGAATGAGGTTACTTTTGCTTGAGCTCTGTCTTTGCTTTCATGATTAGGTCTCGGACAAGAGGAGAAAAGTTTATAATTATATAATATGTGAGAAACTAAATTATAATGTCCAAGTGTGTAGTTTGTTATAGATATGTATGCAAATGTGGGCTTGTGGATAAAGCTTTTTGGTTTTTAGTAATATGAGTTGTAAAAAGAGTCTTGTCACATGGACTATGATTATGGCATTGGTAATGCAAGGAGATGGAGTTAAAGCACTTGAACTTTTTGAGTGAATGGGTCTCAGCAGGGGTGTGGTTCCCGATGTTGTTAGTTATCTCATTGTGTGTCTTTGCTTATTGCAGAGAGAAGGTGAGTTGGAGATGGCCCAAAATCTTTTTTGGAGAGAAGGTTAGTCCTGCTGCTAAAGTTGGTATTTAACTTGCCACAGCGCTCAGCTCTTTCACTATACATACCCCACAATTATATTTAGTAAATGGGGAGACGCCCTCTTGTCGACGATAAAGGTGCTAATCTCAGAACTCCACTGTGGTTTGCAACTAGCACTCATGTCGTAACCCCGCCACAAGTGCTACTCGAGGGGACTGTGACGGTTCCATACTTAGGAGAGACAATTTAGCATCGAGGTTACTCAAAATTCTTATTTTTCTGGCTACTCAAAAGATATTAATTTAAGAACAAAAATGTAACACACCACTCTCTCCTTCTCTCTTTGTCTTCATACACATACCACTCTTTTCTATTTTTCTCTCCAAAATCACTCTCACTCTTCTTCACTCTTTAAATTAAAATTCCTAAAAAAGTTGATATAAAATATGAAGAATTTAGATTTTGAGGCAACCCAAATGACTGATTGTTTCGGGCACGCAAGGATTTTAGTGATTATAGGTTTTGCTTTACGCCATTGATGATGAAGTTTGCGATTCAGGCGGTTTGATTTGGAGAGAAAGAGAGGAGTTGCTAATTTTGGTAACTTATCGTGTATACTTCAAGACATTGTTTGTTTGGTGTAGAGGAAGGTCTTTGGTTGGAAATGGAGAACTACCAACTTTACCCTCCGTTATAAACATT
>CM035166.1:31211737-31499559 GCA_020205615.1 Panax quinquefolius
TTATTGTTTATATTTTATATATTATTAAATCAATAATTGAGATTTATTATTCATATTATTATTTGCATAATTAATAATGTCTAGAGGTTCACAAGGAGAGGTTTGTCACCTAATCGTATGCGCTAACAAGGAGAAATCTCATCGGAAAGCCCCTCTCTTCCCGGAACGAATCGGTTGTTAATATCAGTTATAATAATAGTGAATAAATGTTATTAAAACGAATTTGAGTTCGGAGTTGAATTTGGAGATGCGGACGTGATATTTGAGTCTGAATCGGTAAATTAGTAAGAATGGTATAAACACCAAAATTTATCGGGGTTGACTTTTGGTGAAATCGACGTTTATTTCAAAAAAGTCGAACTTGAAAATTTAAAAATGAAAATGTTGTTAAAATATTGAGGATTTTTATGAAGTGTTGATGTAAATTTGTATTTTTTATGGATCCCGTTTTATGTTTTCAAATAATCGATAGAAATTATTTATACAATAAAATTGGGGCCGTGCCAGAAGGCACGTGTGACACAGAATCCCCGAAAATGGGGGTGAGAGGGAGTTTACATATGATTATGATGAGGATTATTGATGCTGTCATAGCCGTAATCTGAAATGATGTGGTAAAGTAAATACGTTGGCGTGGTGTCGTTGATATGCTGATTTTTGTATGATCGTGACCTTTGGGTTTCTACTCTGGCCCGAAGGGGTCACCAGATGAATTGTTTTATGGGCGTGATCGTGACCGTTGATGGCTTTCTGAATATCCTTGGCTTGCGGTTCGTGGATAATTAGGTAGTCAAGTGATCTTAATGAATATCCTTGGCATGTAGATGCGTGGATTGATTCGATGTAGTGGATTAATTATTGAAGTGATTCTGACGATTAAATATTAATTCATGGATTCTTGATAACTAATGAATATCATTAAATGGTAGTGCGTGGATAATTCATGGATGTGATCTTACTTGAATATCATTGGTAGTTGCATGGATGAAATTCGGTGATGTAAAGGTTATTTATTGAAGTGAGAGTTCAGTGATAAAATATTGATGATAAACTTATAATTAGTTGAAGATAGTAGATGTCGTACTCTAGCGGCTAGTCTTCAAAATACGGTTAAGTATGCTTTTACTTACCTTGTAGTCTCGCGAATGAGCTATTAATGAAGTATCTTTGACATGGTACGAAAGATGAATCTAATAGTAAAAGATTATAAGGAACATGAATATTTGTTGAGTATATATGATGATCTTTGATATTATTTTGGGTAAAGACCGGGGATGTAAATTATCTTGATCACCAGGTGCGAAGGAATTTAGAACCTGATTATGATTATGAGTTATTCACATGGTGTGGGCGAAATTGATTATTGATATTACGAGGGGATAAAACATTATTGGTGATGCTTTTAACATAGGGAAGATAATAGACTTTGCGGTGCAATGGCTCTTACAATGGTTTAACGTTAAAACTGTGACTATTGTTGAAAAATTTTATCATCACCGTATATTTCTAAATCTACGATTTATTATTTATTGAAAGGCTATTGATAATTTAATTGTCGATAGTGGCGATATTCTTCTTTGGTACAGTTGTGCTTTCGACTTTTGCTTCCACATTTTCTTCCGAGGAGTAATAAAAATTATGGGTCGAAATGACGGGGAGAATGAGGGAATAGAGGCGATGAATTATAAATGGCCCAGGGGTTTCCCTAAGCAGAGGTATGGAAATAATTTTATTGAAAACTTTAGATAAATTAATATTTATATTTTGTCACGTCACGTCGTTTAGTTATATTTGGTGAATCAAATAATTTGGGCGTGAAACTATTCTTTGGAAGGTGTTTTGCGACTTTATTATATAAGATGTCTAATAGCATGCGAGTTTGTGTTATCGTAAGTAGAGAGTTGTGCACATCCACTTCTGCGAGTATATCTCAGAGAGCCTTTACTATATAGTCTTGGAGTTTGGTTTGAAATATAATTCTCGATTGGAGATAATGGAGATAAATATATATCCCGAAGAAGACTCTCACCATTAGAAAGAACATGATAGTAATCTTCTAGTTTTTTCTTTGGGGAGACGATTGAATTGACTAAGGATAATTTTGTGGACGTATGGAAATCTGCTCATACGCTGAATAGCCTTGCAGCTCCCCGTATGCGAGGTTTCCTTGAGTATTTTCAAGATTTTGATTTCTAAAATAGTTATTGACTATACCTTTATATAGTACCATTTCATAAGGTGTTGTGGTCGGGGCACCACAGAGAGTTATATATATTTGTATTAAAACACAGTTTAACTATGATTAATTTTTGCAGGCGGTTGTATAAATGGGTTATCAATAGTGTATTTTACGTGACTTTCGAGATGGGTGATGTATACTATTTTTGGGGAATTGTGTCACATTTGAGTGCTCGAGCTTATGGATATCAGATGCTAGGCGGATGATATGAGTGCAGAACTAGGAGGGATGAGCCGAGAGTAATATCACTTAAGCAGTAGTGTGTGACTTACCTAGCTGAAATTTTTACTTGATAAGTTGACAAATTGTGATATGTCGATTAACCTATTTGTTTGAAGATATATTTTAGAATTATGCTCTGAAATCTGAGATGAACAATGGAAAAATCATGATAGAGAGGAAATAGCAGGAAAGAGTCTGATCGAAAAGAAAGATATTCTCCGTCTCTTGAACTGCAGAATGCGTAAATTAAGAGCAAAATTTCATTGGGAGGAGAGATTGTGAGACCCCAATTTTATGAAATGAAAGTATTCAATTTTCTTACATAATTATTACTGATTTAGTAAATGGTTAAATTGATAAAAGGTTAAAAGTTAAAGAATGATATATAAAATTTTTCAAAAGTAAACAAGTTATTAATAAAATAATGGGTGATAAAAGTATAATGTCTGGCATTAGTTTGCATGATGGCACGGAATTATCTGATATCTTTGACTAATTATTGATCTTTACGTGAGAAGTCACTGAATTTTATTAAATTATTGTTACACTAATTAACGCATAGTATCTCACGTTATTTGATTCAATTATTCATCGATATTTTATATTATCGTCGATAATTGAGATAACTTGAGTTATTCTGTATTATTAAATACATAATTATGACAATGTAGAAAGTTACGTAGGGAGAGGTTTGATTCGACTAATTGCGGCATGATAGGAGAAATCTTTATCGAGCCCCCTCTTTCACGAGGAGCGATCGATTATTAATATTACGATTATAATAATAATGAATAAATGTTATTAAAAATCAAATTTGAGTTAGGAGTTGAATTTGGAGCAGAACAGACGTGATATTTGAGTCGGGAGTGATGAAATTAGTAAGAATAGACTATAAACACAAAATTTGGCCAGGTTGACTTTTTGGTGAAAAATCGACATTTGACTTTAGAAAAAATCGAACTTCAAAATTTAAAAATGAAAATGTTGTTAAAATATTGAAGGAGTTTTTATAAGTATTTGATGTAAATTTTGCTTATTTTATGGATCCCCATTTATCAATTTTCAAAATAATCGATAGAAAATTATTGTCTGATAAAAGAATTGGGGCCCATGTGGGAGAGCACATGTGACTTTGGAATCTGAAAATGGGGGTGAGAGGGGAGTTTACATTGAATGGAAGGTAATTGTATATATATATATATATATATATATATATATATATATATATATATATATATATATATATATAGGTTTTGTTTTATTAGATTATAAATAGAATATATTATATTTTATTATGCGTGATGTTTGCGTAAGTAAAATCAAAATTTATAAAAATTAGTGAGTTAAGCCCATGAACTTTACTGAGTGACTTCTCCTCCTTGTGCACTCAAATAGTATCCTTTCTATTCTCCTATAAATAGGATGCTAAGTTAAATTGAAAATGACACGAATCGAGAGAATTCTTCTTTTATAATATTGGCGTATTTCTTTAGAGTTTTAGAAGCTTTGGCGTAAAAAAGTGAAAGTTTTCTTGAGAATATACTCACTATACGGTTGGAATAATCATCTTTTTGAGGTAAGGGATGTTATTTTTGTTCAATATTAAGCTTGAAATAATATTTTCTTCCATACTACGTAGTATTTAAGTAATATTATTACGTTTTTGAATTTAAGAATTCTATACTCGTTTGGTTAAAGTTTTGGGTTCCATACTCCGTGAAATTATTAGAATATCATTGATATTTGCTTGGCTTCGTCGATATCTTTTCATGGGAATATTATTTTGGGCATTCTTGATAAGTTTGAACTTTTCATGATGAAATCTTATTCACGGGATACTATTCACAATTCTTATTGACTGAGTTATTATTAATGAGTTACTTATTAAAGATTCTTATTCACAAGATACTATTAGCGATAAAAATTAATTTATTTTCGGTCGAATCATTTTTGATACATTATTATTCTTTAATTTTACTCCTGTGCGGTATGTCGTCTTGGTAATTTGGATAGTATTGAATTACGGATTAATTAGAATTATAAATCTTTAAAATTTATCCTTGATCTTGTTTGATTGAATTATTATATTATTGTCATCATCCTCATACTTATATTTTTATGAAAGTCTCTTTGTCACGTAGTGCATAGATGGACTTAGGTATGATTATGACCAAGTATTATTAGGTATAATCGTTGGTAGTAATGTTACAAATAATGTGGTAAAAGTCCTCGTTGGCGTAGTAGTGCATTGATGTATAGTTTTTTGTAAAGATCGGCGATATGGGTTCTCTTGACTAAAGTGCAAAGATGAATTGTTTTATGGGCGTCATCATGGCCAGATTGATGAAAACGAATATCCTTGGCGTAGTGTGCATGGATGGTTAAGTGGTCGTGATATTAATGAATATCTTTGGCACCTGATGCGGGGATGATTCGATGAAATGGATTAATTATTGAAATTTGAGTCTCGGCCCGATGAAATATTAATTCATGGATGTGATAATAATGAATATCCTTGGCAAGTAGTGTGCATGGATGAATTCGTGGATGTGATCTTACTGAATATCCTTGATGCGTAGTTGCATGGATGAATTCGGTGATGTGGATTATTTATTGGTTTGAGTCTAGCGATAAAATATTGATGATAAACTTTTGAATTAAGTAGAAGATAGTAGATATCGTTATGCTCTGCTTGGCTAAATACAAATACGATTTGCATGTCTTTTTGGCACGTGGTGCAAAGATGACTTGTTAATGAATATCTTTGGCGATGGTGCAAAGAATAAATTTATTAATAAGATTATGAACATGAATTTTGATTTGGTATAACCATGATCTTTGATGTTTGAGGTAAAAACCGAGGATCTGATTATCTTACGTCTACTAGGTGCGAAGAGAATTTAGAACCGTAATTATGATTATAAGTTATTCACGTGATTGTGGGCGAAATTGTTTATTGATGTTATAGGGATAAAAACATTGTCAAATTTGTAACTATGGTTGAAAAGTTTTATCATCTACCGTATATTCCCAAATCTACGATTTGTTATTGATGAAGAAATTTGATAATTTAATTGTCGATAGTCATGCATATTCTTCTTTAAGGCTAGTTATGCTCACCATTTTGCTTCACCGATTCTTTTTAGGTAATAAAAGTGTATTTGGGTATAAGCGTGGTATGAGGAATAGAGCGATGAATACATATAATGTTGAGGTTTCCCCTAAAATAGTATGGAAATATTTTATTGAGAACTTTAGATAAGTGTATTTGTTGTATTTTTATCGTCATTTTAATAGTTATATTTGGTGAATCAAATAGATGAGTGAACCCTGACTTTGAAAAGAGTGTTTTGCCACTACATCGTACAGATGTCTAATAGCATACGAGTTACGTGTTATCATAAGTGGGGTTGTGCATATCCACTTCTTTGAGTATATCTACGAGACCTACACTATATAATCTTGGAGTTTGGTTGAAATATAATTCTCGATTGGAGATAATGGAGATAAATATATGTCGAAGAAGACTCACCATTGGAAAGAACATGATAATAATCTTCTCGTTTTCTTTGGGGACTGTTGGGTGACCCGAGGATAATTACAATGCACATATGATATCTATCGCCTAACCTAGATTCATGGCCTCCGATATACGAGGGTTTCGTTGAGTATTTTCGAATTTTAATTTCTAAAATAGTTATTGGTTGTACCTTTATGTAAGGTACCATTGTAAGTGTTATTAATTGAGGCACGAGAGAGTTATATATATTTGTATTAAAACTCACGCGGTTTAACGCTATAATCATTAATACGCACGGCGGTTGTATAAATGGGTTATCGGTAGTGTATTTTTAGCGACTCAAGATGAGTGATGTATATACTTTATTTTGAAGGCGTCACAATTCTCATCTCTTGAACTACTAGATGCGTAAATTTGAGGAGAGAATTTCATAAGGAGGAGATTATGAGACCTTGAATTTTATGAAACAGTATTCAATTTTCTTATAATTATTATTTTATTTAGTGCGTGGTTAAATTGATAAAGGTTAAAGTTAAGGGTGACATTTGAAAATTTTTGCAAAATAAGCAGTTGTCGTAAAATAATCGGTGATAAAAATCTGATGTCTGGCAGCGGTTGCATAATAGCTTTGATATTGATTATTGATACTTACGTGAGAAGTCACTCGATTATACTTTCGATTATTACTTTCACGATTATTAACTGCATAATATCTCTCGTATTATTGATTGATTATTTTCACGATTATCGTACGCATAATATTTTATATTATTAAATAAATAATTGAGGCGATAAAGTTATTTATATTATTATTTGCAATATTGGCGATGTACTAGAAAGTTACTGTTGAGGTGAGGTTTGGTCACACTAATTGCCTTGATAGGGATAAATCCTTATTAGAAAGCACCTGTTTCTTGGGAATGATCGGTTGTTAAATATTGTGAGTTATAATATTAATAATGAATAAGTTAGTGTTGATTAAAGATGAAATTGATAGTTCCGTTGTGTTGAGATTATTAGTGTTGGTGTAAATCGACATCTATTTAGATAATAATTGATGTCACGGAGGTTATATTGACGATCGGGTAATTAATCGGATAAATGAGCAATTAATTGCTATTAACTCACATGCTTATAACTATTTGTTTACATGTGTACTATTGATTCACATGCATGTACTATTAGGGAATTAGTACAGAGATTGATAATACTTGCGTGACTAAATTAAAAATAGAGGTATAGATGAAGTCTTATCTATAATTATTTTTTCACGTGTATAGAACTATTGATTCACATGATGTACTATTAGGAGAGGTGGTGCAGAGTTTGATAATACTTGCGGGACTAAATTTAAAAAAGGAAAAGATGAAGGTATTATAATGTAATATTTAGAGCCCCAAGCGTGCGATTATTAAAACTATGTTTTCTATAAATAGAAAGCTCATTTTTCCTTCATTTTCACCCGATTCACTAAGACTCACAAGAGCGATTATAGAGAGAGAGCTATAGAGAAAAGAAGAAGAAAGTACGCTGCTTCACTATTCCGATATCGATCTTCTTACGAGGTAACAAAGTGTGAAATTTGGGTTGAGTGGGAGAACCTTGAGAGGAATAGAGCGATGGTATATAAATTGAGGTTTCCCCTAAAAGCGGTGAGAGTGAACCCGACTTTGGAAGGTGTTTTGCCACTATTATACAAGATGTCTAATGACGGGCGACTTCCGTGTTATCATAAGAGCGGGGTTGTGCACGTACAACTTCTTTGATTATATCTATGATCACTACCTATATAATCTTAGAGTTTGGTTGAAATATAATTCTCGATTGGAGCAATAGAGATAATTATATGTCGAAGAAGACTCACCATTGGAAAGAACATGATAGTAATCTTCTCATTTTTTCTTTAGGGACTATTGGGTTAACCAAGGATAATTCTAGAGGTCATATGATATCTATCATGCTTAGATCATGGCCTCCCGTATACGAAGGTTTCCTTGAGCATTTTCCAAGATTTTAATTTCTAAAACAATTATTGATTGTACTTTTATGTAAAAATACCATTGTAAGGTGTTGTGATCGAGGAACCATAGAGTTACATATATTTGTATTAAAACTCGGCTTATGTGTTGTTGTACTACTGCTTGACAGTTCAGCGGTTGTATAAATGAAGTTAGTATTTGATTTACGTAGTGTGATGTCGGCGACTTCGGAATGGGTCGTGTGGACTATTTTGAGGCGTCGTATAATCTTTCATCACTTTATCTTGAGTTCCCGTAGCTTCTTGATTGATGTGGTTCCTCCATAATACCTTTATGGAAGGTATTACTTTACTCTGAGCACTTGTTCTTTCATGTCGACTATACGGATAGGAACTTCCTCGTAAAACGAGTCCTTATTGAACTATAATGGTTACGTACTTTCGATCACGTACTTGTCGGTTTTATACGGTCATGCTAACTTAGAAACATGAAAGACATTGTTAATGTGTTCCAACTCACGGAGGTAGTGCTTTACCTCGTAAACCACTTCTCCTACTCTTGCACACACCTCGAAGGTCCGATAAACCTCGGGCTTAACTTTCCCTTTTAAAAAATGAATTTTCCCCTTCGAGAGAAACTTTTAAGAACACGAAATTTCCTACATCAAATTCACGATCTTGTCTATGTTGATCATCATACTTTTTACGTCTATCTTGAGGAGCTACTGTCATACTGATGAGTTTGACAACCTCAGTGATTTGATGTGCGATTACGGTCCTAGAGTTGGCGTTCACGGAATTTCATCCGGCCTGGTGGAGTTCTACACTTTCTTGCTAGTATGATGCCGTGGCGGCATCTGGATATCTTCGTGGTAATTGTTGTTGTAGGAAAATTTTTCAAATGGTAAATGTTCATCGGTTCCTTTGAAATCCATGATCGTACTCAAGCATATCTTCTTGCGTCTGGATTGTTCATTACGCTTTGGCGATCTGTTTTGCGGATGAGTGCAGTCTACGTTCTCGGTGTGTTCCCATACATTCTTGTAGTCTCTTCCGGAAGTTTGGCGTGAATCCCGGATCTCTGCTCGACAATCGACATTGGAACTATATGTCTCAAAGCGATCTCTTTAACGTCTGACTTTGCCAGTGATCCAGTTGAATCTAATCTTTATTGGTAAAAGTGTGTGTTGATTTAGATTAGCTTTGTCCTTTCACCCAAATCGTATCGTATCCTCTACGAGTAGTTGGAAGACCTACCACAAAAATCCGTTGTGATGTGTTCCCGCTTCCATTCTTGGTATTTTCAGCGGTTGTAGTAATCCATTTGGTCTACGATGCTCGGCTTTTTTACTCTACGGCATATCGACCATTTAATGACACATTCTGCAACATCTCTTTTCATGTTATGCCACCAAAATGCGTCGTAAATCTGATACATCTTACGTACTTCTCGGATGAATCGGTACCTTGAGTTATGAGCTTGATCAAGATTTCGTCTTTGACATACGATGCTTTCTTTGGAACCCCAGAACTTCGTCCCTTGAATCTTAACTCCTTTGGTATCGATCTTGTATTTCACTTCACTACCCTCGACTACTTTTCTTTGATTTTCCCATTCTTCATCTTGTAGTTGAGCATTATTCACTTTGTCCACTAAAGTTGGACTAGCTTCCATATAGAACAATCTTTCATCGATTCTTTGGAAGTTTATTTCCAACTCTAGCCACTGCCATCGTTGAGATAAGTTCCTCCTTCGTAGTTAACAACCTCGATTTCTCATGACCATTTCTACTCGGTGATAGCGTCGACAACTATGTTTGCTTTACCCGGATGGTAAAGATCTCACAATCATAATCTTTTATCGTTCCAACCATCTCTTCGACCGCGTGTTGAGGATCTTTACGTGTAAAAATATACTTTTGACTTTTATGGTGCATATATATTTCACAATTCTCTCCGTAAGATTATATCTCCATATCTTGGAAGCAAAAACCATGTGACTAACTCTAAATCATAAGTCGGGTATCCTTCTCATAGTCCTTGGTTTCCTTGATGCATCTGTGATGACTTTGTTATTCTGCATAAGAATACACCTAATCTTTTATGTGATGCATCACTTATACACCACAAAGTTTCTGTATTATCGGTAATGACTACCGTATTGCCACATAACTTCCTTTTCAAGTTTTGAAAGCTCTCTTCACACTTCTAAAATCCAAACAAATTTTCTGACTTTCCTTGTCAAATTTGTTAGCGAATAACAATCTTGGAAAAATCCTGAATAAGCCGTCTGCATAATAAGCCGCCGGTCCCGAAAACTCCTCACCTCGATGGTGTCCTTGGTTGTTCCCAATTTATCGCGACTTTGACTTTTGATGGATCCTTTGAAATCCCATATTTATCAATTATATGGTAGAAATTGTACACGTTCCATCCAAAATTCACATTTAGAGAATTTGGCGTTACAACTTTTCTTTTTCTTAGCGTCTCAGATTGTCAAGCGTAAATGTTCCCGTGTTCTTTTTGACATTTGGGTACACCAAAATATCATCGATAAATACCACCATAAACTTGTCTAAAAATGGTTTAAACTACATGTTTCATCAAATCCATGAATCTGATAGGGGCATTGGTCAAACCAAAGACATCACCGAAACTTGTAATGTCATCACAGGAGTTTTGAATGCCGTTTTAGGTACATCCTCTTTCCTTACCTTTAATTAATGATACCCACTTCTCAAATCTATCTTGAGAAGTACTTAGCTCCTTAATTGATCAAACAAGTCATCTATTCTTGGAAATGGATATTTATTCTTAATAGTGACTTTGTTTAACTCCCCATAATCAATCTGAAAGCCGTTTACCCATCCTTCTTCTTCACAGAATAACACGGTACTCCCCATACGTGATACACTTTCATTTCTAAATGTATTTCTTGTCTATGACTCTTGCAAATGTATCATTAGTTCCTTCATCTCTATCAGACCATCTATCACAGGGGCTTTTGATATCGGAGGCGATTCTGGCGCCCGAGTCGATAGCGAACTCGATCTCTCGGTCGGTGAAGTCTTGGAAAATCCTTGAGAAACACATCTACAAATTCCCCAACCACTTGGTATCTCTTCCGGTTTCACCCTTTCCTTTGAGTGTCGACTATGTAAGCTAAATATCCTACGGACCTTGACCCAACAACTTCTTAGCTTTGCGTAATCGTCAGGACATCTCGCATTTCTAGGCGATTTGCTACCATAAAAACTACCATTAGCGAAATCGTAAGGTTTACATTTCTTTTGGCAATCAATTATACGCTCCATATTTGAATATCAATCCATTCCCAATATAACATCAAACTCTCTAAGTTTAATGGGATTAAATCTCTTTTCTGTCATGACATTCCCTTAATATTCACCTATGGTTCTTGTATCTGAACCCTAACGAGGGAATCACCTCCACAATCGTAATTTCTATGTTTAAAGGGAAATTGATTCTTCACTAAACAATCCTAATTTCTTAGCAAATTCATCGAGATATAAATGAGCAAGTAGCACCCGAATCAAATAATACATAAGCATCTATATCATTGATTGGGATAATACTTGACACCACATCTTTGATTGTATAGTATCCTGCTGCCGGTCGTGTTGAAGGTTACAGGTGTGTAGTGCATTTGATAGCGTTGGTCCGTGCAATGGTCAATGTACCTCATTGCTACCTCCTTGCTTCCCATTAATACATCCGACTTTCTTCTTAGGGAACTTCATGAGCAAAATGATCCTTTGACCCGTGTATAGAAAACATTCTTCTTTGGGTGATGGTAATTTGGGGCGATGTGACCCTCTTGGCCATAGTTGAAGTATGCTTGCCCCTTAAAGCACATACCTTAAACATTCTTACATGTGTTGCGTGCTTGAAACTTCTTTTTTCTTGGCTACCTTGTTGGCTTCCGACACCGACACTCATTCCACTTCCTCTTGATTTCTTACTACCATTTCCACCACTACTACCACCGTTCTTACTTTCACCCTCATTCTTCTTCTTTCTTTGTTCTTGATTGTACTTTGTTCTGACCTACGCCTCTACCCTCGGTAATTGCTTTCTCGAAACCTTGCCGCGAACATCTTTAGCAGAGGAGCAGGGATACTCTGGCACATCTGACCAGGGGCTTAGTCCTGTTTAAACCTCCTACTTACGCTCATACATGTTCACTTGATATAAGCATGAACCTTGCCAACTCATTAAACCTTGTTGCATACTCAAAACCTTTGTCGGTGTGCCCTTCTTTAGCTCTAAAAATTGCACTTCCATCGATTCTTTGAACTCTCACGGGAAATAGGTCTCGAAGAATATTTCCTTGAACCTTTCTAAAATCGTCACTCCTTGACCTCCTCTAGTTCTGTTGGCTTGCCACCTGATAACTAACCTCTGCTTTCAACATGAATGTTGCAAAAGAAGTCTTACGGTTCTCATGAGACCCTAGCAACATCAAATATCTTCTCTATTTCCATGATCCGAGTGCGTGCGTCAATGCCGGTTCACGGTTCCATGGAATTACAGTGGTCAATCGCCTTAAAATCCTTAAAAGTTACATCTTGATTCTATGGTTGATTACATGGTGCTCTGTCGGAAGTGTCACCAATTGCTATTTGAACTAGGTTAACCAGTGTTGTTATTGTTAGTAGATCCCTCGAGGTTTGTTGTGCGTGTTTGATGTCTTCTTGGAGCATTTTACAGTTAAAACACACTTATTAGATTATTACTCAATTTCTTTTAAGTATTTTCTACTTAACTTGAACATCATACAAGATCATCACATAACCATAACATCTTGAATAAAATAACATTTTATTCATTTATCATCTTCGAGAAAACATAAGAATAATAGCATCAACTTGCTATTTACATTACTCTCTTGAACTACTAAAGTTTTAGGATAACATCATCACCATATCCCATTGCTTTATAATACTTGGGATTTACATCTTATTTATTATATCATTAATCTCATATCAAGTACATTCTCTGATGACCTACTAAAATGTTGCGTAGCCTTCGGCGCTCTTCTTCCATGTCTGAACATTGTTACTGCGAACTAACATGTATCTGGTGGCGTCTCAAGCCAAATCGGATAATCATGCTTTCGATCTTGAGCTCGATTAATCAAAGATGTTGAATCTGTTATTCATCTCCTCCATCTTGATCTTCTTTACTTGTGCTTCCCCTCTTTACTCCTGCGTACACTAGAAGCTTTCTCATCTGGCCTTTGACTCTTGCTCTCTTCTTGGGATTCTTCTTTTAATTTGTTCTTGACTCGCGATCTCCTCATCATCGTTTGCTCGTTTCTATCCTTGGTGTGAATCGACTTCCATTCGACATTACTTAAAAGCATTCATCTAGATCCGGGATCTTGTCCCATACGTGCCATCGAGGTCTCTTGTTCAACTACTAACTCTTCCACTCCTCGACTCTATCTGAAATTCCACATTCGGATGCGTATACTTTGTCGTACATTAGATGCAATCGAGTGTGGTGGAAACTCATCTTCCTCATCGTCCTCATCCCCATCCAAATTGTGGCATCTCAGCGGGGTCCTCTCATCCGTCTCTACCTCGTAATCCTCATTAGGTAGCCATCACTACACGACCATTTGTCACCGGCGGAGATAACTCCGTGGCGATTAGTTGTTCCCCGAACCACTGAATATCTCGAGGCTCCTCCTCTAGGCATCACAGGGGTCCTTCCTCCTTAGCCTAACTTGGATTCTCTACATTAGTCATCTTGACAACAAAATTTGAAGTTTTAATAACTAATCAACACTTACTCGAACGCTTACGAGCACATAGGTTTCAACCACATAAGCACGTAAATGTTTTATTATTTCTTTCTTAAAAATCGATAAGAGTTTATCACCACTATCTTTTCAAAGGTTACTTCTGAGCTTTTCCCCACCTAAGGTTTAAAACCTAAGGCTTTCCACAAGATTTGGTGTTCCTTTGTCTAAACATTCATTTCTATTACCAAAATATAATTAAAATTTAACAATAAACCTTCCCATTAAAGGATTACATCAATAAGTTCAATAAAATCTCCCTCGTTATCTAACCTTTAAATAAAACATCAAGTGCGGAAAATTAAATAATTACATCTCAACAAATAAAATAAAATCGACGATATAGCGATCAGCAGTTTACAAGTCTTGACACTTATTCATCTTTCCTTTCCCTTTCTTTGGTGGTGGGTTCATCAACCTTCCCAACTTTCGTTGTAATGGTTATATAAGCAAGAGTGAGCAAACTAGTGCTCACTTGAAGTGACAAGGAATAATAATATTATAGTAAGCACTTGAACAAATAGGCTCGATAGAATTGAATAATATTCTTTATAATAGAATAATCGAGAACATAAATTGAATTATATATCGAGGGTCGCAAGAACATGAACTATGTCCAAGTTATAAGTATTCTTTCAACTTAAACCTAAGCATTATAAGACTATATGGACTTCTAAATCTTGAGGGGATCGACCCTTAAATGATGTATTATGCACCAAACATCTAAGCGGCTTTGCGTAAATTATCTCTGTAATAGGGTTGTTCATCTCGATATTTAAAATCTGAGTCCGTACCAAAGTAAGTTTGGTTTGGATAAGTTTCATGGTAATTTAGAGTTTAGCGAACATCGACTAAGGATTAGTTGAATAAAAATGTAATAACAATATGTTATAGAATAAGTCACAAATGAATCGACATTATATATTAAGGTCGTGATTTAGAAATGAACTAAAAGCGTAAGCATTGAAGAACATAACATACCTTGGCATGAACGATATTAAGCTAAGGCTAGAATTTTGTTTAGTAAAGGAATTGAATAATTGAATATACATAATCAATATCAAGTTGAGCGATAAAACTTGCTCATCATAAGTATATCAAAATTTAGAAACTTCGCGTACTAGGAAATATGTTAAAAGTATGAAACCTTCTCAAAGTAAGAGTTAGGTTAAAAAGAGCTTGCATGAATATAATTAAATCATTATAAATTGGATTAGGAATTGATTGCTCGATATAAAGGTAAATAGAACAAACTCAAATAGAGGTTGGAGTTGGAAACTTGTTCGATTGTAAATGAGATAGGGTAAAGAAAACTTGCCTTGCGTGTAGGCTAAGCGTAAACTTGATTCTCAATATCTTATACACATGTCGTTATGACATAATTAGTTACTTCATGTACTTACGTACACATTAAGTACTATTTCATGTATGACTTGGTTTTTAATCATATATTGAAGTCACACTATTAATGCGATAACATAACTCATTAATTGTTAATCATATTCTCACTCTTGGTACTATAACACGACAATTAACAAAATCACATTTTAATAGTCATAACATACCTTTTATAAAAATGGCGAAATGTATAATTATAATACACTTTAAATGATCTTGACAGTATTGCGGTGCCCAGTTTACCTTTGAGGGAATGGGCTGCGGCGTGAGACCTGAAACTTTGTGATAGAAGTATTTACTGACCTTGAGACACAACCTTTGCGGTCACGAGAGTTAGTATTGCTTGGTGCTTAGAAGTCTGATTCGCAACCCGAGTTTTCTCGAGGAACACAAACAAAGCCAATTTGGCCTAAATCTTACTTTACAAAACCAATTAAACAATATAATTCACATAGACTTCACGGACACATAACTTAAGGTTTACAGCATGTTTTTACCCATATAAATAACATAAACATCAAATTTAAAACCTTTGAATTCCATGTTTTATCTAAAAACTCCATTTTGACATCCTTAACAAAATTAACAACATGATGATCCTGCTGTACACCAAATTAACTCATTAAAACTACGTTCTCTTAGTTTACTTGCGAATTAATACATTCAAGGCTCAATTTACAAATTAGTTTACAAATTAACTACAAATTTAGTACTTTCTGAAGCCGTATATATAAACATACCTTTAAACAATTTTTTCTTTCTTTTAAGCGTGATTAGTACACAAAATCTTGTCAGATGCTAGTTCTAACATCACAAATATATATATCACAATTAGCACTTTATCTGACAACACTTCATCCAACTTGAATTCACGAGAAAATGTAAAACTTCGTGAATATAGAATATTCGTATATATAATATTAAGGTTATAGAAGTATACATTCTCTTGCTTGAACGATGCTTGCTAAAACACGAAATTGTTTTGGAATCCACAACTTTTCTCTCAAACTCTCTCTATTCTCTCTTCTTCTTAGTATCGTTATAAGCGATTTGAGGTTCACGTAAAACCCAACTAGGACTTATCGCGTAAGAATAAAATTGATAGTAATCGTTGCTCGCACTTAAAAAATAACAATTGCAAAAAAAACATAGCGTCATCGGTTATAAAATATATTTTATTTATTATTTTGATTTATATTATTTATTATAATTCAAATTCAAAATTCAAAAGATATAAAACTATGTTTGGCAAAACACTTTTAAAAAAAAGACTTAATGCCTTTAAAACTTGTTTGGTAACTCCATTTAAAACTACTTTAATTTATTTTAAAAATCATTTATACTATAGTTTATAGTCACACTTTATTTCTTTGTATTTCCGTATCCAATAAACATACTAAATAAATTTTCTACTTAATTCAATTATCACAAAATTATAATCTTATTATAATTTTATTTAAATCTAACATACCATTTAAATTATTAAATTAAAAAAATTATAATAATTCATTTCGATCACTATCGACTCTCTAATTTAATTATTAAATTAGAATATTATCTCATAATAATTAATTTCCTTAACTTTCATAAATTATTTATTTAACAAATAAATAATCAAATCAAATCAAATTCAACACATATTTATTCACAATAAACACATCAATTAAAATATTTATATAATTGATAAATATTTGAAATTACAATTTAAACTTACGGATTTTTTATAGTAGCAGTGCCTAATACCTATGTGGTGGTTTATGTATGTGTTTGCTTGCCTAATACCTATGGATTTGGGGTTTTCATTTTGGAGTTCGAGGGGTTTTATCTTATGGGTTTTCATATCTGTCGAATAAGCTGTTTGATCTGTGACTTTATATAAATAATATAATTACAAATTTCATAAATTATATAAAAATACATCAATAATTATTTTTACATGTGAATATGTGGTGGGAAGGTGTTGGCGAGGCAATACTTTTTATACAGGATAACCTCCTCCGTCTTACACCCGTGAGGTCGGCGACATGCGACTATAGGATCTATGGAGTAGTGGAAAACCTCTGAACAATTTGGTAGATCCCATTCGGCGTGATAGTGCTTTTTTGCATAACACTTACTAGCCGTACACCCTACATAATCCATTTGGAAGAAATCGTTGGATAATGAAGAGTAAATGCGCCCGATCCACTCGCACCACTACCTCCGATTGTGGGTGGGCACTGCATAGAGATCTCGTGGCGAGGGACTAGGGTGTGGGTGGGACATGCGAAATGCCCACAACTCTATGCTTCTTGGTCCCCCACATAGCTTTGCGACCAATCATCCATCTCTCCTCATCCTTGCGCGTAGAATCATCGACTAGAGTGTCACCTCTCAGTTTGCTCAAGAGACCTGACAAGGTCCTCGAATCGTTCTTTGAAAAAAACACGTTAATAGATGATACACAAAATATAAAACAAAAAAATACAAAAAGAATATAAATTTTTAAATACGTACTAAATACTAGAATTAAATAACTTTCAACAATGTGTTACACCTCGGGTGAGATATTACCACCTTTCTGGTTTTTACGGTGGGCATGCAACAAAAATTCCAAGCGGGAGGTGCATGCTTTAGACTCACCTCGAGTCTCTCCGGTGAAAGGTCGTGCAGTTAAGACCGTCTGCGGTCACGGGGAGGCGAATCTATTATCGAGGCGGTTATGCGTTGTCTTGATATCTTCTTGAAAGACCTCGTAGTCGAGATCTTGCACATCTAGTCCCCTGCCAGCCAGAGATGAAATATGGTTGAACATTCTTAGAGTAATACGTCCATGACCATCTTCGTTTGGGCCTTCTTCTTCCGATCGTTGACCCACTTTGTACTGTTCATCTCAAGTATTTATGTAGAAACGGTCGTGCCGTGGACTTTCTACCCATCCTCGAAAGAGGTAATATCTACGCACATTACACATTAAGAAGCTTAGTGGACAACATAAATCAAAGAGTTAAAAACATATTCAAATGGAATATGAAACTAGCGTATGAATGAATGACATCTTACCACGAACTCAACAATAATCATTTCGGCGTGTGCGGTCGTCCACATCAGCCCACCTCATCCACGCGGGCTTGAGAATCGATTGCGGATGATCCCAATCGATGTCAATACTATATATGGGACTATGAAATTACCTATTAGTCCCAACACGACAAAGAATCGACACCTAGAGGATTCCCTAGCAAGCCGTGTGCGAGTTCTGGTGGATGCCTACATCGATCACATGTAGTGAAATACATCATTATTTATTTAAAAGAATATAATGTCGATACTATATAAAATTAAAAATAATAAGATGTATCACAACAAAATATGTAATTATACGTGTGATCATTTGATCATCACCCCCACTTACCTCCACATTTACGACACCTTACGCCCACCCTGATACATGCCAGTGTGGTTATGCAGCGCCCGTATGTATATATCTTGTCGAATCATCAAAAAACATTATTAGACATTAAATAAGCACACTATTTTTGAGCAGTAACAAAGAGGATAACATACGATGTAGGACCCCAACTTTTATGAATAAATATTAATTTTTTCTCAAAATATATTTTTGAATATTATGGTGTGGTTTTGATTTAATGTTATAGTTGTGGGTAATATTTAAAAAAATTCACGATGGCAGTGGTTATAAAATATTTGATTAGTCGAGGAATATTAGTTTTAACAAGGAATATTCATACGACGACACCGATCATTAATTGGAGCCCAATGCGGAATTATTATCGAATTAGAAAATGATAGAAATATCTTTTATAAAAATAACGGCGAAAGTTATATAGTTAAGCTGTTGATGTGGCGCCCCCAAATAGGTATACATCACCCGTTTTGAGTCGGCCGATACATGGTACATAAATCAAATACAAACTTCTTTTATACGATACGATACTTGGTAGTAGCTTAGAGTTTTTACGAATATTGTCTCATAAATTATTCAAACTCAAATGAAGTCCTCATTACATTTATTATCACTTTATTTTATAAAATAGTGAGGACTACTATAACCACCATCTCGAGATAGTCACTCATTTCACAGGCTACGTTCTCATTTCTGAAGAGAACAATGAAAGTAAAAGGGTGAGCTCAGCTAGCCAGATGAAATATTATGACTAAGATAATGCGAGAATAAATTATCGTTAGCCTTGACGATGTTAAGCGATAAAATCTGATAAACATCAAGTTTAGCTGCGGTGAGGACAAGCGATCCATTAGAAGAGTCAGTAGAGCGTAATATCTACTATCTTACATGATTTAAAAAAAATTCATCGACTTTATCGGCGAGACTTCGACAATAAATAAACCACATCATCGAATCATCCACTGCACTACGGGCGAGGATATTAAATTGCGATCATCGATAGTCGTAAATGATCGTACCTGACAAGCGCCCATCGATGCACTTTCTACGGACGATGAGGACTTTACCATATCATTTTGTAACATTACGATTCGTGATTATCTGAAGATAATCCACAGTGGTAATCATACCGATCAATAGTACATCTATGCGTAAGTCGCGCGTGACTTTTATCACAATATAATCGTGATCGTGATGTGATGATATAAGAATTCAATTAAAAAAGCGAAAGGATAAATTTTTAAAGATTTATAATTTAATTTATCGAAATTGATTGTAATGACTTGAGAAATTTTGGATATTTTAAAAATTTTTATTAATTGATTTAAGGTTCGATATTAGAACTGAGCAGAGAAAATAAATTATCGTTTGATATTTTTAAGATAGAATTTTGAGGATTTCAAAATTACAGTGAGTGATTAGGTGAATTATTAGGGATTAAGGAATAAGTGAATATGTTACAATATACATGTATACGATTATGTGGTTAAGAATTCGAGGTTGACCGGATAAGCGATATCTATAACCGAAACCTAAGTATATATTAAGAGCGTCATCGTTCGGTTAGAAAACCACTAGCGTTTAACGAGAAACCCTAAAAGCAGGATTACGGAAACCTAATTTTACATTAGGAATCAAAACCCTAATTAGGGAATTTAAAATCCTAATTTGAGAATTTAAATGATTATTATATTACTTAAGTGTTATTAATTGTAGTATATTAATTGGGGTAAAAGCAATTAATTAGCAAACCCTAATTTTAAATTTAGAAAATGGATTTGTAACCCAATTAATAATTGGGGAAAATCTAATTGATTAATTTAAAATTTGTAATGTTAATTAGGAAACCACAATCACAATTTTCAAGTTATGTAATTAGAAACCCTAATCTAATTACGAAAATTTAATATCTAAATTAGAAAATTTATTTTCTATTAAAACCTAATTAGTGGGTTATGAACCACAATGACCATTTTGACCTAATTACTAAATTAGCTTGATTTTAATTAGGAAATGTTAATCTAATTAGCAAGATTTAATTTGTGATTAAGAAATTTTAATATAATTGAATATTCTAATTATAATTTAGAAATATTAATTTTATTTTTAAAACCTAAATTGGAAATTTTAGAAAATTAAATTACAAACCTAAAATGTTAGAACCACAAACCTAAAAATGGTCCAAAACCTAAATCCTAAATCTAAACCTAAACCACCAGGGTTTGGCCATTTAGTAGAATGCCATTAAATTTAATAATCAAAATGGCCAAGAAATACCCTTATTGCATTATTGGAGGTAACTTGAAATTCTAGCAATTATTGGGTTGGTAACCAATTTTGTTGACTTGGTGACCTAAAAAATCGAGCAATGAATCGGACCCATTGACATCGAGATCTAAGCAACATGTCGACATTTATATAGATTTAGAGAAAAAAAAAGCCACTTTCATTTTCATTTTCACGAGGCTTCTCTCTCTAAATTTGGGGAGTTAGAGTGAGAAGAGTGTGAAAACCAAACCATGATCAAGCTTTAGCAATCGATAACATGAATCGAAAAGTCAAAAATCAAGATCGAAGCTTAAAAGGTATCTGAACCTAAATTTTAAAATCCTTGGATCTTATGTTGGATGTTGTAATTTGATGTTTAGATATGTGTATTAGAGTGTCGATTGATGATGCGGGTTGTCAAAACTTCAGGATCCATATCATCTAGATGCTTTCGAATCTAAAGATTTTATCAAATGCGGAATGTTAGAAATTTTAAATCGACAAGCGAATGTCGAGGCTTAATAGATCGATTAATACTGGTAATGTTTTTAGTGTGTTAAATGCTTTTATTGGTAGTATGTTATGTGGTCTTTAGATGCGCAAATTGAATGCAGGCTATTTCATGTTTGGATTAAGAGTTATTGTTGGTCGAAATCCATTGACGGTTCATGGAAAGCCGATTACACGGGCAACTTTAAATTTACCGGGATGTTTGATAAGATTTTTAAGCCACTTGATCTTCTTTGTATGTTTAAGTTTTGGCTATGTTGTTGTTTGATCCTTGTAGTGCGACATGAGGTGTATATTAAAACCTTTAGATAACCCGGATCTTTAACAAGATTATAGAAATTAATGGTTGACGTAGTTGGCCAGGCGCTTGATGAACAATCTAGAAAACCAGTTGTTCTTGGCGTGTACACAGCAGTACTTTGGCCAAGACCATGATTCCTTTTATGTTTCTTTGTTAGACCTACATTGATATATTATTGTACCACAGCGCCTATACTACACTTTTGAATTCATAGATCATATAACATTCCTAAAACAAAAGATATAAGGATGAAAAGTAGGGACCCTCACTTTACTTGAGTTTGGAAAACCCGAAACTTCGAGAAGCAACGATGTCGAGTTTTTGGGCTTTGATCTCCACGATCGATGATGTAATTGCTATGAAACTAGTTGGTGATTGAAGTATAACACTAGTACTACAACCTTAACTAAATCACAAACTTTATAAATCAGCGAACCACCGGATCGATTAGCGGTCCAACAAAGGCACCTTGCTTTACGACATGTGTTTACGGCGGGCTCGAGAACACCTTGAAGAACACCAACGACAACGGATTAAATGCTTGAAACCCTTTAGCGACACTTATTTTGAAAAATAATTATTTTAATTAATAAATAGATAAAAATGATTTTAATTATGAAAATACTAAATAAATTCAAAAAATTATTTTAAATTACGAAAATAGTTTTAATTATTTAGAGTATATTTCATAAATATTTATTATTTTGGAATATATATAGTATTTAATTTATTTAATTATAATATTAAATAAATGATTTAAATACATGAAAAATCATGAAAATAATATTATGGTAAAGAAAATATTTTAAGTTATTTTAGTGACTTTTAATATTTTGTGATGAATTTAATTAATTAATTAATATTAATGATAGTTAATTTATTTAATAAATATATTAAATAAATTATGGAAAAATAGAATTAATGATTTATAAATCGTATAAAAATGATTTAAGTGTTATAAAATATTTTAAGTTATAAAATATAACTTTTGATATTTTGTCATGAAAATGTTAATATTTTAATATTAAAAGCAATTATCGGATAATGAATTTAATTGTTTAAAATCATATAAATGTGATTTTAAAGTATTAAAAATACTTGGATATATTATAAATATATTATAATATTATGGCGTGTATTTCATTAATATTTAATAATAAATAATTATTAATGATCTGAATTATGTAGTATTTAATTCATTTAAATACATTTTTAATGATTGAAAATTCACGATAAATAGTAATAATTATTTAAAAATTAATACGAAACTACGAAAAATATTTGACTATTAATAAATTATTTAAGTTAATTGTTAAGTGTTTAAGCGAGTTTAATTGAACTTAGACTCGATAAAAGTCCATTGGCCAAAATGGTATGTAAAACTTTATCTAGGTTTCAAGTCGGTTGAAATAGTTTGACTAATCTGAAAGTCTTATATGTGTTATAGTCGATAGGATTATGTGTTATGTGTTTAGGTTATTACATGTATATATAATAGTATTATATTATGATGATATTATTCTAATATTGGAGATCTATATTACTAATATTAGGTCTTGAATAAAAGCGTTATAAATTGCGTTGCGGTAATCAGCCCAGTTGAGCGAAGTTTGTTTTACTTAACTTTCTATTAAGAGTGTTTCATTACGATAAGCGTATGGTTAATCATTCTTGGTTTCCATGAATTGTACTTTCTGTACATATTGCATGTATAAATCGGTATGAAAGGCAGATCACCTTCATTACCGGTTAGTTAAGATATATTTGTTCATGTATAATATTTGTTCGATCGTAAATTTGTTCTGCTAGTTCACCATTATATTGTTGAATTATAGCGACCAATTATTCAAATTATTTCAATCATGATATATCGTTATATTATTGAACTTAAACTTCTTTGCGATCTTATACTCACCCTTGCTATATCATGATAAAACATTGCGAGTTAAAGGCGAATCGTCGGATCTGAGAAAGGTCGAAGCGAGTTCTAGCTTTAGATTTACGTATGCGATTAGTTTTGTAATAGTAATGTATGATGATAATGTTATGTGTTAGATAGTTATGTATTGTGTATTAAGTTAAGGTTACTCGACCTTGGAAATAGTGTGTAAAGTTTTGTATAAACAATTTATGTTTATATCTTTACATAAAAATAGTAATAGTGTATAGAATGATCGAGCCGGATCCATGGTGATTAGGGACCTCGGATTCGAGGCCCTCACAGGTTGGTATCAAAGTTGTTGGTTATGAAGCTTAGGTAGGAATACACGAGACTAATACCGCATTGATGATTAGGATAAGTACTAACTTTCAAATAGAGTTAGTTGGTCGATTAAGATTCAAAGATGAATCTCGGTGAGTTATAAAGATCTGAGTTCCCTAACTCGATAATAAAGTTGAGCGATAATGATGAATAGATCGAGTCTAAAAAAGGTAGAAAGTATAGTGATAGGAGATCGTTAAAACAAAAATCAAAATATAGAAATGAATAAATAATATATCGATGAGGTCACCCAAGTGATCGATAAGGTTATAGTATGGAGGAGGATCGGCGAATGATTGAAAAGTTTACGGCCAAGATTCTTTGGGTGTCGGTTGTCTTATGAAATAGTGCAGTTAGGGAAAGGATTATGAATCTGAGTTAAATGAAATTACATATTGAAAAGGGTGTTAGTGTTAGGTGGGGATTCAATTGAGGATTCATGTAGTAATTTGAGTTCTTAAACTTCGTATGATTGTGGCAATTTATGGACTTTCATAAGTGTTGTTTGTGAGGCGGGTATAGTTGTGTTTAAATGGGTATTAAAAGACTATAGGAGCAGATAGATTGTTAGCGATGATTATTAGTGGAGACATAAGTTTTCAAAAACTCCTAGCTATCTTTAGAATTCAAAATTTAAACATCAAGCTAAATCGCATTATGTGCTTTTAAAAAAAATGTGTAAATTAAAATCATTTTTGAAATGGTTTAAAGTATAGTCTATCTTACTTATTTGACTGAAGCCTTGAAAGATTTGAAATATCAAAATATATTTTATTTATCACTTTCGTATCACCGTATAACTTTTAGTGCGAGAGATGATAAAAGTTGATAGAGTTATAAATATCATGAATACTTAGTGTGAATTTGATCTAAAATTGTTGTTACTACTATTGTATGATATGTTATGACAAAGTCGTATAATGGCGGCATCCTCAAGCGAATTTGTTAATCTGATGCGACATCGTGGCGTCATTCTAGAAAATCTTTTCAAAAATTTTAATTTGCCAGCGGAGTTTGGCTACACTTAAATAATAATATTAAATTGAATTATTGATATGAGTTACATCTTTATTAGATTACTAGACTAAAGTTTATGAAAACTCTAAGTGTTCATTGAAAGAAATTTTTTGAACCAAATTGTTTTTGGTCTGCGAAATACATTGGGTAAAATCTAATTCGCTTGCAACCACTTAGCAAGTATCGTGGTCAAAAAGTAATAAAGTGAAAGTAGAGTATCGTTCCCACGAAGAATTGTTTTATAAAAATTACGAAGTACTAACGTAACCACTTCGATCTTATTTAAGCGAATAAATTTCTATTTATAAGTAAACTAATTCTAATTACAACTAGTTAAATTAAGATTACGGAGATTTAAGATAACAACTTCACTTATTCCTTCATTTAAGTTAACACACTTCTCATCGATTATTCTCTATCTGAATTGTTAATCAAAGAACACTAAAGCGAGATAAAACCATCTCTCGATGCATAATACCCATACTCACTTAAATCCACGGATGATAGAATTAAGCAAGACACCACTAATTAACTAATCCACTATATCTCTATGTGAATTACAATTAAAAAGATTTAAAGCACAAGTTCTCTATAAGATTACATATGGGCGTAAAGGCGTATCTACATCTAAACACGAATCGTGAATTCCATACATGGAAATCACGAACACATGCTTGTCGTGATAAGATCTAAATCTATACTTCATCTCTAGGAGTTCATATAGATTATCACGGTAATTGTTAGCTAGACAATTAAGCAATTAAGTCCAAATCACAATAAACAATCCTCATAATATAACATAATAATTGATAGCGAAGCGTATTAAAATAAACTACCGCAATAAGATCCACTTGTAATCTCGAACAAAATTTAGTTCATTACTATTGAATTAAAACTAGAATCCACAATTGAATACACATTAAAAGATAAAGATAAGAGTAGAGTAAAGAATAAATGGGTTGTCGACAAATATTCATCTTCCTCGAGCTCACCTCTTGATCTTGATGGTTGTCCAAGTTGCTTCAATCTCCCATTCTAATCTAATCTAAGGTTCCTTTTCTAAGAAAGAAAGTAAAGAATAATTTCATAGAAATCTATCCCAAAGGATTTAATGGAGTCTTAGAACTAGCCTCCCAATCCAAGTTAAACTCAGTATTTTGAGTTATAATGGACACCCTAACAAGTTAGGTAACTAAGAATCTATTCTAGCTCAAATTGGACACCAAATAACCCAAACAACTCTTTTCTCACCTAGCTAGCCTTGGGTGCCATCTCCAAGCCATTACGGGCGTGGTCCGCGCTCCGATGTGGCGTTTCTAGTATTTCCTGGCGCCCTAACGCGGTCCGCGCTACTCTTTTTTAGCTACGAGGTCCTTTGGTAAAACATGCATAACGTTTGATCCGCTTGGAGTTCACGGATTACGCCACCTATCAAATCGAAGATATCGTGAGATCTACAACTTTCATTCTTTGAGAACTGACAGATTCAGATTGGATCAGAACGGAAATCGGGCTTGAAGTAGATCTTATGTAAATGGCAAGCATGACAACTCTTAGCTTTGATCTTCGTTGATAAAAAGGTCATAACTCTCACATCCGAACTCCGATTGGGTTGATTCAAGATGTTTGAAAAGCTAAAAGTAGAGCTACCATAAAATCAAGTTCCAAGCCAAGAACATGCATCCAACATGATGTTAAAAAGTCCTTAAATATTCCTTCTTACATTTGCTTGAGTATTTTAGTCAAAGATGTAGAATTGCTTTCCCTTGCTTCTTCATGCCAATGTTGTGTCGCCATACCTACAAAATAACATATCTGTGTATGAAAAGTAACTTCTGAAACATGAGATTAAGCAAATAATTCAAGTAATGAATCTTAGGATAAGTAGGTATAAAACCTACTTATCAAATACCCCAATACTTAAACATTTGCTTGTTCTCGAAGCAAAAAGCAGAAATGAACATATTCATCCTCTAGTAATGATCCACCCAAACAATGAGTCGATATGAATTGATCAATGGCCTCAAAGGTTACAACAAATGATAACAACATTGGAAAATTTCAAAACAATGTCATATCTAAAATTTCAACAACTTTCATTAGATTCACGTCTACTTTTGATCCTTTAAGTGCGTGTGTGCATCCATATATTCAAACCCGTCATGATTTAGATTAGATCAACCAATAGTCGTAAAAGATTTTCAAAATGACTTTCAAAACTTCTTATCACATCGATCACAGCTAATATAGACATAGCACAAATTTTTCTTGAGGATCACGGGATATTTAAACTTTTAAGCACATATGAACCCTTCCCAAATATTTCAAACATACATTTTTTCTCTATTTAGTGAGTCGTTTTTTCGCTCAATCTCACTTTCACTTTTCATTGAGCGAGTCGTTTTACGCTCCATCTAGTGCACTGTGTTTATGGGGAGTCGTGTTACGCTCCATCTCGACCCTACAAGATTGATTATTGACTCGAGAAGGTTCGATAAGTTTTTTCTTCATAAATACACCAAGATTTCCCCAAACTTATGTGAGTGCCTAATTTTCACTTCAAATGATGCTCAAATTAGATTTCTCAAGTTTCTGATGGTATCTTTCATAAGCATTTAGCGAAAAAAAAAAATCAATCTCAATGGCTAAGCAAATGGATATGTGTAAAATTTTTTCAAAATTTACATGGTAATGTGAAAACCAAGCTAATGAGTTAAAATATAGACTAAGCATGCTCATCAATTCTCCAAGAGTTAACAATATCAACCACCCACCTATCATTGGCCAAAATCAAATTCCATCAAAACATTGCCCAGTAAATACTAAACATGATAAATACCCCCGAACATAAAGCAGACATTGTCTTGATGGCTAAGATATGAAAAAATTAAAGAGGGACTTCCACGACATATAGCAATTTATCTCCTTATCTGCGAAGTTTGAAGAATAGGTTAAGCACATTGGAATGAATGGGGCACCACACTTGAGTTGGACTTGACTAACTTTGTGAATATGATAGAAATGAAGCTTGTTAGATCCTAAGGCATTTAAATTTATTAACTAATAATATAAAACCTAATAAAAACTATAAATAAAAATTAAAGTTGGGTTGCCTCCCGATAGCGCTTGATTTATAGTCCTTGACCCGGACTTTTTACGGTCAACGCTATCAATTCCTCTTGAAAGTTGAGAATCCTCCATCCATCGATGTGCAAATAATCCTTTGGAAGGTTCCCACAAAGAGATGGCCATAATATCAAAGTTATCTAGCATTACTCGACTCGATATAATCTCCATGAAGAAGGAAAATAACTAGGTGCTACCTCCATTGTGTTTGTGATCATATTTGGGCATGGAAGTGTGGCAAACCTGATGGGCTTTTCGTTATCTTCTTTTCTCGTCCCACCATGGCTTCATTGTTGCACTAGCTCTCGTGTCATAAAGAGCCTTCTTAAGCGACATGGCTACCAGTGGGCGTGATTTTGCAAATCTAGCAGGATCCTTGAACTTTGGTGAAGAAGGCACTTGGGGCATAAATAACATATTCTCATCATCGTTAGTACCCACGATTAGTTCTTTCTTGACCTTGTTTTCATTACCCCACTTGTCTCCTCTTTTCAAAATCTAGTGTCTCATCCGGTTGTAGATTTGGCTCGGGCACTTCATCGATCTAGGAATCCTCGTCGTAACACAATTATTTTGAGGGCGGTTGTGATGCCCTCCAAAATAGGTCCATTCCATCCGACCCATTCTGAGTCGCCAAATACATGATGCGAGAAAACAACTGACTTTATTACAACAAGCGTCGTGCAAAATACAACACCACATATGTTGTGAGTTTGGATACAAATATATACCAAGCTGTGACTCGTGTCCCAATAGTAGACTGACCGCGTCCTCTGATGACACCTTACATAAAGGTATAGTGAAAGCTGTTTTAGAAATTAGAATCTTTGGGAAGTGCTCGAGGAACCTTCGTTACGCTGGGAGGCCGTGCGTCTAGGTTATAATGGATATCATATGCCCACAAAATTATCCTTGGTTGACCCGATAGACCCCAAAAGCTTGAGAAGATTACTATCATATTCTTCCCGATGGTGTGTCTTCTCTTGACATATCATTATCTCCACCGTCTCTAATTGAGAATTATACTTCAACGAAACTCCAAGATTATATAGGTAGTGCTGCGTATATATACTCGGCAAGTGGATGAGCACATCCACATCTTATGATGATCACGAGGTTGTATGTCGTTAGACATGTTGTATGATATTGGCAAAACACCCTTCAACGTTGGGATGCGCCTCTCCTTGGTTGATTCACAAATATAACTACTAAATGATAAACAAGATTCTATTCCTGTTACCCTTGCTCGACCCGGCTACACTCTTATTACACGAAAGAATTGTGAAGCAAAGGGTGAGTACAACTAACTTCGATAAAGAATATCATGACTAAAGATAAATAAATTATCAATAGCCTTGACGGTAATAAATCGAGATTTAGAACATATGGTAGATGATAAAACTTTTCAACCATAGTTGCGGTGAACGAAAATCCATTAGAAGAGTCGAATAGACCGTAAAATCTATTATCTTCTCCGTGTTAAAAATCTGTCAACAATGTTTTATCCTGTAACATTAATCAACAATTCATGTCCCGCAATCACGTGTATATAATCGTAATTGTAGTTCTAAATTCCTTTCCTCATCCGGGACAAAATTAATTTTCAACACGAAACATCAAAGATCATGGTTATACCAAATCACGAGTTCATGTTCATAATCCTACTAATAAATTCATCTTTACTTCTACGGGCGAAAGATATTCATCAACAGACCATCTACTTTTCATGCGAAAGATATTCATCAATAATTCATCTTTTGCACTTCTGGGCGAAGATATTCATCAATAAGTCGTCTTTGTACTATGTGCGAAGATATTCGTATCTCGAAAAATATATAATCATTTTTTGAATTTATATAAACAATAATTATAACCATGTTGATCGATTCACCTTTGCACTTAAGCTAAAGATATTCAATTATAAATCTGATAGTGGTGATCATACCGATCCTGATTCAACTTTTTACTCTTGGCGAAAGAGAACCTGAAGTCAAATGATCGTACCATAATCTACCCATCTTTACACTCCGGTGAAGAAATTTCAACATCGAGGGTTATAAAAATGTTATATATGATAATAAAATCAATATAATAAATATATCGTTTTAATCTCGAGTAATATTCATAAATCGACTATAATTTGGTTATAAAAAAAACTAATTTTGTAGTGAATAGTACTGAAGTGAATAGTAACTTCGTGAATAGTAACTTCATGAATAGTAACTTCGTCGTGAATAATAACTTCGTGAATAGTAACTCATGAATAGTAACTCATGAATAGTAACCCCAGAGCATGAAAAAAAGTTACAAATTTGATAAAAGTTCAAACCCGATATTTTAACATAATGATATTGAAAATAATATCATTTTTAAAAAAATAATATCCACTTCTTATCCGTACCTCAAAAGAATGGTACTTACATTTGGAATAACATTGAACGAACTTGCCGTAGTATAGCGACACTCAAGATATCAAAATACTCACAAGAATACACTTTCGATAATATAGAGAGAATAGAGAAAACTTGAGTTTACGGGGTGTGATTTTAATTAACCTAAACACCTATTTATAGGAAAATGCTTAGAACACCAAGCGAAAAATTTAATATAATAATAATATATATATCATAAATTCTTACGTTACACCTTCATTGATCCAAAATATCAATACATGTACCCAAACTTGCAAAAGCGTTTTTCATATAAAAAGTTATTTAAAATTCCAAAAAAAATAATAATCAATTAATTTAGAACTTCAATAATTCATAATAAATAGCCCTTTTATCGGAAAATTGAATCTACTTAATTTTTTATAGGAAATTCAATTCTCTACAACTTTGCGGAAGAAAGTTTTTCCAAATTCCAAGCGAAATTGGCCAAAAATCCACATACACAGACGATTTTACAATTATAATCAAATTTGATCGAAAATGGGGTCCTGAAACACACAAAACATGTGTTAATCATTTAATGCAACAAAATACTCTTCCTCCTCATATACTCATATATCCCATTCATTATAAAAATATCATCATTATTATATTATAATAATATAATAAAATATTATTTTATCGAGAAAAGATAAAATATCGATTTTCAACAATTGTCACTTTAAAAATTTTCTCCATCTATATCCACATAAAATGAATATTTTCCTTATCATATAAATCAATAATTAATTATTCACAAATAATATTCTGAGAATCCTGATATTGACGACGAGCGGTTCGAGGGAAGAGGGTGTTTTTTCAGATAAAATTTCTCCTTCTTGGCACATGATTAGGTGACGAACCTCTCCTTAAGACGAGAACTTTCTAGGCGTTGCCAATAATGCTATCTAATAATATTATTCAAATAATATGAATTATTGATTTGATAATGGAAAATCTTGTGTGTAACAATTATTAAAACAACAATAATATAAAATATCAACGCACAATTATTGAATCGAAAAAAAATATTGAGCAGTAATTACGTAACAATTATTGAGTAGTGCCTTCGTGCGTAGAATCAATAATTGATGCGTCTGGTATGTCTTCTTGTGCTGTACAATAGCATATTCTTTACTATTTTAACCACGAAGTATTCAACGGTGTTATTGATAACAACTTCTGTTGTTATTTGTAAACAACTTATACTTGTCATTTTCTTCATCGATAAGCTTTTAGATTATGGGCCCACACAATTTGCTAGCATCGTATGAATAATCCCAGACAATGAAAGAATATTCCACGACCAAGCGAATATTCTCCAAACAACAATAGGTATTTTATAACCACTTGCGTATTTTGAAAAAAATTCATATATCACCCTTAACTTTAACTTTTATCAATTTAACCATTTCTTGAATAGTAATTATAAGAAAAATTGAATACTTTTATTTCATAAAATTAGAGGCTCTTTAGCGATTGTTCGGGGCTTTGAGCATTTGATCCATCTACTTACGCATATTTTGAATTGATATCTCTTGATTACGAATTGATACGCTCTTGATTAATCCTCGTCTCCTCTTGGTTTGATATGAAGTTGGACAACAATTCCTCGAACACAGGAATTATCTTTATCTCGGTTTTGGAATCCATGTATTTGAGGACCATGAGTTGAAGTGGTGATGAGTTGTTGCATCTGGTCTTTGAAAATTATGGCTCGATATTTCTTGACTCATCATCCTCTCCTCTTGGTTTGCTATGACCTTTGATAGTAATTCCTCCAACTTTGACTTTTCTTCTTCTAATGGAGGTTGATATGAGGGGTTCGGCGTGTATGTTGGATTTGGGTAGAGTATTGATCTTGATAATTATAGCTCCATGAATAATCACGGTGATACCCCCCAAACTTGATGATAATTGGGATAAGAATAGTTGTTGAGGTAGTTACCACCATCTTGTCTGCAGGCCCGAAGGCCCGATGGTGCATTGATTACTCGGTTGATTGCCCGACCTGATAATTGCAAGTAATTGCTATCCTTCGATTATGTTGAGAACTGACAACGTCCAACCTTCTCGAAAGTGTCTCAAGTTGTCTTGATAATCGAGAAAATACATTGAGTCCATCCATCCTCGCTCCCCTTGGTTTGAGTCATACTCGAATATGGCCTTTGATAATTGAATCGACCATTGTACCTTAAAAGAAAGAAAAATAGGAAGAGAATTAAAGAAAAAGAAAAAAAATTGTTTAAATTAAGAGTAATTTGATTGAAGCTAATATTGGCAAAAATATATTAAACTAATTGCCCGGCAACGGCGCCAAAAACTTGTTGGGTAAAATCTAATTCGCCTGACACACATGATATCACGTAATTCGACAAGTAATTAAGTGAAAGTAGAATATCGTTCCCACGAGAATTGTTTTATAAAAATTTCCAAAATACTAACTTGGTAACCACTCGATCTTATTTAAATGAATAAATTTCAATTTATAAGTAAACTAATTATAATTACAACTAGTTAAATTAAGATTATGGAGATTTAAGATCACAACTTCACTAATTGCTTCATTTAAGTTAACACATTCCTCATCAATTATTCTACATCACTGAATTATTAATCAAGAACACTAAAGCGAGATAAAACCATTTCTCGATGCATAATACCCGTACTCACTTAAATCCACAAATGATAGAATTAAGCGAAGACACACTAATTAATTAATCCACTATATCTCTATGTGAATTACAATTAAAAGGATTTAAAGCACAAGTTCTCTATAAGATTACATATAGGCGTAAAGGCATATCTACATCTAAACACGAATCATGAATTCCATCTATCTGAAATCACAAACACATGCTATCATGATAAGATCTAAATCTATACTTCATCTCTAGAGTTCATATAGATTATCACGGTAATTGTTAGCTGAGCGAATTAAGCGATTAAGTCCAAATCATAATAGCCAATACTCGTAATAGAACATAATAATTGATAGTGAAGCGTATTAAAATAAACTACCTGACAATAAGATACATTGTAATCTCAAACAAAATTAGTTCATTACTATTGAATTAAAACTAAGAATCCACATTGAATACACATTAAAAGATAAAGATAAGAGTAGAGTAAAGAATAAATACATTTGTCGACCAAATCTCCATCTTCCTCGAGCTCTGCTCTTGATCTTGATGGTGTCCAAGTTGCTTCAATCTCCCATTTTAATCTAATCTAGGGTTCTTCTTTTAAGAAAGAAAATAAAGAATAATTTCATAGAAATCTATCCCAAAAGGGATTTAATGGAGTCTTAGAACTAGCCTCCCAATCCAGTTAAACTTCAGTATTTTGAGTTCTAATGGACACCCTAACAAGTTAGGCAACTAAGAATCATATTCTAGCTCAAATTGGACACCAAATAACCCAAAACAACTCTTTTCTCTCTGTCTAGCCCTTACCACTTTCATCCCAAGCCATTACAAGCGCGGTCATCGCTACTACATTTTTTACTGCTATGAGGTCCTTTGGTAAAACACTCATAACGTTTGATCCGCTTAGAGTTACGGGTCCTGCCACCTATCAAATCGAAGATATCGACGAGATCTACAACTTTCATGCTTTGAGAACTGACATATTCAGATTGGATCATGGCGGAAATCGGGCTTGAAATAGATCTTATGTAAATGGCAAGCATGAATGACTCTTAGCTTTGATCTTACGTTGATAAAAAGGCCATAACTCTCACATCCGAACTCTGATTGGGTTGATTCACCGTGGCGACTGAACTTGATCCCAATTCTCGAGATCTGAAGTTACTCCATCATGGATAATGTCATTTGGAGCTTAAATGATGGCGGCGAAGAAATTGAAAGATTTTGTGTGAAAAATGGGAAGGAGCGAATATCGGATCGGGGGAAAATTAGGGGAAAAGTAAGGAGAATGAAATTAAAAAGTATAGGAAGCGTTTTAAGCTACGTGTTTTCACTTCCACATTTTTTAAACTTCAGGTGTTTTGTCGATGAACAGCGATTTTAAATAAAAAGCGTTATCTAGTTAAAACAAAAAATGTCCTTTTAAATAGATAACGTTTTTTGCATATATATCTACAATGTTTTTTTAAAAACATTGTGAAAAAAAAAAACTCTACTAACGTTTTATAAAAAAAGCGTTGTGGTTTCAACGTTATCTATTTAGTAATTTGTAGTAGTGTTTCCCTTGCTTCTTCATACGATGTGAGTAATAAGCCGCCTGCAAAATAACATAAAATGTATGAAAAGTAACTACTGAAACATGAGATTAAACAAATAATTCAAGTAATGAATCACAGGACAAGTAGGTATAAAACCTACTTATCGAGAATCAATAAAATTTGGGTAGAATTTTGTGCCTATGGCGGTGAAGAGAAACATATAAAATCGATTACATGGCGATCTACAAGACATATCGAGGCTCTCGGGTTTGTTGAAGAGGTGAGGATACCTTGACTTCATTTGATTCTAAGTCCCGGTCATTTCCTCAACATTGTGGTTTCTCCACAAAACTTTGACTTGAGTATAACCTTGGGCGTAGAATATGATCCTTCTTATCCAAGATTTTAACAAGTGCCTCTTCATACATTAAATCTTTATTATCTCGTCGGTTCTAATTCGATAATGTGGTTCAGGTCTTTTACATATTTACGTAACATAGATATGTGAAAAGCGTTATGAACATGAGACGTACTTCTATCTGATACCTTAAATGGAGCCATGCGATACTTTCTTGATAAGCTTTGTTGTTGTAAGAAAATTCTATCAATGACAAGAACTTGTCTGTAACTTCCTTTTGAATTGAGGACACGAGTCTTAATAAATCTTGAAAGAGTTTGAATTGTCCTCTCGACTTCTGTCCGGTTTAAGGATGATATGCGAACTAAATCGTAAATTCATACCCATAGATTTTTGTAAACTAACTAGCGTGAAGTGAATCTTGGGTCTCGATCGGAAACTATGAATCTTGGCATACCATGCGGTCTTATAATCTTATTTATATACGTATGAGCAAAGGCGTTCAAGCGAATAAGTTTCTCGTATCGGTGAAATGGCGGACTTGGTTAATCTATCAACAATGACCCAAATAGCATATATGCCTTGAAAGCGTGGGAAGACCGATGCTTGAAATCCATGGTAATGTGCTCCACTTCCATTTTGGAATTTCAAGTGGTTGCTGATGGGCGTTTGACACTTGATGCTCTGCCTTGACACGTTGACAAGTTAAACACCTTGAGATAAACCCACGATATCTCTTTATTCATAATACTCCACCAAAATGTATGTGAAGATCACGATAAATTTTATACTCCGGGATGGATTGCAAATGGTGTGTTGTGCGCCTCCATCATGATTTTTATACTTCAAGTCGAGATCGTTAGGAACATAAAGTCTAGAGTTGACTTCGAAGTATTCCTTCTTCATTGATTCTTACTTTGAGAATAGCACCTTCTTGCGGTTTTTTTGCTTCATGCGCATCGGCTCCAGTCTATATCTTGATTAGCTTTAACTTTATCGATTAAAGTCGGTTCTACTCGTATATTTTTCCCTCATCCGTGGGTCCTTTGAGTCTTTAACTCTATCTCCATCCTTTGTAAGTCATATAAGATGGGCCTTTGTGTTAACAATATCGCTTTTCGTGCCGCGTATGATCTTCAACTCGATAATGCTGCCTTATGTTAAACTTTTCGAGGATGGTATTGAATGGTATGATCGTAACCTTTCAATGGCTCAAGCCAGCGTCATTCTTAGCATTTGAGTTCCTTTTGAGTGAAGAAAAATATTTGAGGCTTTTTTTTGATCAAGTATAGATCTCTGACCTTCTCTCCATCGAGGTAATGCCTCCAAATCTTAAAGCGCCAAAATGAATGACCCTTGACTCGACTCTAGATCATGAGTAGGATAATTCCTCTTATATTCTTTGAGTTGTCGTGGGCATAGACTATGACTTTCCCATGTTGCATGAGAACACATCCTAACCCTTTGCACAAGCATCAACTTTGTAGATGACAAATCCCTCAAGGCGGATGGTATTGTCCGAGCAGTCTTTGAAATGAGTCTCCTCTTGAGTTCTTAAAAAGCGTTCTCATATTCCTCGCTCTGGCAAATTTACGTATCTTTAAAAGTCAATTGAGTTAATGGAGTAGCGATTTAAGAAAACCATTCTCTGAATCTCGATAATAACGACTATGTTGAAAAGCTACGTACTTTGATCATTGACTTAGGTTGCCCCGACTTTGAATTGCTTGATCTTTATTAAATTGATAGATATTCCATGATTTGATATCACGTGCCCAAGAAATGTTACTTCCTCAAGCTAGAACTAGCATTTATTCAACTTGGCATATAACTTATTTTCCGCGAAGCTTTTGGAGTATCAACAAAATATAAACATGAGGATGATGACAATGATATAAGAATTGATAAAACAAGTTCAGAAATTAATTTATCCGGGAACTAATAATGTCCAAATTATCGACATGATCTTGCTTTGTAGAGTAAAATTCAAGAATGCTAGGAAGAATATTTCCATGAAAAGAATCTTTGGATGAAGCGCTTGAAATATCAAGGATATTCCACTAATTTCATAGAGTATAGAAGTGAAAACTTTAACTTATTTGAGTATAATAAAGAATGGAATAACAAAAGAAATCACCATGTATGCGGTACTTTGCATGAGCGGTTATTCGACAAAATACTAAATAAGGAACGAATCGAGGCGAAATTACATGCGAAGCGGGATGTTCATGAGAGAATAATAAAGAATGAAATAACAGCGAAATCACCGTGCATGCGGTGCCCGCATGAGCGAGGTTATTCGATAGAATACTAATAAGGATGGAATCGGTCAATTAGTAAAAGCCTTGCGGACGGGATATTCAACGAGAATAATAATAAAGCGGAACCGTAATAAAACGTAAAATTCCGACGAGGATATTCAGCGAGAATAATAAAAGGCGGAATCGAATTAAAACGTAAAAAGCAGCGTAACAAGATATTCGACAAAATAATATACGAGAATAATAGAAGAATGTCACCAAGTATAGGGTAGCAGGCATTATCTGAGGTTATTCAACGGGATAATAAAGAATGGAATAACGAAGTTCTCTTCCACGAATCTGAAAGAAATAATACTCCCTACTGAGTCTGAACAAATAATATTCCTACCTTAAAAAAGAAAATACTAGATATAGGAGTAGTGAAGTACCAAAATACTTTTCTTCTTTCTCTCTATAATTTCTCTCTATAATAATTGCTCTAAAGCTTTTTGTAAATTGGTGAAATGAAGGAAGAATGAGCTTATTTATAGAAAAATATAGTTTCGATAATTGCGTTTTGGGGCTCAAAATATTCTGAGTATAATACCTTCCTCTTTCTTCATTTTTAATTTAGTCCTGCAGTATTATCGATCTTGCACAACTCTAATAATAGTAAATCATGTGAATCGATAGTACAATCATGTGAATAAATAGTATAATCATGTGAATAAATAGTATAATCTTGTGAAAAAATTAATTAAAAGTATAGTACCTTCATTATACCTCGATTTTTAACTTAGTCGTCTAAGTATTATCAATCTTGCACCACCGCCCTAATAGTATAAAAATGTGAATCAATAGTACCACATGAATAATAACTCACGAATAGTAACTTTCGTGAATAGTAACTAGATGAATAGTACTACGAAACAAAAAGTGCTCCAATACAGGTGAACAATATAACCTCCGGGCGTCAATTATCATCCGAAATAAATGTCGATTTCCACTAACACTAATAATCCCAATCTGATGGAACTATCAATTTCATCTTTAATCAACAAAACTTTTCATCATTAATATTATAACTCACAATATTTAACAACGAGGTCATTCCGGGAAGGGGGGCTTTTAGATGAAGGATTTCTCCTTATTGGCATGATTAGGTGACGAACCTCTCCTTGTGAGAACTTACAGACATTGTCGATATTGCAAATAATAATATGAATAACTTTGTCATCTCGATTATTGATTTAATAATAATAAATATTATGCGGATAATCTTTGTGACAATAATTGAATCGATAATATGAGAGATATGATCTGTGAATTCTTTGTAGCAATAATTGAGTATAAATGGTGACTTCTCACGTAAGCATCGATAATCAATCTGCAGTGTCTTTCTTATCTGACCGCAGCGTATTCTTTGTACTTTTAACATAAAGATTGTTCAGCGATTAACAGGTAAAACTTCATTTGTTATTTCATAAAATATTTTTTATGCGTTTTCTCGATCAAATGATAATTCGTTAATAGGGGTCCACCCGATGATTGTCTGCGTCGAATGGATATTCCCAAAAGAAAAAGAATATTCCCAGAGCCAATCGAATATTATATAACAACTTGCGTACTTTTGCAAAATTTATAAATATTACCCTGGCTATAACATTATATCAAATCCGCACCATAATATTTAAAAAAATTATTTGAGAAAAAATTAAATCTTTATTCATAAAATTTGGGGTCTCACGCTTTGTGTTCTAACAACCACGATTTAAAGTATAAAATCATGATGGAGTGCATAACACACCATTTACAATCCATCCTTGGATTACCAAAATGTATCGTGATCATTCGACGTCGTTTGGTGGAAGCGATATGAAGAGAGAGATAGCGAAATTTATCTCGAGGTGTTTAACTTGTCAGGCGAGGTCAAGGCGAAGCATCAAGTACCAAAAGGTCATTGCAATCACTTGAAATTCCGAATGGAAGTGGGAACACATTACCATGGATTTAGTTACTAGTCTTCCCAAAGGTTTCTCGAAAGCGTAGATCTTGATTTGGGTCATTGTTGATAGATTGACCAAGTCTGCTCATTTCCTACATATCTAGAAACTTATACATGAGCGTCTTGCTCATATGTACATAAGCGAGATTGTAAGGCGCATGGTATACCGGTATCCATAGTTTACGATCGAGACCCAAGATTCACTCCAAGATTTTGGGTTGGTTTACAAAAAGCTATAGAGCGCAGTTTATGATTTAGCTCGACATATCATCCTCGGAGCAGACGAGACGTTCGGAGAGGACCATTCAAACTCTTGAAGATCTATTAATACTACATGTCCTTGACTTAAAGGGAAGTTGGGATAAGTTCACCATTGGTGGAGTTTTCCTACAACAGCAGTTATCAAAAAGTATTGGCATGGCTCCATTTGAGATGTTGTATGGAAGAAAGTGTACTGATTCTCGATTATCTTTGGGATGAGGTGGGTGAAATAGCGTTGTTGGGACCGAGTTAAATGCGTGTGACTACGGAAAGATTGAAGCGATTCGACAAGCGTATAAAAACCTCACAATATCGACAAAAGAGTTATGTTGATCTTCATGAAGGGCGTGGAATTCTATATTGGAGATCATGTGTTATTGCAGCGTTGCTCCATGGAAGGGAGTTCTGAATTTGGAAAGAGATGAAACCTCGACCCTCGATTCATTGGCCCATTTTAATCCTCGATCGGTAGGAGCGTAGGCGTATAGACTAAGCTTTCTGCCATGTATGTCTCGATGTTCATAACGTTTTTCACATATCTATGTTACGTAAATATGTGAAGACCCGAACCACATTATTGAATTAGAACCGAGGGCGAGATAGAGGAAGATTTAGCGTATGAAGAGTTACTGTTAAAATCTTGGATAAAAGGATCATATTCTACGAATCGAGGTTATACCTCAATCGAAGTTTTGTGGAGAAACCACGATGTGGAAGAAATGACACAGGGAGTTAGAATCTGAGATGAAATCAAGATATCCTTACCTCTTCGACATACCGTATATGCCTAATAATTTCGAGGATGAAATTTCATAAGAAGGGGAGGTTGTAAGACCCCAACTTTTGAATAAAAGATTAAATTTTCTCGAAATATATTTTTGAATATTATGGTGTGGATTTGATATAATTTTATAGTTATGGGTAATATTTACAAATTTTGCAAAGTACATGATTATTATATAATATTAAATTCGATTGGTAGAGGAATATTCTTTTTAACATGTAATATTAAATGCAGCTGGCACGATCATTGGTGGACCCCCACAATGAATTATTGTCGGATTGAGAAAATAGCAAAAATACTTTATGAAAATAACGGTAGGAAGTTTCTTGGTTAGCTTGTTGAAACACCGGTGTTAAAAGTAATCGATGTCTGGCGTGATTGCGTAGTAGCACATGGTATTGATTATTGATGCTTCGTGAGAAGTCTTCCGATTATACTCAATTATTACTCTGATGATTGTTCGTCATATCTCTCGTATTATTGATTCAATTATTGTCTGCGATTATCATTTGCATAATATTTATATTATTAAATCAATAATTGAGATAACCAAAATTATTCATATTATTATTTACGATATTGACAATGTCTAGAATTACGTCGGAGAGGTTTGGTCACTTTAATTGTAAGGAGAAATTCTTATAAAGGCCCCTCTTTCTTAGGAACAACACGTTGTTAAATATTGTGAGTTATAATATTAATGATGAATAAGTTGTGTTGATTAAAAGTGAATTTTGATAGTTCCATTGTGTTGGGATTATTAGTCTTAGTGAAAATGGAAGCATCTATTAGATGATAATTGATGTCTGAGAGGTTATATTGATCAATCGGGGTAATTTATCGGGATAATTGAACAATTAATTGCTACTAATTCACATGCTTATATAACTATTTGTTCAAATGTGTGTACTATTGAATCACATTATTTACTATTAGGGGAGTTGGTGCAAAGATTGATAATACTTGCATGACTAAGTTAAAAATGGAGGTATAGATGGAAGTACTTATCTTTGTAATTCATATTTTTCACATGATTATACTATTGATTCACATGATTGAACTATTGATTCACATTATTTACTATTAGGGAGGTGGTGCAAGTTTGATAATACTTGCGGGACTAAATTAAAAATGAAAGAAAAGTTGGAGGTATTTTCTTGTAATTTTTTGAGCCCCAAAGCGTGCTGATTATCGAAACTATATTTTCCTATAAATAGAAGCTCATTCTTCCTTCATTTCTCACCAATTGGAAAAGCTTTAAGCGATTATTATAGAGAGAAATTATAGAAAGAAAGAAGAAGAAAGTTTGCTACCTCCGCAATTCGATATCGATTTTTCCAAGGTAGGGAGTATTATTTTTTCTCTTATCCATGAAGAACTTACATTATTCCATTCTTTATTATTATTGGAATAACTTTTGGTATACAAAGGCTACCACATACTTGGTGAAATTCTTACATTATTCCATTCTTTGCTCGTTCTGTTTGGAACATCCTTTACGTGCGTTCGCATGGACACAGTTCCATTATTTATCATTCTGTTGGAACATCACGTACATACGTTCTCGCGGGGACTGGTTAAAATCTTTATTATTCTGTTGGAATATCTTGTGCATGTGTTTCTGTAGGACTGATTCCGTCTTTATTAATACATTGGAATATCACATGCATGCATTTTCACGTCGGACTGATTTACGTCTTTTATTGATATTGGAATATCTTAATATGCAATGCGTTTCTGTTGGACACGGTCCAGATTATTTATTATTACATTGGAATAACCAAGCTGTGTGATCTGTCGCATTCTGGTGATTTCTTTTTTTATTCCATTCCTTGTTATACTTAGTTGGTTAAAGTTTTAACTTCTAAACTCCATGAAATTAGTGGAATATCCTTGATATTTCGCGCTTCGTCCGATATCTTTTCATTGAAATATTCTTGAGCATTCTTGAATTTTACTCCATAAGCGGTATCATGTTGACAATTTGGGCGTTATTGATTCTGGATAAAATAATTCTTGAACTTGATTTGTTGAATTCTTATATCATTAATGCGCATACCTATACTCCCATGGTATCCTAGATGGTGTTTACAGAAATTAACATAATGCATTTAAATCTATACACCCATGGTATCTCGATTAAAATATTACATTAGATAGAGGGACTATCGATATAATTCACATATATTTAAGATTCATAGTATCCCATAATAGATGGTAATTCCCAAGAGAAATATAACTGTGTTTGGATACCCTCACTTGAATATATGAACTGTATCTATGACTAGAGTCTATCTATCCAAAATTCAGAGTATCAGTAATAACATGAACAGTCCATATTACTAATACCCTCACCCAGATGTATAGTTTATGTCATTCGAATATATACTATCGTATCGATAGTAACCATCTATATGAAATTCAGAGTATTAATAACAACATGAACAGTCCATGCTATTAACACCCTCACTCAGATAAATAGTTCCCAAGGATCTTAACTAGAATAGAAGACATCTTACTTTACATCTATATATGTAAGAAAACACTATTGCAGTAAATAAAAGATGTTATATATATCATCATATTATGATTCGATTACAAAATTCTCATAACGAGTTCTTATTACAAGGTATTCATACGCATAAGAATATAATCTAATATATATAGGGACGCTTCCCTTTATCTACTCCAGATGTTCCAGGATTACCATCTAAAATTGCAAAGGGAATAATTTGCAAGGGTGACCTATGACATGCTCAGCAAGTTGTAGATTTATAACAATATAAGATTTGAAGAATTATAAAAATTCAAATTTTCAACTAATAGTTGATACAATTTCTGGATTTCTAATTCCAACTATTTCTGAAATTTTTATCATTTCGCGCGACCACAAAGACTTAGAAATTTTATTCGATGTGAGATAGGATCAAATCACCTATTCAACATCCTAGAGTATGCATATCACCTACAAAGCTCTCAAATACACTTACAATTTCTTCGTCAATATATTCATCGACTACAACTTCGCTTCCTTACGGATACTCAACTTCAAAGATAAGATTGTCTTACCAAAACAATTTGGCTTGACACAACAGTTTATGCTCAATAAACAATATCATATGAATAAATAATTCATTTCTTAGTCATGCTGGAACTATAGCAATAACTTTTCAATAATAGGTAATTCAATGTAGGTGTATTATATCAACAGTATATCAAGATAGAATCTTGTTCAGCGAATAAACAGGGTTGATAAATTTTATAAGTAATAAATTAGGTATAGGAGACTTGCCTGAGCATAGATCAGTCAAGCTATGCTATTCGAAGGCTAATAAGTACCTATGACTTTTATAAATATAAATCTAACACGTTAGTATTGATAACAATACTGAAATAAAACATCTATTTAATATCAGGTTAGATTTGACTTTTAATACCTTTGATAAATGAATAAATTTTATTTATAAAATTTGGTTATATTTTTAAATAATTTAATTATCCTTATAATATATTTTAGAAGGTTTAAAGTATTTTAAAATATTTATTTATCCTTTAAATGATTTTTAAATCATTTATCTCTATTTATAAGTAATTTATATATACTAAAATTTTATAAAAACATTATTTAATATTATTAAATAATTTATAATCATTTATTATGATTTTTATTTCAATAATAATATTTTTACATAATTATTTAGTATTTAAAAGTAATTATTTAAATTACTTTATTAATAAGTTAATTATAAATAATATCTAAATAAAATAAAATAATTATTACATTTTTAGTAGAAATATCGTAAATAATTTATAATAATTTTTAAAACTGCTTTTATATTTATTTATTAATTATTTCTAATTTTTATAATTTATTTTAAAGAAAATAATTTATGTCCGTCATTTAAAGCTCTCTACAAAGATGATGTAAAGTGTCATCAGAGGTGTTCTTGAAGTTTCAGGCAAATACCGCTGGTCATGGTCGAGTGACCAGCTTTAACCATCAAATAACTCACATCGGGTAATGATTTTGGTTAGATCAAGTATTGGTGTTGTAGTACTCATACAATAAAGTACAAGCTCAAGCAATAATCGTGCTTTAATCTATATCTAACAAGAAATTATAAAGGTTCAAAGTTATTGTCGAGTCGTTTCTTGGGTTTCGGGTAACCCGAGCGATGGTCATGGCCACCAACGGCTTTTGTGGCTTGAATAACTTTGATTCTCGTGTATTAGATGTATGTTGTGTTTGTTGTAACATGTAATCTATATGTCGTACATATATATAACATTAACATGAACAAAACTTAAATCTAAGGTCTCTATTTATGCCGGGTCAAAGTACAAATACCAACCGTTTCTTCGTGTTCTTCGCCGAAAAAACCCGTAAACTTGGTCATGCTTTCAATCAACTACTTTTGACCAATAATTCGTAATCCTATGAGTTATTTGTTCGATTGAAGATCATAGATATGTAGTATGTATAACAGGTACCAATATATAAACAAAACGTAAACAATTAACAATCGTAAGACGATTAAAAGGTTTGGCCAAACTAGCCGGTTTAATCGTTTTGAGCTTTTCAAACCCAGAAAACCAACTTCCGTGAAACCACAACCCACTTTGACCGCTTATATCCTAGAATCTATGGTTCATATGAACATGTTTTCTTTTCTAGATTAAAGACCTACTTACAAAGTGCTACAAATACCAATTAATTAATGCATCAAATCATAAACACACATGAATCGAAAAGCCCCGACATTCTAAACATGTCGGACCCATTTTTTTCAAAATTTCCATTTCATAAAACGCTTAATTAAGGCATCTAGATGTTATGAAAATGTGTTCTACCACTCTAGCATACTTTCTAACATCCTAATACAATATTCTAAACATCTAAACAACAAATCTAACATAAGATCAAAGAGAAATTTATGAACTAGGGTTTGTACCTTAACTTGAGCAATTCTTGATTCTATCTTCTGATCTTGTTGCTGTTAACACCTAGGCTTGATATGGTAGGTTTATAAGTGTCTCTAGGCTTTGAGAATTCGTGAGTTTGCTCAAATTTCTAAGGTTCCTATTTATAGAATTCTTCAACTTGGCTTTTGGTCATTTTTCCACCTACTTGCCTCTATAAAGATCTGATTTGTGACTCTTCGCCGCTTTGCTTGGGAGTTTGGAAGCATGTCATGTGATGTTTTGGAACTTGAAATGGTGACTCTCAACCTACTTGTGAGCTAGTTGATCAAATTAGTAGCTTAATTAGGTTTAAATCTTCACTAATCTTGATTAGGGTTTTGTTTCTAATGATTAGAATGTTAAGTAATGTTAATTAGTACCTAATAGAAGTTTACTAACCATGATTAGTTGTTAACATAAGCTAGTTAGGTTTAGATTAGCTAATTAGGGTTTAATTTATAAACTAGGTTTAGGGTTTTCTAATTAGGGTTGGGGTTTGTTAACCTAGGTTTACTAACCTAAATTTCTCACTAATCCTAACAAGCACGACAAAGCGCTTTTGTCGTTGTAAGCACGCCAAAAGCAACTTTTCAAAATAATTCTACCGAAAAGTCCGATTATGGAAAAAAATTTTAAGCACGAGGTGTCAAGCACGACGCTTTTTTGGATAAAATTTATTTGGTCAATTTTGTCAAACCAAGTATATAATAACACGTAATACATAGAGAAAAATTTATTTATATAATGGGATTTATACATACGAGTCTTATTACGGTTTTGGGTTTTTACATTCACCTCCATTAATAAGAATTTCGGCCCTCAAATTACAAAGACATGTTAAGTTAAAAGTTGAGGATAATTCTCTCTCGATTTTATCTTCAAGCTCCCATGTAGCTTCTTCAACGTTCGATTTCTCCATATTACTTTAACCGATGCTATCACTTTATTACGGAGGACTTGCTCTTTACTATTAACGATCTCACATGTGTTCTTCTACATAAGAAAGATCTTCTTCGATTTGGATAGGTTTATAATTTATAACGTGTTTATAATCGTGTTTGTATGGTCGTAAACTTATGATACATGAAACACATTATGAATATGATTTAACTCGTGGTAGTGCTATTTCATAAGCAACTTCACCAATTCTTCTCAAAATTTCAAAAGGTCCAATGAACCCTGACTTAGTTTTCCTTTCTTGCCAAAACGTATCTTGCCCTTCCAAGGAGATACTTTCAAGAATACATGGCTTCCTACGCTAAAATTTCATTGTCGATGATGTGGATCAACGTATTTTCTTTTATCGATCTTGAGATGATTGCAATCGCTGACGATGATTCTCGATAGTTTCAAAGGGTTTGTTGAATTATTTCAGTCCCAACATTTGTCTTTCCCCACTTCATCCCAACACATAGCGCTTCTACATTTTCTTCCATATAAGGCTTCATAGGTGGCATACCTATGCTAGCATGATAACTATTGTTGTAGGCGAATTCGACTAAAGGTAACCGATCTTCCCAACTTCCTTTGAAGTCTATGACACATGTTCTCAACATATCCTCTAATGTTTGTATGGTTCTCTCACTCTGTCCATCAGTTTGAGGATGATAGGTCAGATTTAGTCTTAATCGTGTTCCTAAATTTTTCAAGACTCTTCCAAAAATTTGAAGTAAAACGTGGATCTCTGATTCGATACTATGGAAACAGTACTCCATGCCTAGAGATAATTTCATGAATATATAATTTGGCAAGGTGATCCAAAAGCATGTGTAATTTTAATAGGTAAAAAGTGAGCGGATTTAGTTAAATGGTAAACTATTACCCAAATGGAATTATGGCCTTTTGTGTAGTTAGAAGGCCCACTACAAAGTCCATGGTTATATGTTCCCACTTCCACTCGTGAATTGGTAAGGGTTGAAGTAAACCACTTGGCTTCGATGTTCGCCTTAACCCTTTGACACGTGAGACATTTACTTACCCATTCAAATATTTCCTTTTCATATTCGACCACCAAAAGTGTCGACTTAAATCTTTGAACATTTTAGTATCGCCAGGATGTATGGAAAATTTAGAATTATGTGCCTTCGCTCAAAATTTCATCTTTTAAAGCTTGATCTAATGGAATCCATATTCTATTTTCATATCTTATTATTCCATCCGTATCTATTCAAAAATTTATTATACTTATCATGTGTGTAATTAGATTTAAACTTCCGACACTCTTCATCCTTCTCTCCGTATCTTTTAATTTTATCGAAAGCGAGATGAAACTCCTTCTAAAATATATAATTTTTGGGTAGAGGTAGTTGGACATTCCACCTCAATTTTTAAATGTTCAAAATCTTTTATTAACCTATCATCGGTGGTTAACACATTCAATTTTTCCTAATTCTTTCTACTTAACGCATCACCACAACATTAGCTTTACCGGATGATATAAGATTTCACAACAAAATCCTTTATCGCTTCTAACCATCGCCTCTCTTTTAAATTTAATTCACGTTGTGTAAAAATATATTTCAAACTTTTATGATCTCATATATTTCACACTTTTCCCCGCATAAGTAATGTCTCCAAATTTTTAGAGCAAAAACTACTACGGCTAACTCTAAATCATGAGTAGGATATCTCTTCTCATAATCTTTGAGTTGTCGTGATGCATAAGCTATCACTTTCCCATGTTGCATCAACACACACCCTAATCCTCTGTGTGATGCGTCACTATATACTACAAGGCCTCCTGTATCATCCGGTAAGGATAACACCGAGCCATGCTCACCGCTTCTTCAACTCTTGAAGCTTTCCTCACATTTATCTCGTCCGCACGTATTTCACCGCTCTTTCGAAGTTAAATTGGTTAATGGGGTTGCTATTTTTGAAAAATCTTTTATAAACCGCTTGAGAATAACCCGCTAAACCGAGAAAACTTCGTACTTCTGTTGGAGTTGTTGGTTGTTCCCAGTTCACAACCGTTTCGATCTTAGTTGGATCTACAGATATTCCATCTTTGTCAATTATATGACCTAAAAATTGAACTCTCTTCGACCAGAATTCACACTTGGAAAACTTTACATAAAGTTGTTCCTTTCGTAATTTCTCCAAAACGACTCTCAAGTGTTCAACATGCTCTTCCCGTGTTCTCGAGTATACCAGGATATCATCGATAAACACTACAACAAATTTGTCCAAGCATGGTTTAAACACTCGATTCATTAAATCCATAAATGTTGCCGGTGCATTTGTTAATCCAAAAGACATTACAAGAAATTCATAATGTCCATAGCGTGTCCTAAACGCTGTTTTTGGCACATCCTCCTTTCTTACCTTTAATTGATGATAACCTGTTCTAAGGTCAATTTTTGAAAAATGTTCGGCCCTTTTAATTGGTCAAACAAATCATCAATCCTTGGCAAAGGATATTTATTCTTAATAGTTAGCTTATTTAGCTCCCTATAATCTATACAAAGTCTCATAGTTCCATCCTTCTTCTTTACAAACAACACTGGTGCTCCCCAGGGTGAAACACTAGGTTGTATGTACTTTTTATCTAAGAGTTCCTGTAATTGAATAAGTAACTCTTTCAGTTCTATAGGTGCCATTCTATACGGTGCCTTAGAAACTGTGTCGCTCCCTGTGCAAGATCAATGATAAACTCAATCTCCTATCCGAGGCAAACCGGGTAAATCATCTGGAAATACATCAGGAAATTCCTTAACTATAGGTATTTGATCTAGTTTTACTCCTTCCTGACGAGTATCAACTATATAGGCCAAATATCCTAAACAACCCTTTTTAAGTAATCTTTCTGCCTGAACTATAGTCAAACATCGAGATTGCTTAGGTGAACAACTACCGTTGAACACTACCTTTGACTTCGAAGCAGTCAAAAGGTTAATACGTTTTTGATGACAATCAATCATCGCGTTATGATTAACTAACCAATCCATTCCTAGAATTACATCAAATTCTCCCAACTGAATTGGTATCAAATCTACCTTAAAATTATGTCCTTTTATTACCACACTATAGTTTTTGTATATGGTCTTAACCGGAATTCTTTCATTATTAGCAATTTCTACACAAAATGGTTTGTCTAAATTTTCACAAGGCATATTCAAGTTTGTAGAGAAATTTCTAAACACGAATAAATGTAGCACCGTAATCGAATAACACATATGCATTTAAAGTGTTGATAGGGATGATACCGCCACCACGCCTCCGTGAAGCAAACAACATCCTCACCGACATATTAAATGTTCTCGCCAGTAGGTCGATTCTCAACCCCAACTGCAGCTACTGTCGATTGATTATTCTCTGGTATTCTAACCCCTTTTCCTCTTTGGTTTACGGGATAGTTCTTAGAAAAATGGTCCATTGAACCACAATTAAAACATTTATTTTTCTTTGGAAGAGGACACTGTGAAAGATAATGTCCTGACTGTCCACAATTAAAGCATTTGTTAAGAAGACACTCTCCTCTATGTTTCTTACTACACTTAGGACAAGGTTTAATATTATTATTACTAAAATTGTTATTAGTATTTCCTATCTTTTTCCCTGAGTTGTTAGAAAAAGAATTATTCCATTTACGCTTGTTATTAAACCCACCTGAACTGGGTTCTGTCTTACTTTTCCCTTTCTCACTCTGAGTCTTTTTGTCCTGATGAAATTTAGCGAGATTTTCATTCTCACTTTCAATTATAGTGGCCTTCTCTAGTATTTTAGAGAAAGTTTTGATTTGAAGCACTGATAATTTACTCCGAATTTGAGGTTTTAAACCTTCTTGGTACCTACGAGTCTTTCTAAGTTCAGTGGTTACTTGATGAGGAGCAAACCTGGATAGTTTATTAAACTTAGCTGTATACTGGGTTACAGTAAGATCTCCTTGTTTTAAGTCCAGAAATTTTATTTCCATTCGGTCTTTCAGGGATTGGGAAAAATAGTTTTCAAAGAACAATTCTTTAAATCTATCCCAAGGAACAATTTCAGTTTTTACCCGACCTTTGGTTGATTCCCACCAATAATTAGCTTCACCTTTCAAGAAGAAAGTTGCAAAAGTTATCTTCTGGTTATTACTAACATTGGTTACTAGGAAGAATTTTTCTATCTCAGAAATCCAAATTTGTGCATCTACAGGTTCTAATGTACCTTTAAATTTAGGTAGTCCAACTAATTTAAAGTCTTTAAAGGATGTATTTTGGTTTACAGGTCTGTTTATTACTCCTAACATCATATCTACTAACTGTTGAGTAGGATTATCCTCATTATTCATTTCTCTTTGGGGTCTTCTATTTGGTGGCATGATTCTATAAAACAACAACAAAGATTCATATAAGATTCTTAGATAACCAAAACATATTGTTTATTTATAACTCATACCTTACAACAACTTTAAACATACTAGTATCTTACAGTGGTACAACTTTCATTACAAAAACTTTGAATGCTTCTTTATTATACTAATATAAAGCATCCAACCACCTATATTACTCTCTAGAATTCATTGATATCATCAAAGGAATCTCGGATCATGTGACAAACCACGATCGATCGATGAGATAAGCGCTTTTCTCCTCTCACCGGATATCGAAGTTACACAACACCGCAAATCATTAAAAGTATCTCGAACTCCCGTAGATGTTTTAAGAAACCTTAATCAATTTCCTCCCCGCTCCTATGTGCATGGTGCGCTTGTACTTTCAATGATGACTATGACTCCTTTCATCCATTAGCATACACTCAAATAAATCACTTAAACTTCATCTTATTGTTCTCACATTCTCGTTGTCTCGTAGTAGTGATGCCATTGCCTCATCATGCTCATCTATTCTCATTAATTGTCCAAATTAATCGGATCTTCTTCTTCTTCTTCAAAGATCAAGCGCTTGTTGATCATGAAGCAATTCTTCTTCTTCGCATCACTAGCTATAAAAGACTCTATTTATTTATGATTGATTGATCACTTTTTCTTCAAAGATTGAGTTAGCCATCTATAAAAGAAAACTCCATAAATACTGGTATAAAGGTTTACACCACATAATAATTTTAATGTTATATTTTATATGTCTTTTTTAAAAATTTTACGGACTCGAAGACTATATACTAAGAAAACTCTTCCTTATATCTATAGCCTTAACAGCTTTGATACCAAAATTGTAACACCCCCATACCTATACTCCCGTGGTATCCTAGATGGTGTTTACAGAGAATTAACATAATGCATTTAAATCTATACACCCATGGTATCTCGATTAAAATATTACATTAGATAGAGGGACTATCGATATAATTCCCATAGATTCAAGATTCACAAAGATCCCATAATAGATGGTAATTCCCAAGAGAAATATTACCGTGTTTGGATACCTCACTTGAATATATGAATCAGATTCTGTGACTAGAGTCTATCTATCCAAATTCGTAGTATTAAGAATAACATAAACAAATTCATATTACTAATACCTCACCCAAATGTATAGTCTATGTCATTCGAATATATACTATCGATCGATAGTAACCATCTATCTCAAATTCAAAGTATTAATAACAACATGAATAAATTCCATGCTATTAACACCCTCACTCGTATAAATAGTTCCCAAGATCTCAACTAGAATAGAAGATATCTTACTTTACATCTATATATGTAAGAAAACACGGTATGCGGAAATAAAAGATGTTATATATATCATAATATTATGATTCGATTACAAAATTCTCATAACGAAGTTCTTATTTCAAGGTATTCATACGCATAAGAATATAATCTAATATATATAGGATGCTTCCTTTATCTACTCCAGATGTTCCAGATTACCATCTAAAACTGCAAAGGGAATAATTTGCAAGGGTGAGCTATGACATGCTCAGCAAGTTGTAGATTTATAACAATATAGGATTTGAAGAATTATAACAATTCAAATTTTCAACTGATAGTTGTTACCATTTCTGGATTTCTAATTCCAACTAGTTCTGGAATTTTTATCATTTTTGTCACTCACAAAGACTTAGAAATTTTATTCAGATGTGAGATAGGGGATCAACCTATTCAACATCCTAGAGTATGCATATCACCCACAAAGGCTCAAATACACTTATAATTTCATCGTCAATATATTCATCGACTACACTTCGCTCCCTTACGGGATACTCAACTTCAAAGATAAGATTGTCTTACCAAAACAATTTGGCTTGACACAACAGCTTTATGCTCAATAAACAATATCATATGAATAAATAATTCATTTCTTAGTCATGCCGAACTATAGCAATAACTTTTCAATAATAGGTAATTCAATGTAGGTGTATTATATCAACAAAGATATCAAGATAGAATCTTGTTCAAATAATAAACAGGTTGATAAATTTTATAAGTAATAAATTAGGTATAGGAGACTTGCCTCGAGCGTAGATCACCAAGCTATGCTATTCAAGGCTAATAAGTACCTATGACGCTTATAAATATAAATCTAACACGTTAAGATTGATAACAATACTCAAATAAAACATCTATTTAATACCGTTAGATTTGACTTTTAATACCTTTGATAAATGAACTAAATTTTATTTATAAAATTTGGTTATATTTTTAAATAATTTAATTATCCTTATAATATATTTTAGAAGGTTTAAAGTATTTTTAAAATATTTATTTATCCTTTAAATGATTTTTAAATCATTTATCTCTATTTATAAGTAATTTATATTTACTAAAATTTTATAAAAACATTATTTAATATTATTAAATAATTTATAATCATTTATTATGATTTTTATTTCAATAATAATATTTTTACATAATTATTTAGTATTTAAAAGTAATTATTCTAATTACTTTATTAATAAGTTAATTATAAATAATATCTAAATAAAATAAAATAATTATTACATTTTTGTAGAAATATCGTAAATAATTTATAATAATTTTTAAAACTATTTTTATATTTATTTATTAATTATTTCTAATTTTTATAATTTATTTTAAAGAAAATAATTTATGTCCGTCGCTAAAAGCTCTACAAAGGATGTAAAGTGTCGTTGTAGGTGTTCTTGAGTTCTCGGGTACCGCTGGTCACGGTCGAAAGTGACCAGTTTGACCATCAAATAACTCGTTCATTGGTAATGATTTTTGTTGATCAAGTATTGTGTCAGAAGTACTCATACAATAGTACAAGCTCAAGCAATAATCGTGCTTTAATCTATATCTAACAAGAAATTATAAAGGTTCAAAGGGTTTTGGGTTTTTTGGTTTCGGTAACCCGCAATAAAGGGTCATGGCTCAATCAAGGTTTTGTGGCTTGAATAACTTTGATTCTGTGTATTAGATGTATGTTGTGTTTGTTGTAACATGTAATCTATATGTCAGGGTACATATATATAACATTAACATGAACAAAACTTAAATCTAAGGTCTCTATTTATGCTGGTCAAAGTACAGCTACCAACTGTTCTTCGTGTTCTTCAGTTTCCGAAAAAAACCCAAAAACTTGGTCATGCTTGGTCAACTACTTTTGACCAATAATTTCGTAATCCTATGAGTTATTTATTCGATTGAAGATCATAGATATGTAGTATGTATAACAGGTACCAAAGATATAACAAAAACGTAAACAATTAACAATCGTAAGACGATTAAAAGGTCTCACAAACTAGCCGGTTTAATCGTTTTGAGCTTTCTGGGCAACCCGTAAAACCAACTTCCGTGAACTAACAACCCACTTTGATCGCTTATATCTTGAATCTATGGTTCATATGAACCTGCTTTTCTAGATTAAAGACCTACTTACAAAGCTACAAATACCAATTAATTAATGTACTAAATCATAAACACACATGAATCGGAAAAGCCCCGACATTCTACCGTCGCACCATTTTTTTTTCAAAATTTCCATTTCATAAAATGCTTAATTAAGGCATCTAGATGTTATGAAAACGTGTTCTACCAACTCTAGCATACTTTCTAACATCCTAATACAATATTCTAAACATCTAAACAACAAATCTAACATAAGATCAAAGAGAAATTTATGAACTAGGGTTTGCACCTTAGCTTGAGCAATTCTTGATTCTATCTTCTGATCTTGTTGTTGTTAACACCCAGGCTTTATATTGTAGGTTTATAAGTGTATCTAGGCTTTGAGAATTCGTGAGTTTGCTCAAATTTCTAAGGTTCCTATTTATAGAATTCTTTAACTTGGCTTTTTGGTCATTTTTCCACCTATTTGCCTCTATAAAGATCTGATTTGTGACTCTTCTGCTACTTGGGAGTTTGGAAGGATGTCATGTGATGTTTTGGAACTTGAAATGGTGACTCTCAACCTACTTGTGAGCTAGTTGATCAAATTAGTAGCTTAATTAGGTTTAAATCTTCACTAATCTTTATTAGGTTTTGTTTCTAATGATTAGGAATGTTAAGTAATGTTAATTAGTACCTAATAGAAGTTTACTAACCATGATTAGGTGTTAACATAAGCTAGTTAGGTTTAGATTAGCTAATTAGGGTTTAATTTATAAACTAGGTTTAGGGTTTTGCTAATTAGGATTAGGGTTTGTTAACCTAGATTTATTAACCTAAATTTCTCACTAATCCTAACAAGCACGACAAAGCGCTTTTGTCAGTGTAAGCACGTCAAAGCAACTTGTCAAAATAATTCTACCGAAAAGTCCGATTATGGAAAAAAAAATTAAGCACGAGGTGTCAAGCACTACATTTTTCTTGATAAAAATTTATTTGTCAATTTTGTCAAAAGCACGTAACGCATAGAGAAATTTTATTTATATAATGGGATTTAAAAAAGTTTATTTTTGGGTTTTTCAATTTTGTCATCTCCGATATTGGGCCAAGAAATATAAAATAAGAATTTTGTAAATTAAATTCACGTGAGATGGATTCGTAAGAATATATAATTTTATTATAATATTGTGCTACATAGGATTAATATATATGTGATGTTGTGTTTAATAAATATATATCATTATTATAAATTTGTTATACATTGTTGATTATAGTGGGTGCTTTATATTTGAGTTTTGTGATTTCATAATTGGTTAAACTATTAAGGAAAAATAGAGTTTTATAACTCAAGTTTGATAATTAAATTATTAAAGAAAATAGTAATCTATGATGGGAAATCAAAGAAGAAGTTGATTTTAGATGAGTTGTCATTTATGAGGTATATATAAAGTGATTAGGAGCATAGATGTTATTTTTGCTAATGCGAGAATTGGTTCCGCCTCTGAACTTGGTATGGCGTAGCGATTAGCCATTTCCAAGCTTATGACCAAATAAGAGCTACTACCGATGCAGAGAAAATTATGAGAAAGTTTATGGAATTTAAAATTCATGAAGTGGATACTAAGGACTCATAGGGATAATAAAATCTTAAATGATGATTAAGTTGTCCATGAATGAATTTGAATAAAAATTAAATAATTAACCCTAAATAAATATGGTTAAATAAGCGATATTATAGAATATTATATTAGTGGAGTACATAATAATTATGAAGGAAATTGTTATTTGGATAAAGATGTTATGAGTATCAAATCATAGTATATACTCATCTAAGGTAATTAAGTATTAAGGTAAGGTGTGACACCTAAGCTTTATATTAAATGAATATTAAAAATAATGTGGAATTGGGGAAAAGCCAAACGTGTCCTAGACCCTTAATATTTTATTGTAGAGATAATGAGCTTGAGTTATATAACTCCAAAGAAATGAGAATTGTGAAATGCCTTGTGTTGCATAATTAATTTCTTAATTGGAATAATTAAGAGATGATTTAATAACATATTGGACCTATGGTTATACTAAGCCCAATGAAAATAATGGGACACGTCTAATGTGTTAGGAATTATGGACTAAGTAGTTAGGATGGCCAGAATTTATAATTAAGTCAAAGTATAAATGTAATTATCCATGACCCAAGTTAAATTATGTTAGTAGCCCAATAGATATTAATTAGTAGAGCCCAATGTGTATAAGTGTTTGTACCTAACCCAATTCAAATATTAATTTGGACAAACCCAATGTACATGGATTATATGAATACATGTGTATATAAGAGAAGTGTACTTATATATATATGGGTATATATTATATGAGTCCGGATCTTAAGCTCACCCGTTATCCAACTCACTCGAGCTCACCCCCCTTTAGCGACGGACCCGTGACGTTTCAGCTTATACAACTATCATCTATACTTTTAGCGATGGACAATATATAGCGTCGCTAAAAGTATGACGACAAACGATTAGTTATGTGATAGAAACCGTCATGAGTCGATCATGAAAGTGAGCTTCAAGTGAGTGATAAAGGTGAGCTTAAGATCCTGACCGATATATATATAAGTATAGAGATGTATGTGTAAAGGTAACAAATAAGCTAGCATATTATACAAATGATAAAATGAAAGTGCAACAGATGGATACTACCCCCCATGACCAAAACTTTTGTCCCCATTAAAACCAAATGCTGAAAAGTTTGCTTAGTTTTGCAAGATTAGTCCATATGATGCAATTATGAAGAAGTACAAGATTTGGTGGGGAGTTAGTAGCCTTTTTACTAACTAAACTTTTACCAATGGTTATTAACTACTGGTTGTATAAAATACAAGTATTATACATGTATTTGGTACATGTGTTTGGTCTATAAATAAGTTATTATAAGTTTATTTGCAAAGGTTGCTTCCAATTGCTAAGTTCTAGTATAGAGAGAGTTAGAGAGAAATTGAGGGAAGTAGAAGAAACCTAGAGGAACTCTTGTACTTTGGTGGTTCAAGAGGAGTTCAAGAAGGAGAAGCAAAGGTGAAAGCTACTTAAGGTTCTTAGCTAAGAGGAAGAAAGCCTCCAAGAAGTAAGTTCATAATCTAGCTATATTTTTGTCAAAACATGAACATTTAGTATGAACATGAGTTTTAGATTAATATTTGGGTTAATTAATATTTATGTTAATTGTTGGGTATTTGGTATGTTGTAGTTTTATGAGTTACAAATCCATAGAATCAAAAAAATAAACTAATTTGGATGAGTATAGATCATGTTATGAAAATTGGAAGGAGTATGGGTTTGCAAAATCGAGAAAGAACGAGCTGAGGGGATGTCCTACGACACTGGGTAAAATTTACGCCCTCAAGGTTATTATTAGGGCGCAATTGCGCGTCGGACATCGATGTCTCGGTGCCTTCTTTATGATCTCTTGTAGTAAATTAGGCATAACTTTTTCATACGAACTCCAATTGAGGTGATTCAAGATGATCCTGAACGAGGACAAATAGACATACAACTTTTGTTCTTTAAGGTTTGAAATTTGAGGTCATCCCGATGATGGAATATATTATTTTAAGTGATGTAACATGAAAATGCATGATATTAGACATGACATATAAGATTATCATACTCACAATAGAATGCTTTAGCATGACATAATGTGTGTTTTAAAAAGAAACTTGAAGATTTCAAAAACAAACCTTGACAAACATTAAGTCATTTGAGTTCTGACTTTGTAGTGAGCATATGGTGGAGTCATGTGAGCATAAAATGTGATCTTAAGTTACCTTGTATAATATAACTTGGATAGCTTGGATAATATTTGTTTTCAAAGAGAATTTCAAGTTTTGAAAACTAATAATCATAAGCTTGGTATCGCCTACATTTCAACCTTGTAAGTATGTGTAGAAATATGCACAACTGAATATGACATATGATTCGAAGTTGCCTTGCATGATTAGGTTGGTATGACACGGATTTGAAGAAAACAAAACTTAGACGTTTTAAAACCAATATTCATGAGCATTGTGTTGTCTAACCTCTGAACTTGTAGTATGGCATGCTAGTACTATTTATGTCTTTAAACATGACCTATAAGTACACTTATCTAGTTTGACAATAGAAGTCATTAAAGCATGTTTTGAAAATAAAGTTTTCAAGTGATAAACTATGCTAGTCATATGTAGATAAGATATATACATATGAGCATGCTACTTAAGGCTTATTAGTACCAATATATGGTTTAAAGGCTTGTAAACATCGAATCTTGTAAAAGAAAGTTGTTAAGCCTTAAAGTGTGAAAACAACTTTGAATAAACACAAGAGGTTCTAAACTTTGACATATGACCTCTTAACGTATATAAATATTATGTGTTAACATTCATCCATGTTAAGAAATGAAGTGTGAAATGAGAACTAAATTTTCAAATCATATCGACTCAGGAGACGGCCAATGCAATTGCACATCCATCCTAGCCAAATCAGCAGCCAGAAGTCTGCTACTGCAGGTGTAGTGTTGCTAAACCTGCTTTTAGTAGTCATCTGAACTTTAAAGCATATGTGCAATGAATGTCTAAAGCTATAATACTTAACATAGATGATGTTTTAAGTATATGAACAAGTGATTGTTATATGAAACCCAAATGTGTTAAAATTTATTAAGTTTGCAAAATGTAAAGGCGATGTAGATCGCGTGTCTATAGACTTTAAATATGTGTCGAACACATATATGAGTCAAGTCAAGTGATAAAAATTTATGAATGTTGATATAAAGCATGTGTAGCTAAGATGTACTATATATATACATAGCTATTCTAAGAGTACGATGAGAAAATGAAGTGTAGGTTTTACTTAACCTAGTTAGGAAACAATGTAACATTATTATTACATTGAGAATGTATGAATATATGGTGATGGATATGAATCCATGATTATATAACTGTGTAGGAATACACGGCGCGTATAAGCGTTAAGCGCTTAAGTCGTAGTTCAGTAAACTATGAATCGAGCAAGTCTTTCAGTTCTATTTGATATATGAATTTGGTAATCGTTAGTTGAGCTATATTATGCTATGCAAATATTGATGTATATATATGAGATGTATATGAGATATGTATGAAATGTGAAAGTTGATCTTTGATGATATGCTTGTGATATAAACCTCTATGCATGTTATGTGAGAAGTAACATGTGTAGTAAATATTAATCGATTATGAATACATGAGCTGAATATGCTATTATATGATATGTGTTGCATGAAAACTGTTTATATTGTTGGGCTGTCGAGCTCACCCTTGCAAATAACCACTTTTGCAGGTTAAGGACTCACGATAAAGATTTTGTGCTACTTGATTGATAGACTTCAATAGTATCGAAGGAGATTGATTCGTTTATTTAAATATATACTCTTGAACCATGTTTAGGTTCTAGGAGATGTACATGACAGTAGTTTACAATGTGTAATACATGTTAAGTTGTACTATGTGATACATAGAAAATTGAATCGAGATGTAAAAATTTATCTGATGAATTCTAATAGAATAAATCATAACATAATTTGATTCAAGGATATGTAATTGATTCAAGTTAAGATATCAATAAAATATTTTATTTCAAAAGACATTGAAAAAGTTTAAATTATTTTGCATATTTATATAATATTGAATGTGATGTAAAACAGGAATAGTAAATGACCAAGTTGTGTAACTTATAAAAGTTTGGGGTCATTGTGTAGATCCTGGTAATGGAAAGAATTTATATTCTAATCTATTTAATAAGTAAAGTTATATTCATTAAGTTATGAATAAGAGATATAAATAGTTGTTGATAGTAGTATATAATGGGTCGATCGGATTTGTGATTCAAGGGACCGGGATTTGGGGGCATCATGAGTAGCCGCTAGTGTCTTTGAATGCTGTCCTCCCAGGGATATCATTAGGTTTGGAACTGAGTGCCTTGGGGCTATCACCGAGTTTGAAGCTGATCGCAGGGGTTTGAAACAAGCATTTCTAGGGTTATCTTCGGAACTACAAATGCATGCCTCGGGGTTGTCTTTGAGGTTTGAACTGTATCTCCCGGGGTTGTCTCCGGGATTGGAACTGAAGATCTCGGGGTTGTCTCGGAGATGGAACTGAGGATTCCGGCCGCTCCTAATCGCATTCCTCGGGGTTGTCTCCAATATTGAAACCAAAACTCCGGGGTTGTCTTCTTCGACTTGAACCGAATATCTCGGGGTTTTTCTCCAGATGGGGGCCGAGGATTACGAGGTTGTCTCCTAACTAGAACCGCATTCATCAAGGTTATCTCCGAGGTTGAAACTGAAGATCCCGGGGTCGTCTCCGAGACTACAACTGTATATCTCGGGGTTATCTTCAAAATTGTGCTGATTTGACTTCCAGGGTTATCTCTGGAAGACGATTTTGCCCTCCTGCAAGGTTAGTAACAGGAATGCAAAATTTCGATTGTCTACATATCCATAACTATAGTATATATATTTATTTAACCATACACCACTTCACATATGTTATCACATATTAAATCATTATATAGCAAAAAGTTTTAAATATCAATAATGTATATACATATAAAATGACTTGAAATTCCTGGTTATTACACAAAAATTGAGGCCGAGGTTCATTGGACCCTTTGAAGTATTTAGGAGAATTGGTGAAGTCGCGTATGTGGTAGCCTTACCTCTGGCCTTAGAACATGTCCATAATGTTTTCCATGTTTCTGTCTTACGACCGTATAAGCCCAATTACAAGCACATTATCGAATATGAACCCCTACAATTTGAGAAAGATTTATCGTATGAAGAAGTTCAAGTTCAGATAGTCGACAGGAAAGAGCAAGTACTCAGAAATAAAGTAATACCTTCTGTTAAGGTAATATGGAGGAATCATAACGCTGAAGAAGCTACATGGGAACTCGAAGAATAAATTATGAAAAATTATCCTCATTTATTTGCTTAATATATGTGTAACGATTCTGGTGATATAATCTTTGTAAGGGGGGGGATGTAACGGGACGAATTAAGTGAATAGTGATTCTTGGGATAAAATCATTTTAAGAGGGGAAAGATGTGACGAACGAGACCTTTCTAATTAATTTTTTAATATTTATTGAATTAAATAAATATTTTATTGATTTATTTATTGAGTTAAATAATTATTTGATCGAATTGGGGTAGATTAATTTAATTAAGTGTGTCACATGGATTAAATTAATGTGGAATAATTTTATTGATCAAAGTGAGAATTTAATTAAGATAATTAAATTAAATGAGTTTTCAAATAATTTTAGTGTTGTTCTAATTAATTAGAGATTTAATGATTAGTTATAAATAATAAATGAGAATTTTAATTATTTGATGGGATGATTTAATGGGTAATATTGCCTTTTATTTAATTAGGTTAAATAATATTATTTGATTAATTAAGGTGTGACAAATAAACTATATAATAATAAGTTAATTAAAATAAATTATAAATGGATTAATTTGAAAAAAGCCAAACATAGCCTAAGAAACATGGGAGCAGTTAAGGCCCCGCTATGCTTTAATCACGCTTGCCCATGATTCACCATTATATATTATTATAATGTATTATATGTTAGTTCATTCTTTCAAGTCCGGAGAGCATAACATAGAGAGAAAAGAGAGAATTTAAAAGAATAGTGAGATTCAAGAAAAAGGAGTTGGAGAATTGAAGAAATTTATTATCGTCTTTGTATTATCTTAACAGAGTTAGCAAGAGTAATTTTTTAATTCCAGTTTAAATTATGTTTTTAAGTTTCCTCCATGAACGTATATTAAGTTCCCTGCTAATTGAAATTCAGGAATTATTTTGTTAAAAACTTGATGTTAGTTGTTTATTAGCATGTATAGTTCAATTATATACGATCTATATGTGTTTTAAAGTAATTAATCCATGAAATCATGTTCAAATTGGAGTTTTGATGTTACAGAAAGATAAATATTGAATATGGCCCATAAGTACAAAAATTGATGCCTAAATCGCATTTTAATCGGTGAATTGATAATTGATTATGTTTATATATTTAAAAATGAAAAGAACGAAACTTATATGAATTGATTTGGTTGAAAAACGAGTTCGTAGTGGTCAATTTCGTTAAGAAAGTCAAAATGGAGTTTTTTCACAAAAACATTGAAATTGTGGCTTTAAATTGTGTTGTTTATGTGACTTAAGATGTTAAAAGTATTGTAGGAATATCATTAAATGTTTCTATTAAGTTCAAAACATATGGGTGAAATCAATTAGTTGTTTATCCAATTTTTCCTGAATTGGCTCGCTTACGCTTTTCTTCTCAAACTAAAACTCGAATCAGGTAACCCATACAAGGCGAAAAAAAAAAAAAATATTTATCAAATAAAATGAATATTTTAGTTGAAATATTTATGGAATAAAATAAATATTCGATGGAATTTATTATGGATCAATTTATTCGAGTGTAATAATAATGAGGAATGAAAATATTCTAATTTAATTAAGTAATTAAGTTAGAAGGGTAATGATTTGTTAAATAAAGTGGAGTTTATATTAAATAATTAAGTGAAATTGTGACTAATGGACCATATAATAAGAGAATTAGACAAATAAATTAGAAAAGGTCTTGTTACCTTATAAGCAAGCTATGTTTTGTAAATCGGTTAAACCACGTTAAAAAAATGATGTCCATGAGATGATATGATGTTGTTTAAACTTAAGATTGGAGATTTCAGTCCTGCATATGTGAATGATGGTAATGAACAAAATTTAAACCAAGTTAACAAGTTGTATTAAAAGAGGGAACTAAACCTATAAGGTTAGTATTAATGTAATTAATGAATGTCGTGAATACATATGGTATGTGTAGGACTTGCGGTGAACGTGAGTAGTAATCGTTTAGCCTACGCATGAGGCAAGTTTCCAAATCCTATTCTTAAATTGAACAAGTTCTTAAATCTTATTATTATTGAGCAAACTTCGTATTCTTATTTCGAATTGTTTAAAGCTTAATTATTCAAGTTTATGATTCCAAATTAAATGTTTTAATTCTTTTGAAGTATTACTTATTGTGTAAAAAGTTCATTCAATTGTATAGAATTGAGATCCAATCTTTTCAGTCAATTATATAGAGTTGAGATTCAATCTTTGATTTGATTATTGATTTCAATATTGCATTGAAATAGTGAATAGATAGTGAATCCTTATTGATTCAACTAATCCTTAGTTGATGATTATTGAACTCTAAATTACCCTTGAAGCTAAATCAAACCAAACTTCCTTTGAGTGCGAACTCTAACATCAAAGTTTGAGATTAACAACCACATATGGGGGATTATATTACGCGATAACGTTAAGATGTTGTGCACATACATGGTACTAAGGTCTGATCCCCTAAGTACGAGAAACAAGGTCTATACAGTCTTACGACTGTTAAAGGCTTAAAGTAGAAATACTTAATAACCTAAAACATAGTTTATGGTTTTGTGACCCTCAGATGTACTTTTGATTCCTGTTCTAATCTTGATTCAAAATCCGAGCTTTCTTTTGTTAAGTATCCATTGATTATTCGCATGTTATTATTATTAGGTTTAAATATATTTTACTACCCTAAACTATTAGCCATATTCCACTTCGGTGATTCACCTTTCAATTTTATCAATTAGATGATTGAACTATTAATTTTTTCCACTATTTTCCAAATTCACTTGACACGTCATAAATTGATGACGTGTTTTCTTAAGTGGGGACATAGAAAGTTGATGTGTATTTAAATAATAGTATTTATATCATTTTATTAATTTAAATTATTTGGGTAAGGTCAAATTTGGCAAAGTCTAATTAAAGATAATCAAAACAAATCAAAATAAAATAAAAACAAAACACATCTCAGATCCATTAAAACAAAACAAGCACGAGGAACATGAAAACAAAACTATCTCGAGACAAATCTCGAGTTCTCCACCTCCATGAAAACCAAGCCCTCCATCGATGCCCCCGTCGTCGAATCCTCTGGCGACCACGGCGATGATTCCACCTACAAGCACCATGAACTATTCTCGCCGATGCCTCCATCTCCGACGAGAAAATCATTGAGGAACATGATGTAGAGGAAGCACCCATCTCACTTCATCTCGGATCCTTCAAATCTAAGCCCGGATCTAATTCCAACAAGAACAAAACTACTTACCCGTAAATCATCCCGCTTTCTTCTTCCGATTGGATGCTCCAAGGCTTCACCGACGTGAGGTTTTTTTGAGAAATGTAAGACCCCGTTTTTATAAATAAAGATGAATTTTCTATAAATATTATTTTTGAATATTATGGAATAATTTGATATAATGTTATAGTTGTGGGTAATATTTATAAATTTTGCAAAAGTATCAAGTGGTTATATTATATTCGATTGGTGGGGAATATTAGGTTTAGCGGGGAATATTAAATGCAATGACTCAATCATTGGTGGACCCTACAAAATTATTATCGGATTGAGAAAAAGACAAAAATATTTTATTGAAATAACGGCGGAAGTTTTACTGGTTGATCTTGTTGAACTACTTTCGGTAGTAAAAAATGCGATGTGTGTGGTTGCGTAGTAGCACGGTATTGATTATTGATGCTTATGTGAGAAGTCACTTAGTTTGATTCCATTATTGTCGATTAATAATATGAATTATTATAGCGATAATGACGTTTTGTTTTATTAAATTATTATTAGCGTAATAAAAGCGAAACATCTTTATATAAAAAGAGAATACTTTATTAAAGTTATTTTATAAATAAAATATATTATATTTTATTATGCATAGTGTTTTTGCATAGTGTTTTTGCATAGTGTTTGCATAGTAAAATGTTTTTATATAAATAGAATATATTATATTTTATTTAAAAGATTTTCTTTAAACATGGATGAAATCAGATTAAAGTAAATCAATCTGATAGTTCATGGATTAATTCTTATGCATTCCATTTTCTATAAATAGAAGCTCGTTTCCTTCATTATTTTCTTACGAATTCATTGAAACTCTAGAGAAAAATTATAGAGAGAAGCTATAGAGAAAAGTTATAGAAAGAAGAAGAGTATTACTTTACTTCATTACTTACATATTCGGTTCTTTTTACGGTGAAGGGTGTTATTCTTTCTTCTTGAAGAGAACTTACATTATTCCATTCACTATTATTACATTGGAATAACTTTTGTAAAAGTGGCATACCTATACATAACTTTGTATCTGGCGGCGTACCTATACTTGGTGAAATCCTTATGTTATTCCATTGCTTATTTATTACATTGGAATAACTTTTGTATCTGTGATTTACCTATACTTGGTGACATTCTTTTATTATTACATTTGGAACATCACATGCATGTGTTTTACAGGACTGGTTAAAATTTTATTATTATACATTGGAACATCACATGCATGTGTTTTACACGGGACTGGTTAAAATCTTTATCGATACATTGGAATATCCTATCACATGTGTTTTACAGGATGCAGTTCCATCTTTATTATTACATTGGAACATCACAGCCGGTGTGAATTTCACGACACAGTTAGTTATTATTATTACTGTTGGAATAACTTTTCATCTGTCTGCAATCTGCGCATGCGTGGTGATTTCTTTTGTTATTCCATTCTTTATTATACCCGGTTTGGTTAAAACTTTGACTTCTATACTCCATGAAATTAGTAGAATATCCTTGATATTTGCGTTTCATCGATATCTTTTCACGGAAATATTCTTGATCATTCTTGAATTTTACTCTGAAAGCGATGTCGTGTTGACAATTTGGGCGTTAATAATTCTGGATAAAATAATTCTTGAACTTGTTTTATTGAATTCTTATATCATTGTCATCATCCTCATGTATTTATATTTTTTTTTTTAAAGTCATCATACATGGCTTTTGTAGAGCATGGATGGACTTGGTATGATTATGACCGAGGATTATTCGGTAATCATGGTAGTAATGTTACAAATGATGTGATTAAAAATCCTCGATTAGGTAGTAGTGCATTGATGGGCGATTGTTGGCATGATCATGACCATTAATGAATACACAACTATTCTTGGCGTAGTGCGCGGGAATAATTGTGATCGTGATACTAAGAATATCCTTGGCCAGTAGTGCGGGGGGTGATTCGATGATGTGGATTATTTATTAAAAGTGAGTCTCGGCTATATATGATGATGAAAAACCTTTTAAAATCATAAAAGATAGTAGATTTTATTTTCTACTTGACTCTTTTAATGGATTGCATATTCATATGATTAAAGCTGGTTGTCTATTGTATTTTTTTATCGGTTTAACATTGTTGAAGACTATTGATAATTTATTTTGCATTATCTTAGTCATAATATTTCTTCTTGGGCTAGTTGAGCTCACCCTTTCTTTCACTTGTTCTCTTGAGAAATGAGAATATAGGCTTGGGGACGAGTCGGGGAAGCAGTGATGGTCTGAAGATAGCATTAGTAGTCCTCACTATTACGTGAAATAGTGTGATAATAATTATATAATGAGGACTTTTTGTTTGAGTTTGTATAATATCTAGTAGACGATATTTGTATTTAAACTCACGATTTATGTCGTATTGTACACGGCAGTTATGTTAATAAGTTGTATTTAAATTACATATCATGTAAGTGGCGACCCAAGATGGGTGATGTATACCTAATTTTGGGGCGTCACGATTGATATCAAAAGCTAAGGGATATGATCCACAGCTAAGATGTGAGAAAAGTACTAGGAGGGAGGCAGGGAATACCTTATTTAGTATGACCTACCTAAGTTTTTGTGCTATTTTATTGGTCGGTCGAGAATATAAAGGTAATTGTTAAATGTCGATTAATCTTTTGTTTTGTGGCGATGTCTGAAAATGACATCGAGAATGTTGAGAATAGCAATGGAGCACGAGCGATCGTTGATTCACCACATATCGATAATCGGGATAATGTGCATCGGAGGCGACAATCCTCATGCAAACAACAACAACGACCAAATGATGAATGATCAAATGTTCGAGGCTTTATCTGCAATTTATCTGACAATGATGCGAGGCGACTCACATCCAAAAGCGTGGGTGGAAACACGGAAAACTCTCGGGCGGTCACCATTAAACAATTCAAGGAGCTGGGACCACCGGAGTTTAAGGGAGAGCAAAACCACTTGGCGGAAGCATGGATAAAGCATTACCAAGATATTTGATGTCTTGGGATGCTCAGGAGCAAAAGGTTCCCTTTGCTTGCCTTTATGTTGCGGCGGAGGCGATTCTTGGTGGGAATCGGTAAAAGCGTACTCGACTTCTTTGTCTTGAAGATATCTTGGGAGAAGTTCGGGAGTACATTCAACGACAAATACTTTCTGAAAGTATTAGCCACATGAAGGAGGTGGAGTTTATCAAGTTGGAACAAAACAATATGGCCAGTGTAATATCGCATGATCGAGGCAAAATTTGCGGAGTTATCACGGTTTCGTCCCACTTGGTGGATAATGAAGAGAGAATGGCGCGAATGTTTTTAAGAGGTTTGAAGTCGGAGATACGTCGACATCTTATTTCTCATAAAGCGTGTGTTTGTATTGAGATGTTGTAAATAGGGCTCGATTAGTGGAAGCGCGATAACGAGTCAACCTTGACTAAAAGAAGCGGCGGCGCAAAGTTATAATACCGGTGAGTAGTCGTGAGCGGTGACAACAAGCGTGGAGGAATCAACGGGCGGATATGGTAACCACTTGGTGGTAATCGAGGCCAAAACAATAAGAATGGACATTTCAAAAAGCGGAGATTCAATGATGATGGAAAGGCGTCGGCACCAACACCGTTGTTAAGGAAGGAGAAAGACCACTATCGTATGCTTCAATCACGGAGAGAGAGGACACATCGGTCCGAGCTGTGCCATCTTAGTCAAAGCATGTTATAATTGTGGAAGAAAGGTCACTTAGCTCGATTTTGTCGTTTCTGAAAGACAAATTCAACTAGGATGGAGGCACCAAAGTAGTCGGAAAAAATCAAAACCGATGGTCTGAGGAGGCGTTTGTTGTGACCTCCCGAGAGAAGCGAGGAACGAATGAGGTCATCACGGGTAAGCTTATCATAAACTCTAATGAAGTCTACACTTTATTTGATCTGGGTTCTACCCATTCTTTTATTTCTCCTACTTGCGCTCATCGATTAAATTTGACTCAGGAGAAATTAGACTTTGACTTATCTGTGGAAACTCCGTTGGGAGAAACCTTCATTACATCCACTTGTTTATAAGTCTTGTTTGGTTCAAATCGGTACCCTCACATTACTGTCGATCTTATTTCATTAAAAATACTTGCATTTGGCGTGATTACTAGGGATTGATTGGTTAACTACTTATCATGCAAAAATTGATTGTTTTAAATAAGGTTGTTAGCTTTCATATTCCTAATCAACCTATTATCAATTCAAACGACCAAACCATTAAAATCAATCACGGTCATCTCAAGCCATAAAGCTATTCGTTTATTGAAAAATGGATGTCAAGCTTTCTTAGCTCATGTCATGATTTAAACAAAAATAAATCGGTTTTGAAGCGATATTTCTATTGTTAATAAATTTCTGACGTATTCCCGAAGAACTTCTGGCCTACCCCGGGCGTGAAATTGAATTTTGTATCGACCTTGAACACAGGTACAAAACCTATTTCCAAAGCCCATGTCGAATGGCTCTATTGAACTTGAGGAGTTAAAGACCCAATGCGAGAATTGTTAGACATTGGCTTTATTAGACCTAGTACTTCTCCTTGGGGTGCTCTGTTATTCGTTAAGAAGAAGAAAGATGGGAGTATCGACTTTGTATTGATTATCGGGAGTTGAATCATGTCACCATCAAAAATAGGTATCCATTGCCCGCGTATTGATGACTGTTTGACCCGATTCTGAGGAGCAAATTCTTTTCAAAGATTGATCTTAGTTAGGATATCACCAATTGAAGATTAGAACGTGACATTCCAAAGGCGGCTTTGAACTCGATGCGGGCATTATGAATTCCTAGTCATGTCCTTTGGATTGACTAATGCTCTCTTTGCCTTCATGGATATGATGAGCCAAGTATTCGAGGAATATTTAGATCACTTTGTGGTCGTCTTTATTGATGACATCCTTATTTATTCAAAAGCCGTGAAGATCATGAAAGCAACACTTGAAGTGACACTCCAAAAGCTTCGTGAATATAAGCTTTATGCGAGTTGAAGAAATCACGAGTTACGGCTTGAAGAAGTAGCATTCCTTGGGCACGTGGTATCAAGTCGTGGAATATCTGTTGACCCGTGAAGATTGAAGCTATTCAAAGTGGGAACAACCTAAATCGATGGCCAAAATCGTAGCTTTCTCGGTTTAAATTTGGTTATTATCGGAGATTAAATGGAAGGATTTTCTCGAATCGCTACTCCGATGACTCGGTGACTCGAAAAGATCTGAGTTCGGTTGGAGAAGCGAAGAATGTGAGAAGAGTTTTCAAGAACTTCGAAGAGACTTATTTATTTTACTGTTACGACAATACCATTTGGCTCGGAGGATTTGTCATCTGGTGATGCTTGAGCAAAGGGTTGGGATGTGTTCTTATGCAACATGGAAAAGTTATAGCTTTATGCCTCGCGACAACTCAAAGAATATGAGAGGAATTATCCTACTCATGATGCGGGTTAGCGGTTGTTATCTTTACTTAAAATTTGGAGGCATTACTTGTATGGGGAGAAAGTGGAGATCTTTACGGATCATAAAAGCCTCAAATATTTCTTCACTCAAAAGGAACTCGACATGCGACAACGACGTTGGCTTGAAGCTGTTGAAAGATTATGATCGTACCATCGATACCATCACTGGAAAAGCGAGCGTGGTAGGCGATGCATTGAGTAGAAGATCGTTATGCAAAATCTGAGTGCGTTATTATCAACCTGAGGCCCATTTTGTGTGACTTGCAAAGGATGGAGATAGAGTTAAAGACTCGAGGGGCGCGTGTGATGATAGCAAATATCTGAGTAGAACCGACTTTAATCGATAAAGTTAAAATTTGCTCAAGCTCTGAGACACAGGTGATCGTATGAAAAAAAGAAAGTGCAAGAGGGTGCTATCTTGGGGAAGCAAGAATCGATGAAGAAGGAATACTTGAGTCGACTCCGGACTTTGTGTTCTAACGACCACGATTTAAAGTATAATATCATGATGGGCGCCTGACACCATTTGCAATCCATCACAGGAGTACCAAAATGTATCATGATATTAATATCGTACATTTTGGTGGAAGCAATATGAAGAGGAGATAGCGTTTTTTTATCTCAAGGTGTCTAACTTGTCAGCGAGTTAAAGCGGAGCATCAAGTACCAAAAGGTCCATTGCAACCACTTGAAATTCCGAATGGAAGTGGGAGCACATTACCATGGATTTAGTTCTGGGGTCTTCTAAGGTTTCTCAAGGCGTTGATGCGATTTGGGTCATTGTTGATAGATTGACCAAGTCTGCTCATTTCTTCCGAATCTGAGAAACTTATACACTTGAGCGTCTTGCTTCGTATGTACATAAGCGAGATTGTAAGATGCATGGTATCTTAGGTATCCATAGTTTACGATCGAGACCAAGATTCACTTCAAGATTTTGGGTTAGTTTGCAAAAAGCTATGGGCGCGGACTTACGATTTAGCTTCGGCATATCATCCTCGAGACGGACGGACGATCGGAGAGGACTATTCAAACTCTTGAAGATCTATTAAGACTACGTGTTCTTGATTTCAAGGGAGTTGGGACAAGTTTTTACCATTGGTGGAGTTTTCCTACAACAACAGTTATCAAGCAAGTATTGGCATGGCTCCATTCGAGCGTTGTATGGAAGAAAGTGTCGTTCTCGATTATCTTTGGGATGAGGTGGGTGAAGCAACGTTGTTGGGGCCGGAGTTGATGCGTATGACTACGGAAAAGATTGAAACGATCCGACAACGTATAAAAACCTCTCACAAAATCGACAAAAAGAGTTATCTTGATCTTCATCGAAAGGGCGTGGAATTGATATAGGAGATCATGTGTTGTGTTAAAAGTTGCTCCATGGAAAGGAGTTACAAGATTTGGAAAGAGAGGAAACTTAATCCTCGATTCATCGGTCCATTTTAATCCTCGATCGGTAGGAGCGTGGCTATAGACTCGCTTTTACCTGTGAAATATGTCTCGTGTTCATAACGTTTTTCACATATCCATATTACGTAAATATGTGAAAGACCGAACCATATTATTGAGTTAGAACCAGGACGAAATAGCGGAAGATTTGGCGTATGAAGAGGTTCTGTTCAAATTTTGGATAAGAAGGAACATATTCTACGCTCGAGTTATACCTCAATCGAAAGTTTTGTGGAGGAACCACGATGTTGAGAAATGACTTGGGAGTTAGAATCGAAATGAAATCAAGGTATCCTTACCTCTTGACATACCGTCATGTACCCTAATTTCGAAGCGAAATTTCATAAGAAGGGGAGGTTGTAAGACCCGAGTTTTTATAAATAAAGATGAATTTTCTATAAATATTATTTTTGAATATTATGGAATAATTTGATATAATGTTATAGTTGTGGGTAATATTTATAAATTTTGCAAAGTATCTGAGTGGTTATATTATATTCGATTGGTGGGGAATATTCGGTTTAGCGAGGGAATATTAAATGCAACAGCTCAATCATTGGTGGACCCCACAACGAAATTATTGTCGGATTGAGAAAAAGACAAAAATATTTTATTGAAATAACGGCGGAAGTTTTACGGGTTGATCTTGTTGAACTACTCGGTAGTAAAAAAATGCGATGTCGTGTGGTTGCATAGTAGCACCTGCGGTATTGATTATTGATGCTTATGTGAGAAGTCACTTGGTTTGATTCCATTATTGTCGATTAATAATATGAATTATTATAGCGATAATGACGTTTTATTTTATTAGTATTATTAGCGTAATAAAAGCGAAACATCTTTTATATAAAAGCGAATACTTTATTAAAGTTATTTTATAAATAAAATATATTATATTTTATTATTACATAGTGTTTTGCATAGTGTTTTTTTGCATAGTGTTTTGCATAGTAAAATGTTTTTATATAAATAGAATATATTATATTTTATTTAAAAGATTTTTCTTTAAACATGGATAGTCAGTTAAAGTAAATCAATACGGATAGTTCATGGATTAATTCTTATGCATTCCATTTTCCTATAAATAGAAGCTCGTTCCTTCATTATTTTCTTACAATTCATTGAAACTACAGAGAAAATTATAGAGAGAAAGCTATAGAGAAAGTTATAGAAAGAAGAAGAGTATTACTGCTTTACTTCATTACTTCTATATTAGAGTTCTTTTTTACGGTGAGGGGTGTTATTCTTTCTTCTTGAAGAGAACTTACATTATTCCATTCACTATTATTACATTGGAATAACTTTTGTAAAAAGTGGCATACCTATATACATAACTTTGTATCTGTGGCGTACCTATACTTGGTGAAATCCTTATGTTATTCCATTGCTTATTTATTACATTGGAATAACTTTGTATCTGTGATTTACCTATACTTGGTGACATTCTTTTATTATTACATTTGGAACATCACATGCATGTGTTTTACACGGACTGGTTAAAATTTTATTATTATTACATTGGAACATCACATGCATGTGTTTTACAGGACTGGTTAAAATCTTTATCATTACATTGGAATATCTATCGTGTGTTTTACAGGATGCAGTTCCATCTTTATTATTACATTGGAACATCACAGCCGGTGTGAATTTCACGACTTTGGTTAGTTATTATTATTACATTGGAATAACTTTTACATCTGAATCTGCATGCATGGTGATTTCTTTTGTTATTCCATTCTTTATTATACCCGGTTGGTTAAAACTTTGACTTATATACTCCATGAAATTAGTAGAATATCCTTGATATTTGCGTTTCATCGATATCTTTTCACGGAAATATTCTTACGATCATTCTTGAATTTTACTCTACAAAGCGATGTCATGTTGACAATTTGGGCGTTAATAATTCACGGATAAAATAATTCTTGAACTTGTTTTATTGAATTCTTATATCATTGTCATCATCCTCATATTTATATTTTTTTTTAAAGTCATACATGTGGCACATAGAGCATGGATGGACTTGGTATGATTATGACCGAGGATTATTAGGTATAATCATGGCCGTAATGTTACAAATGATGTGATAAAAAATCCTCGATTAGTAGTAGTGCATTGATGGGCCGATTGTTGGCATGATCATGACCATTAATGAATACCTGACTATTCTTGGCGTAGTGCGGGAATAATTGTGATCGTGATACTAAGAATATCCTTGGTAGTAGTGCGGGGTGATTCGATGATGTGGATTATTTATTAAAGTGAGTCTCGGCTATAACGATGATGAAAAACCTTTTAAAATCATAAAAGATAGTAGATTTTATTTTCTACTTGACTCTTTTAATGGATTGCATATTCATTGCTTGATTAAAGCGGTTTATACATTGTATTTTTTATCGGTTTAACATTGTTGAAGACTATTGATAATTTATTTTGCATTATCTTAGTCATAATATTTCTTCTTGGGCTAGTTGAGCTCACCTTTCTTTCACCGTTCTCTTGAAATGAGAATATAAATTTGGGACGAGTCGGAAGCAGTGATGGTCACGAAGATAGCATTAGTAGTCCTCACTATTACGTGAAATAGTGTGATAATAATTGTAATGAGGACTTTTTGTTTGAGTTTGTATAATATCTAGTAGGCGATATTTGTATTTAAACTCACGATTTATGTAAGTATTGTACACAGCAGTTATGTTAATAAGTTGTATTTAAATTACGTATCATGTAAGTGGCGACCCAAGCGACCCATAGATGGTGTGATGTATACTTGTGATTTGATTCTAATTTTTGGGCGTCAGTCCTCATTACAATTATTGATACACTATTTTACAAAATAGTGAGGACTACTAAAACAACCTGCCTTGAACCATTACTCCACACCCACTAGTTCCCCGCTTATATTCTCGCTCTGAGAAGAAAAATGGAACAAAAAGGAAAAGGGTGAGCTCAACTAGCCCAGTAAAGAATATTATGACTAAGATAATGTACAACAAATTATCCTTAGTCTTCAACAGGGAAAAATCTGATAGAATACAATAGACAACAAGTTTTAGATCAACAACCGCAAATGAAACAACAATTCATTAAAAGAGTTAAGTAGAGAATGAAATCTACTATCATCTATGAATTTAAAAGTCCATCATCGATATTTTATCCCTGTAACATCAATCAATATACATCATAAATCAAATAGTCATCTTTGCACTACAGGCCAAAGATATTCATCTTTTGGTCATGTTCATCTCAACACCTGTTCATCATTGTACGGGCCAAAGATATTCATCAGTTGGTCATGTTCATCTAAACACCTGTTTATCTTTGCACTACGGGCCAAAGATATTCATCAGAAAATCATTCATCTTTGCACTACTTGACAAAAGATATTCGGTTATATCATCATTTAGGGTGAGGATGATGAAAAATATTTTAAAGAAAAGCGAATCCAAAGAAACAAAAGAATAAATATTAAGGATTAAGTACTTTACACAATCCAAGTTCAAAAATACTTAATAAGTAATCGAGTGGAGTAAAATTCAAGAATGAAGACCAAAACATAGATCCAATCCAAGATAGGAACTATAACGAGACAATCTTGGACATAGAAAAGAAAATTTAATTTTTACGTGAATAAGTAAATATTCGTGAATAATGTGTCGATATCGTGAATAGTGCCATATCGTGAATAGTAACTCCGACACCAAAAGATAGAAATTTCACAATAAATATCATCATGCTTTGTGAATGGTACTCGTGAATAGTAACTCGTGAATAGTAACTCATGAATAGTAACTCGTGAATAGTAATTCATGAATAGTAACTCATGAATAGTAATCCCGACATGAAAAAGTTCCAAATTTGATAAAAAAAATTCCGACCAATATGTTGGCATAATGATATTGAAGAAATAATATCATTTTCGAATAAAATAACATCCCTTACAATCCCTTAAAATCACTTACCATCCTTACTATCCCTTACCTCAAAAAGACAGTTCTTCTGACTGGAATACTGGATATAGTGTTGAAGGGAACTTGCACCGTATAGCAATACTCAAAGTACTAAAATACTCACAAAATACGTTCTATATTATAGAGAGAGAAAGAGAGAGAAAACTTTAGTTTCTGGTGTGATTTTCAATTCTAACCTAAGCACCCTATTTATAGGAAATTGCTTAGAACACCAAAGTAGAAAATTTAATATAATAATAATATAATTACAAAATTTCAAGCCCACGTTAGACCAACTGAAATCAGCCCATTTTTATCACATGTTTATCCCACTAAATTGCAAAAAAATGTTTTTCATTAAAAAATTAAGTAAACTTCAAAAATCAATTATTTCGGAATTTTGGAACTTCAATAATTCATAATAAATAGCCCTGTTATCAGAAAATTCGTATCTCGCTACTTTTTATAGGAAATTCAATTCTCTACAACTTTACAGAAGAAAGTTTTTCCAAATTCCAAACAGAAATTGACCGAAATCCATAAACGGACGATTTTACAAGCTATAATCAAATTTCAATCAGGAAATGGGGTCCACCAACATGTTTAACATGTTTTAAACAACTTTTACAACAAAAATACTCTTCTTCCTCATATACTCATATATCCCACATTCATTGTAAAAATATCACCATTATTATATAATATAATAAAATATTATTTTATCGGAAAAGATAAAATATCAATTTTTTAACAATTATCACTTTAAAATTTTCTCCATCTATATCCACATAAAATAAATATTTTCTCAAATATATAAAACAATACTTAATTATTCACAAATAATATTACAGAATCACAAGATCTTTGGTAACGGTAGTTCCCTCGAAAAGAGGGGCTTTCGATAAGAATTTCTCCTTACTAAAGACGCAATTTAGGTGACCAAACCTATCCTTAGACATAACTTTGTAGACATTACCAATAATGTTATCTAATAATATTATTCGGATAATATGAATTATTGCTTTGATAATGGAAAATACTATGTAGTGACAATTATTGAAACAACGAGAATATAAAAAATCAACGCAAAGAAATTATTGAATCAATAAAAGAAAATATTGAGCGATAATTACTGTAATAATTATTGAGTATTGCCTTCTTACGTAAGAATCAATAAGCGGTGCAATACTGCAGTGTCTTCTTTCTTGTGCGCACAACGCGTATTCATCGTGTTTTAACCACCGGGTATTCCAACAAGATAATTGTGAACAATCTGCTACATTTATTTATAAACAACTTATACTTGTCATTTTCTTCATCCAATCGCTTTCGGTTATGGGCCCACACACAAGGTTGCTACTTGTCGCATTAATAATATTCCCAAGCGACAAAGAATATTCCACGACCAAACGAATATTCTCCGACAACAATGAGTATTTTATAACCACTTGCTTATTTAAGAATATTTGCGCATTTCACCCATAACTAACTACATTAATCAAATCAACCCTTACTATTTCAAAATAATAAATAAAGGAAATTCCATTTTTAATTTAAAAAAAATTTGGGGTCTTACATATTGTCTTCATGTGTCGATATATTCGGGTATTGGGTTCCCATGGCCTTTTTGTTGTGATTCGCCTTGTGGTCTTGATGTAGAATCGGGGGTTCTTATAGGAATTTTTTGCGATTGATTGAGGCAATATCCCTTGCATTTTTTTATGATCCTTTCGCCGGCAACTATGGTGATTGATCTTGTAAATTATGTTAATTTTTAGTTATTAAGTTAATTGTGTAATTATTTTTAATTTATGTATTTTGTTTAATTGGTGTTAATTGTAAAATTTTTAGTTTGATTCAGATTGAGTTTTTTTTCTTTAGATTAATTAATTAATTAATTGTAAAATATTTGTTATTTTACCTTTTTGTCCTTTGATCTCATTAAATATATATATATATATATATATATATATATATATATATTTTACACATAAGTACTCATTTAGCCTATTAGGATGTAACACCCCTTCCCAAAATAGAAAGAGAGGTTACTCATAACACAACAAAACTAAGGAAGATCACGAGGCTCTAAACCACAAAAAGAATAATCTCATAATAATTCAATGTCATAAGACAAACCATAATAAATGCCACACTGGCTCAATCCATAATCTAAAATACTTATTACAACTTTAAATAAATCAATGTATTGAAACCTAATAAAATATATCAAAACTATTGGATTAAAGGAAGCTCTCGTCACACTTGCCCTTGGTCCCCCTGATTACCTGCCGGAAGAAAAACACAACATGAGCCAAATGCACAGTACGGATATAGAATACAATTAATGAACCGAAATAACTAACTCAATTTAAATGAAATGAGATGAAATGAACTGAAACGAAACGAATAAAACTAACACAACGAAATAGTAGGCTGAATCAAATGGCTGGGTTTTATTTCATACCGAGCTCAAACAAAATAGAATATACCTTGCCACACAGGAAGGTCAAATAATGCCACACAGGCAAATCACATAATGCCACACAGGCAAGTCACACACATTGGACCGCGAATCCAATGCATGTAAAATCGGAAGGTGTGTTTGGCACAAACATCACCAATCCTCATAACAGAACAGAACAGAAACTAGGGTCGACCCATACGCCTCCCACAACAAAACACCAAATGGCCAACTCCCATCGGAGCACAAAACGGAGACGCCGTGGACTGATCACACCGCCACGGAAGGTGTCATGCCTCGGTGCCAAGAGGACATGCCTGTGGTACCCCCACAGGTGGTTATAGCTCAGGTATACCCTACGGTATATTCTAATAATAATATCATGTCACAACACATGCAACACAATATTAATACAAAGGGTTCTAATATGTACATGTTAAACTGAAATGGATCATCGATACAATATCTCAAAAATTATATTAACATGCACATTTCTACGAATATCCAATTAAATTCTATACATTACGCACTAATCTAAAGAGTACACATATGAGTTCCAATATCAACGCCAAGATAAACTATCAAAATAAATTGACAAGGAACAATTATTGGAGGCAATACTAAATTTCAAAACGAATAGCGAATGAACAAACTAAAATCAAAAGAATCTCGCTGAAAGAGTACTTTTAATAATGCACCTAGATTAAGCAAATGTAATACCCCAAAGTATATTCCAAATATACTTCTTAATTTCCCTCCGTCCGATCTAATAAAAATAATACAATTATAAGTTACTTATTAATTATAATTTATATTAATATGAAATTAATTCTCCAATTATATCAATTTTACAAAACAAACTTAATTAAATTATAATTTATCCTTTAATTATTATTTTTTATATTTTAACAAAATCGTAACCTTAATATATTAATAATTGACAAATCAATTTCTACTGCTTAATATATATACACCATGAATTCCCTATATATGTATTAGCGAGTTTCAAGATATATATATATATATATATATATATATATATATATATATATATATATATATATATATATATATAGTCTAATGTCCTTCTCTCGACAAACTTTATATATATAAACTACCACTCAAATCAATATGTGTCTTTGAAGTTGGCAACATAATAACAATTAATATACATAAAGTACTAAAACGAAAAAAAAATAAATAGCAAACTGATCTCGCCTCCTTTTCTCGATTAATTCATACACGCAACTTCTCTCATAATACAATAAGTGGCGGCTTGTTTTTTTTTTTTTTTTTTCCTTCGATGAAGCACTTAGGTTTTGATTATCTATTAACGTATTTTTATTAACTAATATATTTTCCTAACTCTCCTAATTTAATAGATTTTAATATTACCCACATATAACTAAATTCAATAAATTTTAAGGACCAAATTATTCTAAATTAATTTACCCATCTCTTATTAATATTTATAAGCCCACACAAATCAATTAACTAATTTGACCCAAAATAAATGACAAGGTCCAATTAGTATGTTTTAAAATAAAATAAATTTTTATTATTTAATATTTATTTATTTATTATATTTTTTTTTCGGGTATTACATCACCTACCCCTTAAAAAGGATTCCGTCCCCGGAATCAAAAGAATAGAACGCAGCTAATTTTCAAAGAGATACGGATATTCCGCTCGAATAGACTCCTCCATCTCCCATGTAGCCTCCCGCTCCGAATGATTTCTCCATAAAACTTTAACAAACGGAATAGTCTTCCTCCTCATAATTCGCTCTTGACGATCCAAAATCGCGTCGGCTTGTTCCTCACAAGTAAGATCCTCCGAATCTTATCGAGCGGATATTGCACCACATCATGCAACGGATGATAATGATAACTCCTTAACAAACACATGGAACACATTATGCACGTGAGCTAGGCTGCGGAGGCAAAGCTAACCGATACGCAACTTCACCAACCCTTTCCAAAATCTCAAATGGACCGATATAACGTGGACTAAGCTTCCCTTTTAACCCAAATCGATGAATGCCCTTCCAAGGAGAAACTTTTAGAAACACGTGCTCACCAGGTTCAAATTCTAAAGTCCTCCTATGCTTATCAGCATAGCACTTCTGCCGTGATCGAGCCGACTTCAATTTCTCTTTAGCCACCGCTACCTTTCTCCGTAGTGATTTGGACTAACTCAGGGCCTTCTATGGCCCTTTTCATTGACCTCATCCCAACAAGTTGGTGCCCGACATTTCCTACCATACAATGCCTCAAACGGAGCCATTCCAATACTTGCATGCTAGGTGTTGTTGTAAGAAAACTCAACTAGGCTCAAGTAATCATCCCAATTACCCGACCACTCAAGTGTACAAGACCTCAACATATCCTCTAATGTCTGAATAGTCCTCTCGGATTGCCCATCAGTTTGCGGATGGAAAGAAGTACTGAAGTTGAGCCGAGTGCCCCAAGCTCGTTGAAACCCTTTCCAAAACCTTGAAGTGAACCGTGGGTCCCGATCTGAAAAAATAGACACCGGAGTACCATGAAGTCTAACAATCTCCTGCTGAAAGATATGTGCCAATCTATCCACCGAGTAACCCTCATGGATAGCCAAAAAGTGTGCCGATTTGGTCAACCGGTCCACCACTACCCAAATGGCATCATTCTTCCTGAAAGTCTTCGGCAAACCAGTCACAAAATCCATCGTGATATCCTCCCACTTCCACACTGGAATGTCTAATTGTTGCAACAAGCCACTAGCTCGTTGATGTTCTATCTTCACTTGCTGACAAGTGAGGCACTTCCCAACATACTCAGCTACATCTCGTTTCATCCCATTCCACCAAAAATTCCTCTTCAAATCCCTATACATCTTTGTAGAACCTGGATGAATTGAAAATGGCGAACTATGAACCTCAGCCAACACAGCCTCTCGAATGATTGGATCCGATGGTACACACAACCGTTCACCCAACCAAATCACACCATGGTCATCAATCTGAACTTCGGGATCGCTTGCCCTCCTCTAGATTCTGCGTCATACTCCACAACTCCCCATCTTCCTTTTGAGCTTCTTTGACCCGCGAGATAAGAGAGGGCTCCACTCTCATACCCGCCAAATGCCCATCTGAACCTCGTACATACAACTCCAACTCGATCCGCTCCATATCTTGAAAAAGCTGAGGTTATGTAATAAGGGCTGCTACACTCCACGAACTCTTTTACTAAGAGCATCTGCAACCACATTTGCCTTCCCCGGATGATACTGAATCCTCGCATCATAATCTTTTAGAAGCTCCAACCAACGCCTCTGCCTCATATTGAGCTCCTTCTGAGTGAAAATGTATTTAAGACTTTTGTGATCGGTGAAGATATCACAAGTCTCTCCATACAAATAGTGCCTCCAAATCTTTAAGGCAAAGATCACCGCTGCCAACTCCAAATCATGTGTGGGGTAGTTCACCTCATAAGATTTAAGCTGTCTAGAAGCATAAGCAATCACCTTACCGTGTTGCATCAAAACACACCCCAAGCCCTTCTTAGAAGCATCACTATAAATCTGGTACCCTCCTATCCCCGACGGCAATGCAAGTATAGGAGCTGTCACAAGTCGTTTCTTCAATTCCTCGAAACTCTTCTCCCGCTCCTCATTCCACACAAACTTCGCACCCTTTCTCATCAACTGAGTCAATGGCAAGGCGAGTAAGGAAAATCCTTCCACAAACCGCCTATAATACCCTTCCAAACCCAAGAAACTCCTAATCTCTGTCACCGTAGTAGGTCTTGGCCATTTAGTGATAGCCTCAACCTTCGCAGGATCCACCTTAATGCCTTCAGCAGAAACAACGTGGCCCAAAAATGCAACCTGCTCCAACCAAAATTCGCATTTAGAGAATTTAGCATACAATTCTCTTTTCTCAAAAATCCCCACACACTTTGTGAAGAAGATGCTCCTCATGCTCTTCCTTAGACTTGGAGTAAACCAAAATATCATCAATAAAGACAATGATGAAATTGGTCTAAGTACTCTCTGAACACCCGATTCATCAAATCCATAAACACCATGGGCGCGTTAGTCACAACCGAAAAGGCATCACCGAAACTTCGTAATGCCCATATCGAGTACGAAAAAAGCCGTCTTAGGGATATCCTCATCCCTCACTCTCAACTGATGATAGCCCGACCTCAAGTCTATCTTCGAAAAATATTTCGCCCCCTGAAGTTGGTCAAACAAGTCATCAATCCTCGGCAATGGATACCGATTCACGATGGTGATCTTGTTCAACTCTCGATAGTCTATACACGTGACCTCATGTACCCATCCTTCTTCTTCACAAACAAGACTTGGAGCACCCCACGGTGAAACACTCGGGCGAATTACACCACGATCTAATAGTTCCTGCAACTGCTCCTTTAACTCCTGCAACTCCAATGGTGCCATCCGATACGGCGCCTTAGAAATAGGCTCACTAGAACAAGCTCAATAGCAAATTCCACTTCCCGCTGCGGTGGCAACCCTGACAACTCCTTAGGAAACACATCGAAAAAGTCACGGACAATCGGAACATCCTCAATATGAGACTCACCCTTAGAGGTATCTTTCACAAACGCCAAATACCCATCACAACCCTTTGCCACCAACTTTCCAGCCTTCAAAGCTGAAATTAACTTCACCACTCTACTCGGCTGAGAACCCTGATACACGAATTCTGGAGACTTCACATCTCCAAATATAACCTTCTTCGCCTGACAATCAATAGTGGCTTGGTGTTTATCCAACCAGTCCATCCCAAGAATGACATCAAAATCGTGCATACACATCGGAAGAAGATTAACGCTACGGATCTTATCCCCAAAACTTATCGGACACCCTTGATACAAATCAGAAATAACAACAGAAGTCCCCATCGGGGTAGCAATAGACATCACAGAATCTAAAGACTGAGATGGCACGCCCAAAAATCTTAAACAAAAGACCGAAACAACAACAAATGAATGAGTAGAACCCGTATCAAATAAAATAGAAGCCTCGCGATTACCAACTAAAAGAGTGCGAAACAATACCACGGTGCACTGCTTGCTTTGATTATATGTCAAGGCAAATACTCGACCACCACGACGACCCTCCATTACCACCATTATCACCACCACCTCCACCATTTCCGCGTGGACCCAATCCCTAGCAATATGACCCATCCGTCCACACAAAAAAGCATGCACCAAGAATTACGGCACCGCCTTCCCTTCCGGATGATTTGCCCCACAAGTAGCACGAGGAGTTATCGAATTAGATTCGGGTTACCCCACCACCGGTCTGGATAACGACCACGATTTTGCCCTCGCGGACGATTACATCGCTCACGACGATTTTGTCCATACCAAGGTAGCTGGTGACGATTTTGCCCTATTTGAGGCATTTCTTGATAACCCCGCTACGATTACACGCCATCGCCACCCCCTGCCACCACCACGATTCTGCTTCAACTGCCACCTTGACTTCTCCCATGCTGAACTGAAGCTTGACCTGCTGGTCATCTCTGTCCCTCTTTCGACTCCCTCTGGTTTAGAAGACCGAAAGTCCTGTCGCTCCATCTCAATATTTTTGGCCGCATTGGCCACTGCTGACACGTCTGGAAACTTGTTGTTAATAAGATCTTTGGCGATACCTATAATGAATCCGCCACTTGAACTTCTCCACCTGTTCCTCTGCAGTCTCTGCTGAGGTTCCCGTAAATCCTGCCAACCTAGTAAACCTCGTCATGAAGTCCGTGATGGACTCATCATCTTTCTGTCGAATGGACAGATAGTCCCTAAAGATAGGCCTCTTTATCGGTAATGGGGGGAAATGCTGGCGATAGAAGACCTCACAAAACTCGCCTTGACTAAGTGTCTCAACATAGCCATCACCTTTTTGTTTTTTTCAACGCTTTCCACACCTCCTCTGTGCATCCCTTCCGACTTGTAAACCGCAAGCAATACTCTCTCGATTATCCGAGCACCCCAATACATCAAAAATCTTCTCTGGGTGTGCAATCCAATTCTCTGCATCAATTGGAGTTGGAGCTGAACTGAAGGACTGTGGTTTCTGCTTCTGGAACCTTTCCAACCACACGTACATTGGAACCCCCTGCTGACCATGACCATCTGCATTCCCTTCCTCAACGTGGACCATTATTTCCCGGGTTCTCCCTGCCGAAATTTACGGTGGCAATTCTTTGCATTACTGTACCACCAATAAACCAATCGAGGTAAAGCACAGTTCATTTGCTGATTCACCAAGGTAGCCAATTGAGCATTAATCTGATCATTAGGTTTCTCATTGGACCGACCTTCACCTCTTCCCCTATTGTTACCTCACCTCCCAGCAACTCTAGTTGATCTTCGAGCCATCTAAGAAAGAGATCACGAATATAAACAAAGAAGATTAGAGACAAATTTGAATATAGCGGATATGATAGCTGAACAGAAAATCAAACAGAACAAAAACCTAACCCAGAAGTCTACCCATAACTCATAGGTCAAACGTAAATAGGTTTTCTACAAGAAAGAACCTGGCTCTGATACCAACTCTGTAACACCCCCTTCCCAAAATAGAAAGAGAGGTTACTCATAACACAACAAAACTAAGGAAGATCACAGGGCTCTAAACCACAAAAGAATAATCTCATAATAATTCAATGTCATAAGACAAACCATAATAAATGCCACACTGGCTCAATCCACAATCTAAAATACTTATTACAACTTTAAATAAATCAATGTATTGAAACCTAATAAAATATATCAAAACTATTGGATTAAAGGAAGCTCTCGTCACACTTGCCCTTGGTCCCCCTGATTACCTGCCGGAAGAAAAACACAGCATGAGCCAAATGCCCAGTACGAATATAGAATACAATTAATGAACCGAAATAACTAACTCAATTTAAATGAAATGAGATGAAATGAACTGAAATGAAACGAATAAAACTAACACAACGAAATAGTAGGCTGAATCAAATGGCTGGGTTTTATTTCATACCGAGCTCAGAACAAAATAGAATATACCTTGCCACACAGGCAAGTCAAATAATGCCACACAGGCAAATCACATAATGCCACATAGGCAAGTCACACACATTGGACCGCGAATCCAATGCATGTAAAATCGGAAGGCTTGTTTGGCACAAACATCACCAATCTGCATAACAGAACAGAACAGAAACTAGGGTCGACCCATACGCCTCCCACAACAAAACACCAAATGGCCAACTCCCATCGGAGCACAAAACGGAGACGCCGTGGACTGATCACACCGCAACGGAGGGTGTCATGCCTCGGTGCCAAGAGGACATGCCTGTGGTACCCCCACAGGTGGTTATAGCTCAGGTATACCCTACGGTATATTCTAATAATAATATCATGTCACAACACATGCAACACAATATTAATACAAAGGGTTCTAATATGTACATGTTAAACTGAAATGGATCATCGATACAATATCTCAAAAATTATATTAACATGCACATTTCTACGAATATCCAATTAAATTCTATACATTACGCACTAATCTAAAGAGTACAAATATGAGTTCCAATATCGACGCCAAGATAAACTATCAAAATAAATTGACAAGGAACAATTATTGGAGGCAATACTAAATTTCAAAACGAATAGCGAACGAACAAACTAAAATCAAAAGAATCTCGCTGAAAGAGTACGGAATACGTACCTAGATTAAGCAAATGTAATACCCCAAAGTATATTCCAAATATACTTCTTAATTTCCCTCCGTCCGATCTAATAAAAATAATACAATTATAAGTTACTTATTAATTATAATTTATATTAATATGAAATTAATTCTCCAATTATATCAATTTTACAAAACAAACTTAATTAAATTATAATTTATCCTTTAATTATTATTTTTTTATATTTTAACAAAACCGTAACCTTAATATATTAATAATTGACAAATCAATTTTACTTTATTTAATATATATACACCATGAATTCCTATATATGTATTAGCGGAGTTCAAGATATATATATATATATATATATATATATATATATATATATATATATATATGTAATATATATAGTCTAATGTCCTTCTAAACAAACTTTATATATATAAACTACCACTCAAATCAATATATGTCTTTGAAGTTGGCAACATAATAACAATTGATATACATAAAGTACTAAAACGAAAAAAAACAAATAGCAAACCCCGATCCGCCTCCTTTTACGATTAATTCATACGCACTTCTCTCATAATACAATAAGTGGCGGCTTGTTCTTTTTTTTTTTTTTCTTTTCCTTGAGATGAAGCACTTAGGTTTTGTTTATCTATTAACGTATTTTTTATTAACTAATATATTTTCCTAACTCTCCTAATTTAATAGATTTTAATATTACCCACATATAACTAAATTCAATAAATTTTAAGGCCCAAATTATTCTAAATTAATTTACCCATCTCTTATTAATATTTATAAGCCCACAAAATCAATTAACTAATTTGACCCAAAATAAATGACAAGGTCCAATTAGTATGTTTTAAAATAAAATAAATTTTATTATTTAATATTTATTTATTTATTATATTTTTTTTTTTTCGGTATTACATAGGATGCCACGTTAGCAATTTCTGACATAGCAGGCCCAATTGAATGAAATCGAAAAAATTTAATAGTTCAGTCATCAAATTGACAAAATTGAAAGGTGGATCACCGAAGTGGAATATGGTCTATAGTTTAGGGTAGTAAATTATATTTAAGCCTTATTATTATTATTGTTAAACTTGTAGGCAATTATTGCTCACTCTTGCATAATAACATTGCGACTAAGATTGAGAAAGTTGATAAATCATCCACAAGTAAGGGCAAGGGCAAAGGCAAAAGCAAGCAAATCATGAAGACTTATTTAGTATTTGAGAATGATTATGTTAAGAGTTATTATGTGATGTTTAAGACTTATTTGTTTATGATGTTTCACATTTGATGTATTAAGGTTAGATAACCTTAGATTTATTTGTTTAAGTTGTTGTAACCCTTTAATGGGAGGATTTTATTTTAATTTTATTGTTATCTTTCTTGTGGGTAGATAGATGTTATTTATTTTGGTGAGTGAACACCAAATCATGGGAAACTTCGAGTACACGGATTTGGGGTGTCACATCGGTGTTCATTCCACTTGGTGATTCCCTTGAAAATGTATTGGTGATGTTAATGGATCACAAGAAAATTACCGAATTGGCTCCACCTCTCGGATCCACGAAGCAAAAGATACAATCCCAGCCGAGAGATGTGCTTACCATTTAGGGACTCAAGGAAATGATACACAAGATTGTTGGTCCTTAAAGCATAAAATTCAAAATCGATCGAAAGTGGCGATATTGTGGTTTAACGACTTTGACAAAGAAATGTCAACACCAACCTTATGTTGTAGCATGATCGGTGGGAGTAAACATGATCGGATCAGGAAGCGCCGAAATGTATCCAAATCGTAAAGTACATACAAAGAATGGATGAATACCCCCAAAGGCACAGAACAAATGTCCTAAAGTGGGAAAACTCGGAGGAGGGTATTGTGATAACCCGAGAATTTAGAAAATTTAGAAAATTTTAATTATTGAGTTAAGGTTCAATATTAGAACCTAGATAGAAAATAAGTGTATGCGTTTGATATTTTTGAGAAGGAATTTTGAGGATTTCAAAATTCTGTGAAGGATTTTGGTGAATTATTCAGGATTAAGGGTATAAGAGTATATGTTCTGTGTATTTAGGTGTATATGTGTATAGTATGTGGTTAAGGGTCAAGGGTTGACCAGATAATCTATATCGGTGACAAACCCTAAGTATATATTATTTTTGAACGTCAACGTTCAGTTAGAAAACCCTAGCGAATTCTTTGAGAACCCTAATGCTAAGTATAAAACCTAAGGGTTAAAAGATTATGTGAGTAAGTGAATGTGAATATTATGTGATGGTTTATACTTGTTTATTACATAAACAAATAAAAGAAACTAGGGTGATCCTAATTATATATTAGGAATGAAAAATTTATTTAACTTAAGGGTTATGATATGAGAGAATATTGGTATTTAAAAAATTTATACTAATTTCAAGAGATTTATTTTACACATTTCAATTAATTAATTTTATAACCTAATTATAGCAAGTCTAATTGGATTAAGGAAATAAGTGTGCATTGTGACGCCTCCAAAATAGGTATACAACACCCATTCTGAGTCGTCAAAATACATGGTACAGAAACAACTACAACTTTATTAATACAACATAAAAACTGTGAGTTTAAATACAAATATTGTCATCTAGACAATATCCACACTCAAATAAGTCCTCATTACAATTATTGATACATTATTTTATAAAAATGGTGAGGATTACTAAAACGACTTTCTAGAACCTTCATTCCATACCCCGACTAGTACTCGCTACATTATCGCCTCCTGAGAAGAAAAATGGAACAAAAAGGAAAAGGGTGAGCTCAACTGGCCCAGTAAAGAATATTATGACCAAGATAATATAGAACAAATTATCGTTAGTCTTCAACAGGGAAAAATCTAATAGAATACAATAGACAACAAGTTTTAAATCAATATTAGGGATTCGTATTACAGTTTATCCAAGTTCAAAAATACTTCATAATAACCAATTGTGAAATAGAATTCAAAATAAAGATCAAAACATGGATACAATCAAAGATAGTAACCATAATAGACAACTTGGACAAAAAGAAGAAAAATCCATTTTTTGGTGAATAGTGCCGTATTCGTGAATAGTGCCGTGAATAGTAACTCCGACACTAAAAGATAGAAATTCCACAAGAAAAATCATCATGCTTTGTGAATAGTACTCATGAATAGTAACTCATGAATAGTAACTCGTGAATAGTAACTCATGAATAGTAACCCCGACTTGAAAAGTTCCAAATTTGATAAAAAGTTCCAACCAATATTTCGGCATAATGATATTGAAGAAATAATATCACTTACGAAGAAAATAACATCCCTTACCTCAAAAAGATAATATTTACAATTTGGAATACTTGATATAGTCTTTGAAGGAAATTGCAAGTATAACAACAACACTTAAAGTATCAAAATACTCACAAGAATACGCTCGATAATATAGAGAGAGAGAGAGAAAAACTAATGAATTACGATGTGATTTTTAATTCTAACTTAGCCCTCTATTTATAGGAAAATGTTAGCACGCAGAAGCAGACTTGACCTGCTACCTGATGGCTTTACCTGCTACTATTCCACCAACCAAAAATCAGTCATCTTCCCCAACAACCAAAAGTGGGGCCCACCCATTTCTGGAATTTTCCACCAAAATCATTTATAAACCTAATTTTCGAATCAGTCACCTCTTAAAATTCATAACAAATCATTCGTTCATTTTTAACGGTTCAAAATTTGTGAACATATACGCAACTTATATATGTATAACATATCCAAAAATCAAAACGATCCAATGGTCGAAATAAAAATTATAACTCACACAATAGAGCTGTAAGAACACCGACTTGATCTTTTAATACCTCCTATCCGACAAAATCGATAAAAATACCTCAACATTAATTCCTTCATTTATAACCACATAAATAAATCCATTATTTATATCCACATCAAATAAATATTTCCTTATCATATAAATCAATAATTAATTATTCATAAATAATATAACAGAATCACAATTATGACAACCAGGCCGTTCCCAAGAAAGAGGGGGCTTTCCGATAAAGATTTCTCCTTACTAGCGCGCAATTAGGTGACCAAACCTCTCCTTAGACGAAACTTTCTAGACATTGCCAATAATGTTATCTAATAATATTATTCAGATAATATGAATTATTGCTCCGATAATGAAAAATACTGTGTAGTGACAATTATTAAAACAACAGTAATATAAAATATCAACGTAGTGATTATTGAATCAATGAAAGAAAATATTGAACAGTAATTACTGTAACAATTATTGAGTAGTGCCTTCTTACGTAAGAATCAATAATTGGTGCAATACTGATGCTACTTCTTATGCAACGCGCAGACATCAGTATTTTAACCACCGGGTATTCCAACAATGATTAATCTGTAAACTACTACTAGTTATTTATAAACAACTTATACTTGTCGTTTTCTTCATCCAATCGCTTTCCGTTATGGGGCCCACACAAGGCTGCGCCGTCGTACGAATATTCCCCGATATTAAGAATATTCCACGACCAAACGAATATTCTCCGATAAAAATGAATATTTTATAACCACTTGCTTATTTAAAATATTTACGCATTTTACCCATAACTAACCACATTAATCAAATCAACCCTTACTATTTCAAAATAATAAATAGAGGAAATTTAATTTTATTTATAATAAGTTGGGGTCTTACAACCTCCCCTCCTTATGAAATTTCGTCCTCGAAATTGACATACGTACCTGGTGTTTCAAAAAGATGAGGATACCTCGCTTTCATTTCCGTTTTCAACTCCAAGGTCATTTCCTCAATAGCATGGGTTCTCAATAAAACTTTAACTTGTGGTATGACCTTCGTGCGTAGGACATGCTCCTTCCTATCCAAGATCTTGACAAGTACCTCTTCGTACGTTAAGTCTTCGGCTATCTCGTCCGGTTCTAACTCAATAACGTGGTTTGGGTCTTTCACATATTTACATAGCACAGATATATGAAAAATATTATGAACACGAGACATACTTGGAGGTAACGCGAGTCTATAGGCCACGTTTCCTACTCGGTCAAGAATCTGAAAATGGACCAATAAATCGTGGATTGAGCTTTCCTCTCTTCCCAAAACTTTTAACTCCTTTCCATGGAGCAACACGCAATAATACATGTTCCCCAATACTAAATTCCACGTCCTTTCGATGAAGATCCGCATAACCCTTTTGTCGATCCTGTGCCGTTTGTATACATTGTCGAATCATTTGGATCTTTTCTGCAGTCATATGTACCAACTCGAGTCCCAACAATGTTGTTTCACCCACCTCATCCCAACATATTGGAGAGCGACACTTTCGTCCATACAATGCTTCGAATGGAGCCACACCTATACTTGCCTGATAACTGTTGTTGTAGGAGAATTTCACCAATGGTAAATACTTATCCCAACTGCCTTTGAAGTCTAGGACACAGAGTCTTAATAGATCTTCAAGAGTTTGAATAGTCCTCTCTGACTACCCGTCCGTTTGAGGATGGTATGCCGAACTGAACTGTAAATCCGTGACCATAGCTTTTTGCAAGCTAACCCAAAATCTTGAAGTGAATCTTGGGTCACGATCCGAAACTATGTATACTGGCATGCCATGCAACCTCACAATCTCATTTACGTACATACTAGCAAGATGTTCAATGGAATAAGTCTCTCGTATCGACAAGAAATGAGCAGACTTGGTTAATCTATCAATAATAACCCAAATAGCATTTATGCCTTGAGAAACCATGGGAAGACCCGTAACGAAATCCATGGTAATGTGTTCCCACTTCCATTTCGGAATCTCAAGTGGTTGCAATGGACCCTTTGGCACTTGATGCTCCGCCTTTACACGTTGACAAGTTAAACATCTCGAGATAAACTTTGCAATCTCTCTCTTCATATTGTTCCACCAAAATGTATGTCGAAGATCACGATACATTTTGTTACTTCCAGGATTACAAACGGTGTATTATGTTCCTCCATCATAATCTTGTACTTCAAATCAGAATCGTTAGGAACACAAAGTCTGGAGTGGACTCGAAGTATTCCTTCTTCATCGATTCTTGCTTCTGGAATAGCACCTTCTTGCACTTTCTTCTTCATACGCATTAGCTCCGGGTCTGTGGCTTGAGCAACTTTAACATTTTCGATTAAAGTTGGTTCTATACGTATACTTGACATCATTGTATGGGTCCCCGAGTCTTGAATTCTATCTTCATCTTTTGTAAATCACACAAAATGGGCCTTTGTGTTGACAACATCGCACTCGTTCCCGCGTATGATCTTCTACTCAATGCGTCGGCTACCACATTAGCTTTTCCAGGATGGTATTGAATGGTATGGTCGTAGTCTTTCAACAGCTCAAACCAATGTCGTTGCCGCATTTTGAGTTCTTTTTGGGTGAAGAAATATTTGAGGCTTTTATGGTCTGTATATATCTCCACTTTCTCCCCATACAGATAGTGCCTCCAGATCTTTAGCGCGAAAATGACTGATGCCAACTCTAGATCATGAGTAGGATAATTCCTCTCATATTCTTTAAGTTTTCGCGAGGCATAGGCTATGACTTTCCCACTTTGCATGAGAACACATCCTAACCCTTTGCCTGAAGCATCGCTGTAGATAACAAATCCTTCCGAACCAGATGGTATTGTCAAAATAGGTGCCGAAATGAGTCTCCTCTTGAGATCTTGGAAACTCTTCTCCCATTCCTCGCTCCATAAGAATTTTGTATCTTTATGAGTCAGCTGAGTTAACGGAGTAGCGATTCGAGAAAATCCTTCCACCAATCTCCGATAATAACCAGCTAAGCCCAAAAAGCTACGTACTTCGGTCACCGATTTCGGTTTCTCCCAACTTTGTATTGCTTCAATCTTTGCCGGGTCAACAGATACTCCATGTTTTGACACCACGTGCCCAAGGAATGCTACTTCCTCTAGCTAGAACTCGTATTTCTTCAGCTTGGCATATAGCTTGTTATCACGAAGCCTTTGTAGTACCAGCTTCAAAAGGTACTCATGATCTTCACAGCTTTTGGAATATATGAGGATGTCATCAATAAAGACAATAACGAACTGATCCAAATAATCCTTGAATACTCGGTTCATCATATCTATGAAAGCCGCAGGAGCATTAGTCAATCCAAAAGACATGACTAAGAATTAATAATGCCGTCTGGGGAGTTCGAAAGGCGCCTTGGAATATCCTCAATTTTAACCTTCATTAATGATATCCGGCGAAGAAGATCGATCTTTGAAAAGAATTGTGCTCCTTGTAACTGGTCAAACAGGTCATCAATATGAGGTAGCGGATACCTATTCTTGATGGTGACATGGTTCAATTCCCGATAGTCAATACAAAGTTGCATACTCCCGTCTTTCTTCTTTACGAATAAAATAGGAGCACCCCAAGGAGATGTACTAGGACAAATGAAACCGATGTCCAACAACTCCTGTAGTTGGACCTTCAACTCTTGAAGTTCAATAGGAGCCATTCGATATGGGGTTTTAGAAATGGACTTTGTACCAGGTTCAAGATCAATAAAGAATTTAATTTCACGTTACGGGGTAGGCCGGAAGTTCTTGAAATCGTCGGAAAGTCAATAACAACAGGAATATTATTCAAATCTGACGTGTCTTTATTCAAATCCATAACATGGGCTAAGAAAGCTTGACATCCATTTTTCAATAAACGAATAGCATTATGACTTGATATGACAGTGATTGATTTTAATGGTTTAGTTGCTTAAATTCGAACAACAGGTTGATTAGGAATATGAAAACTAACAACCTTACAAAAATAATCAATTTTGGCATGATGAGTAGTTAACCAATCGATCCCTAAAATCACGACAAATGCAAGTATCTTTAAAGAGATAAGGTCAACAGGTAAGGTGATGGTGCCAACTTGGATCAAAAAGGATTTATAAACAATGGATGTGATGAAAGTTTCTCCTAACGGAGTCTCCACAGATAAATCAAAGTCTAATTTCTCCGAAATCAAGTTTAAGCGTTGAGCACAAGCAGGAGAAATAAATGAATGGGTAGCACCAGTATCTAGTAAGGTATAAACTTCGCATGAATTTATGATTAGCTTACCCGTGATCACCTCGTTTGGGTTCCTCGCATGTTGACCAGTCACGACAAACGTTCTTCCAGGAACCGTTGACTTTGACTTTTCTAGGACAACCTTTTTAGTCACCAACCCCGCTGGACTTGGTTTCGCTACAGTGCAATCTCGAGCGATATGTCCTTCCTTTCAACAATTATAACATACCTTAAACTGTTGTGGGCAGTTTGGGCTGATATGTCCTTCTTTTCCGCACTTATAGCATATGACCGGTGGTCGTTCTCCTCCCTTGGAACCAGTTGTTGCTGGTGCTGACGTCTTCACATTGTCATTGTTGAATCTCCTCTTTTTAAAATCCCCCCCGACTCGCTTCTTCTATTCTCATGGCCATGATTACCACCAGAGTGGTTGCCGCTCTTGTTCGTATTCTTCTTTCTCCGCTGTTTATCATTGTTCTGATGACTGCTGTCACTGGTATGATCCTGGTTGTGGTCCCTCGGTTGACTGTACTCGTTATCTCGCTGTAATAATTGAGCCATGTTGATAACATCTTAATAGAGAGAAAATTTATGAGAAATGAGATATTGACGTATGCCGGGTTTCAAACCTCTCCGAAACATCCGCGTCATACATTCCTCATTCTCCACCAAATGAGGTGCAAACCTGGATAACTCTGTGAACTTTGCCTCGTACTGGGACACCGTTATGTTGTCTAGTTCCAATCTAATAAACTCTACCTCCTTCATATGACGAACACTTTCAGGAAAGTATTTGTCATTGAATAGTTTCTGAAATGTCTCCCAAGACATCTTGCCGAGCGGATGGATGGAGTGCGCTTCACGATTCCCACCGATGTCTGCCTCATTACGGAACATAAAAGTGGCGAATGGAACTTTTTGTTCCTCTGTGCATCCCAAGACATCGAATATCTTGGTAATTTGCTTGACCCACGTCTCCTCCTTAATCGCATCCTGCTTTCCCCAGAATTCTGGTGGTCCCAACTCTTTGAACAGCTTGGCGATGACCAACTGTGCGTTTCCATTGTTTCTACCTGTATTTTGAACAAGAATCTCCTTCGTCTGGTTTTGCATGAATCGCAAAAAGCTTCTAAACATCTCATCGTTCATCGTCTGCTCATTGGTGTTGTTTACAGGAGGAACATTACCAGCCTGTTGCACGTTCTCCTCATTGGTGAGCAAAGGTGTCTCCACGGTCTCATTTACTCCACTGTTAACATTCTCAGTAGACATTCTCAAATACTGCCATAAAACAAGGGTTAATTTAACAAATTAATAAATCACATAATATCCTTATATTATGACCGACCAACAAATAAGCTTAGGTAGGACACACTAGCGAAGAATTTACTCGTCTCTCCCCTCCTAGTTCTATTCCCCGATCTCCGCCAGAGATCATATCACTAAGCTCTGATACCAACTGTGACGCCCCCAAAATAGGTATACAACACCCATTCTGAGTCGTCAAAATACACGGTACAAAAAAAACTACAACTTTATTAATACAACATAAAAACTGTGAGTTTAAATACAAATATTGTCATCTAGACAATATCCACACTCAAATAAGTCCTCATTACAATTATTGATACATTTAATTATTTTATAAAAATGGCGAGGACTACTAAAATGACTTTCTAGAACCTTCATTCCATACCCCGACTAGTACTCGCTACATTCTCGCCTCCTGAGAAGAAAAATGGAACAAAAAAGAAAAGGGTGAGCTCAACTAGCCCAGTAAAGAATATTATGACCAAGATAATATAGAACAAATTATCGTTAGTCTTCAACAAGGTAAAATCTAATAGAATATAATAGACAACAAGTTTTAAATCAATATTCGCAGCGGAAATAATAATTCATTAGAAGAGTTAAATGGAGAATAAAGTCTACTATCTCTTATATATGAATTTAAAAGTCCATCATCAATATTTTATCCCTGTAACATCAATCAACATATATCCGGAATCAAATATTCATCTTTGCATTACTGAGCCAAATATTCATCATCGAGTTAAGTCATGTTCATCTAAACACTGTTCATCTTTGCACTACGGGCCAAAGATATTCATCGAAAAATCATTCATCTTTGCACTACATGCCAAAGATATTCAGTACTATCATCATTTAGGACTGAGGATAATGAAAAATATTTTAAAGAAAACGAATCCAGTAACACAAAAGAATAAATATTAAGGATTCGTATTTCAGCTATTTCATGTCCAAAAATACCTCATAAATAATTATAGTGGATTAAATTCAAGAATGATCAAAACATGGATACAATCAAAGCTAGTATCCATAATAGATATTTTGGACGAAATTTTTTTTTTAATTTTTCTGTGAATAGTGTCGTATTCGTGAATAGTGTCGTATACGTGAATAGTGTCGTATACGTGAATAATAACCCCGACACAAAAAGTTCCAAATTTGATAAAAAGTTCAAACCAATATTTCGGCAAAATGATATTGAAGAAAATAATATCATTTAAGAAGAAAATAACATCCCTTACCTCGAAAAGACAAGACTTACATTTGGAATCTTTGGATATAGTCTTTGAAGGAACTTGCACTTAGATATAGCAACACTCAAAGTCTTAAAATACTCATAAGAATACGCTCGATAATATAGAGAGAGAAAGAGAGAGCGAAAAATTTAGTTTCTGGTGTGATTTTCAATTCTAACCTAAGCACCCTATTTATAGGAAAATACTTAGAACACCAAAGCAGAAAATTTAATAAATATTATTATTATTTTTCTAAAATCTCCTACGCACACCAGCTGAATTCAAACATCAATCAACCACTCAAAAAAAGTAAGAAAAACGTTTTTCATAAATAAAATATTTAAAACTTCCAAAAATCAATTATTTCGGAACTTTGGAACTTCAATAATTCATAATAAATAGCCATTTTATCAGAAAAATTCAAACCTCATGTCCTTTCTATAGGAAATTCCATTATCTACAACTTTGCAGAAGAAAGGTTTTCCAAATTCCAAACCGAAATTGACTGAAATCCACAAACGGGCGATTCTACAGCCTATAATCAAATTTCAGTCACGAAATGGGCCCACAGACATGTTTAACATGTTTTAAACAACTTTTGCAACAAAAATACTCTTCCTCCTCATATACTCATATATCTCACATTCATTGTAAAAATATCATCATTATATTATAATAATATAATAAAATATTATTTTATCAGAAAAGATAAAATATCGATTTTCAACAATTGTCACTTTAAATAATTTTCTCCATCTATATCCACATAAAATGAATATTTTCCTCATCATATAAATCAATAATTAATTATTCACAAATAATATTATCGAATCACAATACTGACAACCAAGCAGTTCCTTGGAAAGATGGGGCTTTCCAATAAGGATTTCTCCTTACTGGCGCGCAATTAGGTGACCAAACCTCTCTTTAGACAGAACTTTCTAGACATTGTCAATAATTTTATCTAATAATATTATTCAGATAATATGAATTATTGCTCCGATAATGAAAAATGTTGTGTAGTGACAATTATTAAAACAACAGTAATATAAAATATCAACGTAGCAATTATTGAATCAATGAAATAAAATATTGAACAGTAATTACTGTAACAATTATTGAGTAGTGCTTTCTTACGTAAGAATCAATCATTAGTGCAATATCATGTGCTTCTTTGTGCGCAACAACGCGTATTCTTGTATTTTTTAACCATAAGGGTATTCCAACGATTAATTGTGAATAACTACGCCATTATTTATAAACAACTTATACTTGTCGTTTTTTTCATCTAATCGCTTTCCGTTATGGGGCCCACACAAGGCTGCGCCGTCGTACGGATATTCCCCGACAGTAAGAATATTCCACGACCAAACGAATATTCTCCGATAAAAATGAATATTTTATAACCACTTGCTTATTTAAAATATTTGCGCATTTTACCCATAACTAACCAAATTAATCAAATCAATCCTTACTATTTAAAAATAATAAATAGAGGAAATTTAATTTTATTTATAATAAGTTGGGGTCTTAAATGCATTAGTAAGGATTTATGTAATTATTAAGAGTAAATGAAAATCCTAATTAAATAATTAGGAAAGGTTAAGAATTAAAGGTATTGAAATATGTTATTTGTTATAGCCCAAACATTTTTAATTGGGAAGCCCAAATGAAATATTGGATTTCCCAAAGAAATTAAATTCAAAGCCCAAGAGATTATATATGGAAAGCCCAAAACATTAAATGAGTGGCCCAACTTTTAGCCCAATTGAGAGGGGGTATTATGGACCTTTTGTATGCTAAATAAGAGATAAAGAGAAAGCAAAATAGGGAGCATTCTAAGGCCAAGTGGCCGGAAGGAAGAGAAGGAGAGAAAGGGAGATGAATGTGATAATTGTTACTTTAGTTGGTGAACAACACCCTTAGGTGTCACCATAATATTTGGCCACTTATTTTATCCAAGAGTGCAAGCAACAATGTAATGATGAAGAAAGAGAAAGAGAGAGTGAATGGGGGGGGGGGTGAATATTAGATATACAATTATATCTATACATTTTTTACTAAACCACAAAAACCATTTCATTTCTCTCTCATCCTATTACTTCCTTTTTAGCTAACAAAAGAAAACCAAGTAGAGAGAGAGAGATAGAGTTTTTTTTCAAGCCATCTAGCTCCATAATCAAAGCTTAGCAAGAAGTAAAAAGAAAAATCAACAAAAGGTATACCCTAAACTAGATTATGTAATTTATTGTTGACTTTTCAAAATCAAAACTTGGATCTATGATTTCAAACTTCAAAACTCTAGATCTACATGATCTAGAGTGTGTTATGTGTGTATCTATCCATTTTAAGGATCAAAAGTTAGATCTAAAGTATGAAATAGAAACTATGTTTTTTAAATGTAGAAAATCCTAATTTTTCTTAGCCCCGATTGTGTTAATCTTGTGTTTGATGATTGTTTGATAAAATAGATCATGTATTATGGTAGAATCATGGGTATATGAGGTATTAATAAATGTTATGATGAGTTATGTTGGTTATTATATGAAAACACGAAAGTTTTCTTAGAAGACATCAGGAGTTAAAAATTAGTTTTTTGTGAAAATAAAACATGAAATTCAAATGATCATATCTCCTATTATATTTTGAATTTTTGAGTGTGGTCAAGTCCTAGAGTTAGATCTATGAGTTTTCTAACTTATCCAAGTGGAATCACTGGAAAAGGTGTAGTAGATTTTTGTGTGGACTGAGTTTAGCAAAGGAGTTAAAAACAGAAAAATGACAAAAGTATTCTGCGAAGAACTTTCCAGGGGCTTTTTTGGCCACTTAATTTGTGAGATAAATTCCGGTCTTTTGGGACATGAAAATATATGGTATAAAGTACCTACTGTCAAAAAATAAATGCATTCTGACTTAAAATGACCAAGTTATGACCATTTCAATATTTGGAGTTTTCGGACGAAAATCGCCATACCCGGAGTTCTACAACTCCGATGGCCACGAAATTTAAACTGGAGTGTCACGTTAACACGTATAAGATTGTGTCATGAGATAGGAAATTTTGGAGTTCAGTATGATAGGGCTAATTTCTTAAGCTACACACTAAAAATGATTTTTGTAAAATACTAAAGGAAGTTGGAAAATTATGAAAAAATACTTTTTGTGTATGATTTATATGTATATCTGTTTGGACAAATGATAGAAAATAATAAACTGACTTTGTATTTTCGTGAAAAGGATGTGGATCCAGCTTGCTGGATTGAAAAATCTGATGAATCCAACTTGCTGGATTGAAAAATAGTTTACTGAATTGAAAATATGTTGAATCCAGTTTGCTAGATTGCAATCTAGTTACTGGATGTGATATCCAGTTTGCTGGATTGTAGTTTAGTTTGCTGGATTGGCCATCTAGATACTGGATTTAGAATCCAGCTTGCTGGATTCCAAATTTTGGTTACTGGATTGGTATTTGATTTATATGTTCAAGAAAAACTTATAATATATGAGATTAAAGTATTTAAAACATATAACTATGATAGTAATAATTGAAAAATTATGATAAATAGTAATAATTATTTAAAAATTATTACAGGCCTATGAAAAATAATTTGACTGTTAATAAATTATCTAAGATATATGTTAACTAGTTTAGACATAGTTTAATTGAACTTAAACTCGTTATTTGTCTGACTAAACCGTTGGGATGTTAGAATTGTGTCAGTTTTCAACTCAAACTGCAATAGTTTGACTTGATACCGAGTCTTATATGTGTTATATACTGATAGGATTATGTGTTATGTGTTTAGGTTATTCTATATATATCTATATATATAATAGTATTATATTGTGATGACATTATTCTAATATTGGAGATCTATATTACTAATATTAGGTGTTCAGATAAAGCGTTATAAATTGCGTAGCGGTAATCAACGGTTAAGGAAAGTTTGTTTTTACTTAACTCTACTAAGAGTTGTTTCATTCTGATATGCTTTTGGTTAATCATTGCTGAATGCCATTGTAGAATTGTACTCTATACATATTGCATGTATAAGTCAGGTATGAAAGACTGATCACCTTCATTACCCTTCGGTTCAGATATATTTGTTTATGTTATATACTTGTTCAGTCAAAAGTTTGTTTTTGCTAGTTCACAATTATATTGTTGAATTATAGCCAGCCAATTTTCAAATCTTTCAATCATGATATATCATTATATTATTGAATTTAAACTTGATGGACAATCTTATGCTCACCCTTGCTATATCATGATAAACATTGCAGATTAAGGCGAATGTGTCGGGTATAGGAAAGGTTAAAGACAGTTCCAGCTTTAGTTTACGTGTGCGATTAGATTTGTAATATATAGTAATGTATGATGGTAATGTTATGTATTAGACAAGTGGTGTATTGTGTATAAGTTATGGTTACTCGACCTTGGGGAATAGTATATAAAGTTCTTGTATAAATAATTTATGTTTTTATCTTCTGCAAATATAGTAATAGTGATAGAATGATCGAACCGGATCTGCGGTGATTCGGGACCTCGGATTCTGGGCCCTCACAGTTGGTATCAAAGCTGTTGGTTATGAACCTTAGGTAGGAATACCTGAGACTAATAACCGCAGTGATTAGGATAAGTACTAACTCAAATAGAGTTAGTTGGTCGATAAGATTCAAAGACGAATCTCCGCGGGGTATAAGATACAGAGTTCCCTAACTCTGATAATAAAGTTGAACAATAATGATGAATAGATAGAGTCTAAAAGACTAAAAGTACAGTGATAGGAGATCATAAAACAAAATGATCATAGTATAGAAATAAATCGTAACATTTACGATGAGATCACCCCGTGATCAGATAAGGTTATAGTATGGAGAAGGATCAAGCGAATGATTGAACAGTTTACAGCAAGATTGCTGAGTGTCAATTGTACTATAAATTGGTATAGATTCAGGAAAGGATTATGAATACGAATTAAATGAAATTCGTATGGAGAAGGGAGTTAAGATTAGGTGGGGATTTTAATTGAGGACTCCTGTCAGCGGCTGAGTTGTATGATTCTTCGTATGGGAGCTGAATTGTACTTGGTGTAAAAACCACTTAGTTTCTGGCAATAATAATCATTGAAATGTTTGTGTCGCGCTATTTGCTATATGCATGTTAAGAGGGTGATTCCTTTCTCATGTGTATAATAGATAGATATGTTATAGGTAGAGAATATAAGGTTAAGTACGAGTTCTTAAAACTCATACTTATGTGACATGCTTGATTCATAGTTATATAAAATGTTTATGAACCCCTCAGCGAATGGATGCCAAAGGTCTGACTAGGACAAGTTCTTAAACTCATATGATAGTGGCAAGTAAATGAACTCATAAGTGTGGTTTGACGAACTGGGTATAGTTGTGTGTAAATGGAGTATTGAGGATAATAGGAATAGATAGATTGTTAAACAAATGATTATTAGTGAAGAAATAAGTTTTCCAAAACTCCTAGCTATGCTAGACTTCGGAATTTTGACATCAAGCTAAATACGCACTAATTATTTTTTTTTAAAAAAATATGTAGACTCGTAATCATTTTTGAAACGGTTTAAAGTATAGTCTATGCTACTTATTTCAGCTAGACGCAAATGATTTGAAATATCAAAATATATTTTATTTATCACTCATGTACCATGTAACCTGGTGCAGAGATGATAAAAGTTGATGGAGTTGTAAATGCAGGAATACTTAGTATGAATTCGATCTGAAAATCATTGTTCAACTATTGTATGATGTGTTATGACAAAGTCATATAATGACGACATCCTCAAACAAACTGTTAATACAGTACGACATCATGACGTCATTCTCAAAAATATTTTCAATAAAATTTAATTTGCCAACGGGGTTTGGCTACACTTAAATAATTCGATTGAATTGAATTATTGATATAAGTCTAAGCTATTCGATTAAGCTAGACTAAGGTTATGAAAACTCTAAGTGTTCATTGAAAGAATTTTCCCGAACCAAATTGTTTTGGTGCAGATTTTGATAAAGACTGAGGTGAAAGTTTATGCGCCCAAGGCGGATAAGAGGAACAAATTATTCGACCAAATAGTGATTTGATCGATCAAGATAGGCATATCGGGCTAATCACCCTTTGTGTCTGTAAGTTATGACGATTTGCGGATGAATTTCCATAAAACCTTTGCAAAAATGACATACAAATAGTCTATATGACTCTTCAGCAAAATTTGAAAATTTTTACTCTTTTGAGTGGTGTATTGGGCAGCATGTGATGAAGTGTATGTATGGTGTATGGTGTATGGTGTAAGGTAAATTTCGGGGATGAAATTTTTAGAAGAAGGGGTGAATGTGATAACCCGAGAATTTAGAAAATTTTTAAAATTTTAATTATTGAGTTAAGGTTCAATATTAGAACCTAGACAGAAAATAAGTGTATGCGTTTGATATTTTTGAGAAGGAATTTTGAGGATTTCAAAATTCTGTGAAGTATTTTGGTGAATTATTCAGGATTAAGGGTATAAGAGTTTATGTTCTATGTATTTGGGTGTATATGTGTACAGTATGTGGTTAAGGGTAAAAGGTTGACCAGATAATCTATATCGGTGACAAACCCTAAGTATATATTATTTTTGAACGTCAACGTTCAGTTAGAAAACCCTTGCGAATTCTTTGAGAACCCTAATGCTAAGTATAAAACCTAAGGGTTAAAAGATTATGTGAGCAAGTGAATATGAATATTATGTGATGGTTTATACTTGTTTATTATATAAACAAATAAAAGAAACTAGGGTGATCCTAATTATATATTAAGAATAAAAAATTTATTTAACTTAAGGGTTATGGTATGAGAGAATATTGGTATTTAAAATTTATACTAATTTCAAGAGATTTATTTTACACATTTTAATTAATTAATTTTATAACCTAATTATAGCAAGTCTAATTGGGTTAAGGAAATAAGTGTGCATGAGTAAGGATTTATGTAATTATTAAGAGTAAATGAAAACCCTAATTAAATAATTAGGAAAGGATAACAATTAAAGGTATTGAAATATGTTATTTGTTATAGCCCAAACATTTTTAATTAGGAAGCCCAAATGAAATATTGGATGGCCCAAAGAAATTAAATTCAAAGCCCAAGAGATTATATATGGAAAGTCCAAAATATTAAATGAGTGGCCCAACTTGTAGCCCAATTGAGAGGGGGTATTATGGACCTTTTGTATGCTAAATAAGAGATAAAGAGAAAGCAAAATTGGGAGCATTCTAAGGCCAAGTGGCCGGATGGAAGAGAAAGAGAGAAAAGGAGATGAATGTGATAATTGTTACTTTAGTTGGTGAACAACACCCTTAGGTGTCACCATAATACTTGGCCACTTATTTTATCCAAGAGTGCAAGCACCAATGTTGTGACGCCCCCAAAACAGGAATACATCACCTATTCTGAGTCGCCAAATACATGGTACAGAATACATATACAATCTAAAATATACAACATGAGCTGTGAGTTTGAATACAAATATTGTTTACTAGAGAGTATACAAACTCAAAAGGAGTCCTCATTACTATTATTATCACACTATTTCACAGAATAGTGAGGACTACTAATGCAAACATCTAGGACAATCATTCTGTTCCCCGACTAGTCCCAGCTACGTTCTCATTTCCTGAAGAGAATAGTGAAAGAAAGGGTGAGCTCAACTAGCCCAGTAAGAAATATTATGACTAAAATAATGCAGAATAATTTATCGTTAGCCTTCAACAGTGTTAAACTGATAAAATATAATAACTATCAAGTTTAGTCATAGCAATGAACAAACAATCCATTAGAAGAGTCAAGTAGGAATAAAATCTACTATCTTCTATGTTTTAAAAGGTTTTCATCACTTTTATCACTGGATTCACAATAAATAATCCACATCATCGAATCACCCACCACTACTGACGAGGATATTCTTTAGTATCACGACCACGAATTATCCATGCACTACTGACTAAAGATAATCATGTTTTCATCAATTCCGATCATGCCATAAAATAATTCATCTTTTGCACTACTGACCAAAGAGAATCCATAGCCATAATCATACCAAAAACTGTTCATCAATGCACTACGGGCCAATGAGGACTTTTTCCACATCATTTGTAACATTACGGTTATAATTATACCGAATAATCCCTGGTCATAATTATACCAAGTCCATCTATGCACTACAGGCCACAGATGAGTTTCAACAAAATATAAATATGAGGATGATGACAATGATATAAGAATTCAATAAAACAAGTTCAAGAATTAATTTATCTAGGAACTGATAATGTCCAAATTGTCAACATGATAATGCTTTGCAGAGTAAAATTCAAGAATGCTCAGAAGAATATTTCTATAAAAAGGTACTGGATGAAGCGCAATTATCAAGGATATTCCACTAATTTCATGAAGTATAGAAGTCAAAGTTTTAACCAACTGAGTATAATAAAGAATGGAATAACAAAAGAAATCACCATGCATGCGATAGACCGCACAGGCAGGTTATTCCAACAGAATAATAAATAACGGAACCAGTCCCAGGTAAAAAAGCGCGTAGATAGGATATTCCAACGAAATAATAAAGAATGGAACCAGTCCCATAAAAAATGCACCAACAGGGATATTCCAATGTAATAATAATAAATAACGGAACCGAATCCGTGCGTAAAACGCATGCATGTGATATTCCAACGTAATAATAAATAACGGAACCAGTCCGGCGAAAATACGCATGAATGTAATATTCCAATGTAATAATAAAGAATAGAATATTAGAAGAACTTCACCATGTATGCAGTACTTTGCATAGACAGGTTATTCCAACATAATAATAAAGAATGGAATAACAGAAAAATTTCACTAAGTATAGGGTAGCCCGCAAATACAGGTTATTCCAATAAAATAATAAAGAATGTAATAACATAAGTTCTCTTCATAAATAAGAAAGAAAGAGTACCCCTTACGAGTACAACAAATAATATTCCCTACCTTAAAAAAAACTGGATACTGGAATAGTGAAGTAGCAGACTTATCTTCTTCTTTCTCTCTATAATTTCTCTCTATAATAATTTCTCTAAAGCTTTTGTGAATTGGTGAGAAATGAAGGAAGAATGAGCTTCTATTTATAGAAAAATATAGTTTCGATAATTGCACGTTTTGGGGCTCAAAATATTATAATATATTACCTTCCTCTTTTTCTTCATTTTTAATTTAGTCCTGCAAGTATTATCAAACTTGTATCAACTCCCCTAATAGTAAATAATGTGAATCAATAGTAAATCATGTGACTCAATAGTTCTAATCATGTGATAAAAATAATTATAGTATAGTACCTCCATCTATACCTCCATTTTTAACTTAGTCATGCAAGTATTATCAATTTTGCACCAACTACCCTAATAGTACAAGAATGTGATTCAATAGTACACACATGTAAACAATTAGTTATATAAGCATGTGAATTAGTAGCAATTAATTGCTCATTTATCCGATAAATTACCCGATTTATCAATATAACCCCCAAACATCAATTATCATCGGAATAGATGTCGATTTTTACTAACACAAACAATTCTAGCATAATGAAACTATTTTCATCAACAATATAAATTTTGAAATTTTGAAGTTTGACTTTTCCCGAAAAAGTCAACTGTTAACTTTTTGACCAAATAGTGAATCCCGGAAAATTTTGTGTTTATAGACTATTTTTACTAATTTCAGCGTTCCGAACTCAAATATCACGTCCGCGTCTCTAAATTCAACTCCGAACACAACTTCAATTATAATAACATTCATCATTAATATTATAACTCACAATATTTAACAACCAGGTCGTTCCCAGGAAAGAGGGGGCTTTCTGATAAGGATTTCTCTTTATTGACGCGCAATTAGGTGACCAAACCTCTCATTGACAGAACTTCTAGACATTGTCAATATTGCAAATAATAATATGAATAACTTTGTCGTCTCAATCATTGATTTAATAATATATCATATTATACAGATGATACTGTAACAATAATTGAATCAATAATATGAAAGATATGATATAACAATTACTATAGCAATAATTGAGTATAACTGAGTGACTTCTCACGTAAGCATCAATAATCAATACCGTTGTAGTACTACTCAACCACACCACATATTCTTTTACTTTTAACACCGGTGTTTCAACAGTTAACGGTAAAACTTCCGTCGTTATTTTCATAAAAGTATTTTTGTCGTTTTCTCAATCCGATGATAATTCCGATTCTGAGGTCCACCAATGATTGGATGAGTCGTCACGGATATTCCAGACACAAAAGAATATTCCCACCAATCGAATATTATATAACAACTTGCGTACTTTTGCAAAATTTATAAATATAACCCACAACTATAACATTATATCAAATCCACACCATAATATTTAAAAAATTATTTTGAGAAAATTAAATATTTATTCATAAAATCTGGGGTCTCATAATCTCCCCTCCTTATGGAATTTCGCCCTCAAAATTTACGTACGTACTTGGTATGCTGAACAGGTGAGGATACCTCGAATTCATTTCAAATTCTAACTCTTGAGGTATAACCTTTGAGTGTTGAATATGATTCTTCTTATCCAAGATTTTAACACGTATCTCCTTAAACGTTAAATGAGCCGTTATCTCGTCCGGTTCTAAATTAATAATGTGGTTCGGGTCGTCCACATATTTACGTAACATCGATACGTTAAAAACGTTATGAACACGCAACATACTTGGCGGTAAAACGAGTCTATAGGCCACAGTTCCTACTTCATCGACAATTTCAAATGGACCAATTAAATCGAGGGTTGAGATTTCCTCTCTTCATCGATTCTTTCTTCTAGAATAACGCCCTCTTGAACCTTCTTCATTCATCAGCTCTGAGTATGTAGCTTGAGCGACTTTAACTTTATCGATTAAAGTCAATTCTAATCGTATATTTGTTATCTTTACGTGGTTTCCTAGATTCTTTAGCTCTATCATCATCATTTGTAAGTCGTACGAAATGGGACTTTGTGTTAACAGCATCGCACTCGTAAACGCATATGATCTTCTACTCAACGCATCAGCTACCACGTTCGCTTTCCCACGATGGTATTGAATGGTACGATCGTAATCTTCAACAGCTCGAGCCAACGTCTTTGGCGCATGTTACGTTCGTTTTAAGTAAAGAAATATTTGAGGGTTTTAGAAATGGGTTTTGTACTGGGGTCAATACAAAATTCGATTTCACGCTCTAGGGTAGGCTAAGAAGTCTTCAAGAATACGTCAGGAAATCTATTAACAATAGAAATATCATTCAAAACTGTGACTCTCATCCAAGACTTGGATAACACGTCACATTGATACCTATCAACTTTCCATCGTCATTCACGACGTTTCCTACAGAAAGTCTGGCTTCGGTGCATTCCACACAAAAAAGTCAACAACGAAAGGACCGGGGCTCTTTACTTATGACTTTATATGACAATGATTGACTTTAGTGGTTTGGTTGCTTGAATTCGCATAACAAGTTGGTTAGGAATATAAAAGTTAACAACCTTACGAAAAGCATGATGAGTAGTTAACCAATCGATTCCTAAAAATTGCATCAAAGGCAAGTATTTTCAAAGAGATATGATTGACAGGTAACGTGAAAGTGTCGATTTGAATCAACAAGATTTATAAATAGTGGAGGTAATGAAGGTTTCTACTAACGAAGTTTCAACCAATAAGTCAAAGTCTAACTTCTCCGGAGTTAAATTTAAACGTTGAACACAAGCAAGAGAGATAAAAGAATAGGTAGAACCAGTATCGAATAAGGTATAGACTTCGCAAGAATTTATAATTAACTAACCCGTGCATACTTCGTTCGGGTTACTCGCTTTTTGAGAAGTCACAAAAACACTCTTCTTGAAACAACCGACTTAGTTTTGTCTATATCCGCCTTTGGTGCCACCATCCCAGCTGGACTTGATTATACACAAAAATCACATATCACAAAACAAGGGTTAATTGACATGTCACATACTATCCATATACCCTGACCGACCAATTAAATAACAAGTAAACTTAGGTAGGTCAAACTAGCGAAGGAATTCCCCATCTCTCCCCTCCTAGTTCTTGTCTCACATCTCAGCCAGGGATCATATCCCTAAGCTTTGATACCAACTGTGACGCCCCCAAAATAGGAATACATCACCTATTCTGAGTCGCCAAATACATGGTACAGAATACAAATACAATCTTAAATATACAACATGAGCTATGAGTTTGAATACAAATAATGTTTACTAGAGAGTATACAAACTCAAAAGGAGTCCTCAATACTATTATTATCACACTATTTCACAGAATAGTGAGGACTACTAATGCAAACATCTAGGACCATATTCTGTTCCCCGACAAGTCCCAGCTACGTTCTCATTTCCTAAAGAGAATAGTGAAAGAAAGGGTGAGCTCAACTAGCCCATAAAAAATATTATGACTAAGATAATGCAGAATAATTTATCGTTAGCCTTCAACAGTGTTAAACTGATAAAATATAATAACTATCAAGTTTAACTGCAGCGGAACAAGCAATCCATTAGAAGAGTCAAGTAGGGAATAAAATCTACTATCTTCTATGATTTAAAAGGTTTTTCATCACTTTTATCATCGTGTACTCGACAATAAATAATCCACATCATCGAATCACCCCTGCACTACGGCCAAGGATATTCTTTAGTATCACGACCACGAATTATCCTTGCACTACCGCTAAAGATAATCATGTTTTCATCAACGGTCCTGATCATGCCATAAAATAATTCATCTTTGCACTACGGCCAAAGAGAATCCATAGTTATAATCATACCAAAAACTGTCCATCAATGCACTACGGGCCAATGAGGACTTTTTCCACATCATTTGTAACATTACGGTTATGATTATACCGAATAATCCCTGGTCATAATCATACCAAGTCCATCTATGCACTACAGGCCACAGATGAGTTTCAACAAAATATAAACATGAGGATGATGACAATGATATAAGAATTCAATAAAACAAGTTCAAGAATTAATTTATCTAGGAACTGATAATGTCCAAATTGTCAACATGATACTGCTTTGTAGAGTAAAATTCAAGAATGCTCAAAAGAATATTTCCATGAAAAGATATTGGATGAAGCGCAATTATCAAGGATATTCAACTAATTTCATGGAGTATAGAAGTCAAAGTTTTAACCAACTGAGTATAATAAAGAATGGAATAACAAAAGAAATCACCATGCATGCGATAGATCGCATGAGCGAGTTATTCCAACAGAATAATAAATAACGGAACCGTGTTCGGCGTAAAAGCATTGTACAAAGATATTCCAATGTAATAATAAAGAATGGAACCAGTCCCATGCGTAAAATGCAAATAGGATATTCCAATGTAATAATAAATAACGGAACCAGTCCGACGTAAAACGCATGCATACATGATATTCCAATGTAATAATAAATAACGAAACCAGTCTCTGTAAAAATGCATGAGACAGGATATTCCAATAGAATAATAAAGAATGGAATATTAGAAGAATTTCACCATGTATGCGATTATTTTGAATGAGCGAGTTATTCCAACATAATAATAAAGAATGGAATAATGTAAGAATTTCACCAAGTATAGGGTAGCTTTCGGCGTTATCTGAGTTATTCCAACAGAATAATAAAGAATGGAATAACAGAAGTTCTCTTCATAAATAAGAAAGAAAGAGTACCCCTTACGAGTACAACAAATAATATTCCCTACCTTAAAAAAAACTGGATACTGGAATAGTGAGGTAGCAGACTTCTCTTCTTCTTTCTCTCTATAATTTCTCTCTATAATAATTGCTCTAAAGCTTTTGTGAATTGGTGAGAAATGAAGGAAGAATGAGCTTATTTATATAGAAAATATAGTTTCGATAATTGCACGTTTTGGGGCTCAAAATATTACAGTATAATACCTTCCTCTTTTTATTCATTTTTAATTTAGTCCTGCAAGTATTATAAAACCTGTATCAACTCCCCTAATAGTAAATAATGTGAATCAATAGTAAATCATGTGATTCAATAGTTCTAATCATGTGATAAAAATAATTATAGTATAGTACCTCCATCTATACCTCCATTTTTAACTTAGTCATGCAAGTATTATCAATTTTGCACCAACTACCCTAATAGTACAAGAATGTGATTCAATAGTACACACATGTGAACAATTAGTTATATAAGCATGTGAATTAGTAGCAATTAATTGCTCATTTATCCGATAAATTACCCGATTTATCAATATAACCCCCAGACATCAATTATCATCGGAATAGATGTCGATTTTTACTAACACAAACAATTCTAGCATAATGAAACTATTTTCATCAACAATATAAATTTTGAAATTTTGAAGTTTGACTTTTCCCAAAAAAGTCAACTATTAAGTTTTTGACCAAATAGTGAATCCCGGAAAATTTTGTGTTTATAGACTATTTTTACTAATTTCAGCGTTCCGAACTCAAATATCACGTCCGCGTCTCTAAATTCAACTCCGAACACAACTTCAATTATAATAACATTCATCATTAATATTATAACTCACAATATTTAACAACCAGGTCGTTCCTAGGAAAGAGGGGGCTTTCTGATAAGGATTTCTCTTTATTGACGCGCAATTAGGTGACCAAACCTCTCATTGACAGAACTTCTAGACATTGTCAATATTGCAAATAATAATATGAATAACTTTGTCGTCTCAATCATTGATTTAATAATATATCATATTATACAGATGATACTGTAACAATAATTGAATCAATAATATGAAAGATATGGTGCAAAGAATTCTTGTAGTAATAATTGAGTATAATCGGTGTGACTTCTCACGTAAGCATCAATAATCAATACCGTGTGTTAAGATGCAACCACGAGTATTATCGCATTTTTAACTACACCGTGTGTTTCAACAGCTTAACGGTAAAACTTCCGCCGTTATTTTCATAAAGTATTTTTGTCATTTTCTCAATCCGACAATAATTCCGTTGCGGGGTCCACCAATGATTGTACCATCGTATGGATATTCCCCGACAAAAAGAATATTCCCCGACCAATCAAATATTTTATAACAACTCGCGTACTTTGCAAAATTTATAAATATAACCCACAACTATAACATTATATCAAATCCACACCATAATATTTAAAAAATTATTTTGAGAAAATTAAATATTTATTCATAAAATCTGGGGTCTCACAATCTCCCCTCCTTATGGAATTTTGCCCTCGAAATTTACGTACGTTCTAGGTATATTGAATAGGTGAGGATACCTCGACTTCATTTCAAATTCTAACTCCTGAGGTATAACCTTTGAGTGTTGAATACGATTCTTCTTATCCAAGATTTTAACACGTATCTCCTTAAACGTTAAATCAGCCGTTATCTCGTCCGGTTCTAAATTAATAATGTTGTTTGGGTCGTCCACATATTTATGTAACATCGATACGTTAAAAATGTTATGAACACGCAACATACTTGGCGGTAAAACGAGTCTATAGGCCACAGTTCCTACTTCATCGACAATTTCAAATGGACCAATTAAATCGAGGGTTGAGATTTCCTCTCTTCATCGATTCTTGCTTCTAGAATAACGCCCTCTTGAACCTTTTCATTCATCAGCTCTGAGTATATAGCTTGAGCGGCTTTAACTTTATCGATTAAAGTCAATTCTAATCGTATATTTGTTATCTTTACGTGGTTTCCTAGATTCTTTAACTCTATCTTCATCATTTGTAAGTCGTACGAAATGGGTCTTTGTGTTAACAACATCGCACTCGTAAACGCATATGATCTTCTACTCAACGCGTCAGCTACCACGTTCGCTTTCCCACAATGGTATTGAATGGTACGATCGTAATCTTCAATAGCTCGAGCTAAAACGTCTTTGGCGCATGTTACATTCGTTTTAAGTAAAGAAATATTTGAGGGTTTTAGAAATGGGTTTTGTACTGGGGTCAATACAAAATTCGATTTCACGCTCTAGGGTAGGCTAAGAAGTCTTCAAGAATACGTCAGGAAATCTATTAACAATAGAAATATCATTCAAAACTGTGACTCTCATCCAAGACTTGGATAACACGTCACATTGATACCTATCAACTTTCTATCGTCATTCATGACGTTGCCTACAGAAAGTCTAGCTTCGGTACATTCCACACAAGAAAGTCAACAACGAAAGGACCGGGGATCTTTACTTATAGCTTTATATGACAATGATTGACTTTAGTGGTTTGGTTTCTTGAATTCTCATAACAGGTTGGTTAGGAATATGAAAGCTAACAACCTTACAAAAAACATGATGAGTAGTTAACCAATCGATTCCTAAAAATTGCATCAAAGGCAAGTATTTTCAAAGAGATAAGATTAACAGGTAACGTGAAAGTGTCGATTTGAATCAACAAGATTTATAAATAGTGGAGGTAGCGAAGGTTTCTACTAACGAAGTTTCAACCAATAAGTCAAAGTCTAACTTCTCCGGAGTTAAATTTAAACGTTGAGCACAAGCAAGAGAGATAAAAGAATAGGTAGAACCGGTATCGAATAAGGTATAGACTTCGCAAGAATTTATAATTAACTAACCCGTGCTAACTTCGTTCGGGTTACTCGCTTTTTGAGAAGTCACCAAAACGCTCTTCTTGAAACCACCGACTTAGTTTTGTCTATATCCGCCTTTAGTGCCTCCATCCCAGCTGGACTTGATTATACACAAATATCACATATCACAAAACAAGGGTTAATTAACATGTCACATATTATCCATATACCCTGACCGACCAATTAAATAACAAGTAAACTTAGGTAGGTCAAACTAGCGAAAGAATTCCCCGTCTCTCCCCTCCTAGTTCTTGTCTCACATCTCAGCCAGGGATCATATCCCTAAGCTTTGATACCAACTGTGACGCCCCCAAAATAGGAATACATCACCTATTCTGAGTCGCCAAATACATGGTACAGAATACAAATACAATCTTAAATATATAACATGAGCTGTGAGTTTAAATACAAATATTGTTTATTAGAGAGTATACAAACTCAAAAGGAGTCCTCATTACTATTATTATCACACTATTTCACAGAATAGTGAGGACTACTAATGCAAACATCTAGGACCATCACTGCTTCCCGACTAGTCCCATTCGTTCTCATTTCACGAAGAGAACAAAGAAAGAAAGGGTGAGCTCAACTAGCCCGAGAAGAAATATTATGACTAAGATAATGCGAAATAATTTATCGTTAGCCTTCAACAAAGATGTTAAACCGATAAAATATAATAACTATCAAGTTTAACTGCAATGAACAAACAATCCATTAGAAGAGTCAAGTAGGAATAAAATCTACTATCTTCTATGATTTAAAAGGTTTTTCATCACTTTTATCATTTGGGACTCGACAATAAATAATCCACATCATCGAATCACCCCTGCACTATGGCCAAAGATATTCTTTTGTATCACGACCACGAATTATCCATGCACTACGGCTAAAGATAATCTTGTTTTCATCAACGGTCCTGATCATGCCATAAAACAATTCATCTTTACACTACGGCCAAAGAGAATCCATAGCCATAATCATACCAAAAACTGTCCATCAATGCACTACGGGCCAATGAGGACTTTTTCCACATCATTTGTAACATTACGGATATGATTATACCGAATAATCCTCAGTCATAATCATACCAAGTCCATCTATGCACTATGAAGCCACAGATGAGTTTTTCACAAAATATAAACATGAGGATGATGACAATGATATAAGAATTCAATAAAACAAGTTCAAGAATTAATTTATCTAGGAACTGATAACGTCCAAATTGTCAACATGATACTGCTTTGTAGAGTAAAATTCAAGAATGCTCAGAAGAATATTTCTATGAAAAGATACTGGATGAAGCGCAATTATCAAGGATATTCCACTAATTTCAAGGAGTATAGAAGTCAAAGTTTTAATCAACTGAGTATAATAAAGAATGGAATAACAAAAGAAATCACCATGCATGCGATAGACCGCACAGACAGGTTATTCCAACAGAATAATAAATAACGGAACCAGGTCCGGCATAAAACACAAAGACATGATATTCCAACAGAATAATAAAAAATGGAACCAAGTCCGGCGTAAAACGCACCGATAGGATATTCCAACAAAATAATAAATAATAGAACTAGGTTTGGCGTAAAACGCATAGACAGGATATTCCAACAGAATAATAAATAACGGAACCAGGTCCGGCGTAAAATGTACAGACAGGATATTCCAACAGAATAATAAAGAATGGAATATTAGAAGAATTTCACCATGTATACAGTACTTTGTATAGACAGGTTATTCCAACATAATAATAAAGAATGGAATAACAGAAGAATTTTACCAAGTATAAGGTAGCCCGCGTATACAGGTTATTCCAACAGAATAATAAAGAATGGAATAACATAAGTTCTCTTCATAAATAAGAAAGAAAGAGTACCCCTTACGAGTACAACAAATAATATTCCCTACCTTTAAAAAAAATGGATACTGGAATAGTGAGGTAGCAGACTTCTCTTCTTCTTTCTCTCTATAATTTCTCTCTATAATAATTGCTCTAAAGCTTTTGTGAATTGGTGAGAAATGAAGGAAGAATGAGCTTCTATTTATAGGAAAATATAGTTTCGATAATTGCATGTTTTTTGGCTCAAAATATTACAGTATAATACCTTCCTCTTTTTCTTCATTTTTAATTTAGTCCTGCAAGTATTATCAAACTTGTATCAACTCCCCTAATAGTAAATAATGTGAATCAATAGTAAATCATGTGACTCAATAGTTCTTATCATGTGATAAAAATAATTACAGTATAGTACCTCCATCTATATCTCCATTTTTAACTTAGTCATGCAAGTATTATCAATTTTGCACCAACTTCCCTAATAGTAGAAGAATGTGATTCAATAGTACACACATGTGAACAAATAGTTTTATAAGCATGTGAATTAGTAGCAATTAATTGCTCATTTATCCGATAAATTACCCGATTTATCAATATAACCCCCAAACATCAATTATCATCGGAATAGATGTCGATTTTCACTAACACAAACAATTTCAACATAATGAAACTATTTTTATCAACAATATAAATTTTGAAATTTCAAAGTTTGACTTTTTCCGAAAAAGTCAACTATTGACTTTTTGACCAAATAGTGAATCTTGGAAAATTTTGTGTTTATATACTATTTTAACTAATTTCATCGTTCTGGACTCAAATATCACGTCCGCGTCTCCAAATTCAACTCCGAACACAACTTCAATTTTAATAACATTCATCATTAATATTATAACTCACAATATTTAACAACCAGGTCGTTCCCAGGAAAGAGGGGGCTTTCTGATAAGGATTTCTCTTTATTGACGAGCAACTAAGTGACCAAACCTCTCATTGACAGAACTTCTAGACATTGTCAATATTGCAAATAATAATATGAATAACTTTGTCGTCTCAATCATTGATTTAATAATATATCAAATTATGCAGATGATACTATAACAATAATTGAATCAATAATATGAAAGATATGATGCATCAATTATTGTAGCAATAATTGAGTATAACTGAGTGACTTCTCACGTAAGCATCAATAATAAATATCGTGTGCTACTATGTAATCACGCGTATTACTGTACTTTTAACACCGGGTGTTTCAACAGTTAATGGTAAAACTTTCGTCGTTATTTTCATAAAGTATTTTTGTCGTTTTTTCAATCCGACAATAATTCCATTGCGGGGTCCACCAATGATTGTACCATCGTACGGATATTCCCCGACAAAAAGAATATTCCCCGACCAATCGAATATTATATAACAACTTGCGTACTTTGTAAAATTTATAAATATAAACCACAACTATAACATTATATCAAATCCACACCATAATATTTAAAAAATTATTTTGAGAAAATTAAATATTTATTCATAAAATCTGGGGTCTCACAAATGTAATGATGAAGAAACAGAAAGAGAGAGTGAATGGGGGGGGGGATGAATATTAGATATACAATTATATCTATACATTTTTTACTAAACCACAAAAACCATTTCATTTCTCTCTCATCCTATTACTTCCTTTTTAGCTAACAATAGAAAACCAAGTAGAGAGAGAGGTAGAGTTTTTTTTCAAGCCATCTAGCTCCATAATCAAAGCTTAGCAAGAAGGAAAAAGAAAAATCAAGCAAATTTATACACTAAACTAGATTATGTAATTTATTGTTGACTTTTCAAAATCAAAACTTAGATCTATGATTTCAAACTTCAAAACTCTAGATCTACATGATCTAGAGTCTGTTATGTGTGTATCTATCCATTTTGAGGATCAAAAGTTAGATCAAAAGTATGAAATGGAAACTATGTTTTTCAAATGTAGAAAATCCTAATTTTTCTTAGCCCCGATTGTGTTAATCTTGTGTTTGATGATTGTTTGATGAAATAGATCATGTATTATGGTCGAATCATGGGTATATGAGGTATTAGTAAATGTTATGATGAGTTATGTTGGTTATTATGTGAAAACATGAAAGTTTTCTTAGAAGACATCAAGAGTTAAAAATCAGTTTTTTGTGAAAACAAAACATGAAATTCAAATGATCATATCTCCTATTATATTTCAAATTTTTGAATGTGGTCAAGTCCTAGAGTTAGATCTATGAGTTTTCTAAATTATCCAAGTAGAATCACGGGAAAAGGTGTTGTAGATTTTTGTGTGGACTGAGTTTAACAAAGGAGTCAAAAACAGAAAAATGACAAAAGTATTCTGCAAAGAACTTTTCGGGGGCTGTTTTGGCCACTTAATTTATGAGATAAATTCCAGCCTTTTGGGACATGAATATATATGGTATAAAGTACCTACTGTCCAAAAATGAGCTTATTCTGACTTAAAATGACCAAGTTATGACCATTTTAATATTTGGAGTTTTCGGACAAAAATCGCTATACCCGGAGTTCTACAACTCCGATGGCCACAAAATTTAAATTGGAGTGTCACGTTAACACGCATAAGATTGTGTCATGAGATGGGAATTTCTGAAGTTGAGCGTGATATGGCTAATTTCTTAACCTCTGCACTGAAAATGATTTTTGTAAAATACTAAAGGAAGTTGGAAAATTATGAAAAAAATAATTTTTGTGTATTATATGTATATCTATTTGGACAAATGATAGAAAAATAATAAACTGATTTGGTATTTTCGTGAAAAGGATGTGGAATCCAGCTTGCTGGATTGAAAAACAGTTTACTGAATTAAAAATATGTTGAATCCAGTTTGCGAGATTGCAATCTAGTTACTAGATGTGATATCCAGTTTGCAGGATTACACTTTAGTTTGCTGGATTGGCCATCTAGATACTGGATTAAGAATCCAACTTGCTGAATTCCAAATTTGGGTTGCTGGATTGGTATTTGTTTTATATGTTCAAGAAAAACTTTTAATATATGAGATTAAAGTATTTAAATCATATAACTATGATAGTAATGATTGAAAAATTATGATAAATAGTAATAATTATTTAAAAATTATTACGGGCCTATAAAAAATAATTTGACTGTTAATAAATTATCTAAGATATCTGTGAACCAGTTTAGACATAGTTTAATTGAACTTAAACTCGTTAGTTGTCCGACTAAACCGTCGGGATGTTAGAATTGTGTCGATTTTTAACTCAGACTGCAATAGTTTGACTTGATACCGAGTCTTATATGTGTTATATACAGATAGGATTATGTGTTATGTGTTTAGGTTATTCTATATATATCTATATATATAATAGTATTATATTATGATTACATTATTCTAATATTGGAGATCTATATTACTAATATTAGGTCTTCGAATAAAGCGTTATAAATTGCGTGGCGGTAATCAACGGTTCAGGCAAGTTTGTTTTTACTTAACTCTACTAAAAGTTGTTTCATTTTGATATGCTTATGGTTAATCATTGCTGATTGCCATTGTAGAATTGTACTCTGTACATATTGCATGTATAAGTCAGGTATGAAAGGCTGATCACCTTCATTACCCTTCGGTTCAGATATATTTGTTCATGTTATATACTTGTTCAGTCAAAAGTTTGTTTCTGCTAGTTCACAATTATATTGTTGAATTATAGCCAGCCAATTATTCAAATCTTTCAATCATGATATATCGTTATATTATTGAATTTAAACTTGCTGGGCAATCTTATGCTCACCCTTGCTATATCATGATAAACATTGCAGATTAAGGCGAATGTGTCGGATACAGGAAAGGTTAAAGACAGTTCCAGCTTTAGTTTAAATGTGCGATTAGATTTGTAATATATAGTAATGTATGATGATAATGTTATGTATTAGATAAGTGGTGTATTGTGTATAAGTTAAGGTTACTCGACCTTGGGGAATAGTATATAAAGTTATTATATAAACACATTATGTTTATATCTTCCGTAAATATAGTAATAGTGATAGAATGATCGAACCGGATCTGCGGTGATTCGGGACCTCGGATTTGGGGCCCTCACAGGTATGACAGTAATGCAAAAATTAGAGACAATACAGAATTAAGTAAATCTGCTAGCTAAGCTGATAGTGCGCCAACATCAGGATATGAGGCAGTTTTTCACTCAACTATCAGAAAGCTAAGAGAAAAAAGAGGTTAAACATAATGTACGCCCATATCTCTCCAGGATGAGCCAACTAAATGAAGTTCACAGCAAGCTGAAAAGACAAGAAAAGTGGAATGATAAAATTGCTAGAAGATCTCGCCAGCAAAAAAATTGCTCGGGGGAATGCAAATTCTCAAAGAAGAAAGAACAAACAACCTCCAAAAGAGACCGAAAATTCACCCCTCTGAGCAAATTAAATGAAGAAATGCTACACTTTCTGATAAGCGAAGGAAGGATTACTGAGTTGCTGCCTCTTGTAAATCCCAAGATAAAGAGTTATAATTACACCAAGATATGTCTCTACCATTCTAACTCACCTGGACATGCGACTGAGGAATTTTGGTCTTTGCGACATAAAATCCAAGATCACATTAAAAATGGAGAGCTGGTGATAGAATTCCCCATGACCAGAAAAGGTGAAAAGGAAATAAAAAGCTTAAGATGTCCACTTGAGACATGCAGCTCAAAGGAGGTGATGGCTATGAGCACCAATCCTAGCAGAACACAAGGTGGACAGATCCTAATGCTAGGAATGACAGAGGAGACAAGAGAATCCCCAAAGGAGATTCCTCTACCAACATCAAACATTCTGTGGCCCAAATATAGCAACCACATTCCTAATTTTATCATCTTGGATGATGAGGAGGAAATATTGATCCTTTCCAAGGAAAAAAAAGCCAAAAGGGAAAATTCTTTGAGAAAAATTCAACAACAGTTCAGGGGAGATTTCATAGTCAAATCCTCTCAAAACCATGAAGAAGGTGAAGGAACAGATGAAGAAAAAGATGGGGAGGTTGTCGGGGAAGCCAACCCATTGAAGAATCAAGAGTTTATCCCTTTTTGCGACGGGTCCAGTACGGGCATCCCCGAGGGATGTCCTGAATTAGGAGGCGATCAAGTTATGGCCATGAGTGAAGATATTCAGAACCAAGAGGTAACCTCTATTGCGAGCCTTGAAGGCAACATAACCACTAACAACTAGACTATCAGGCCTCAACTAGCCAAGAAGATGTAGATCCAGAGGATAAAGTTGTGAGTTCCAGGAGATGTTGGGACGGTATCACTTTCTTCGCAGTATGCCTTTTATTTTCCATGCATGTAAATATTGAAGAAATAAAAAAAAGCAAAATATCAAAAAATTAATAAAATCAAAAGAATCAAGCTTGTCAGGTCTCAACCAAAATCATAAACTACGAAAGACTTGATGAAATTCAGATAAGGCACACTTAGAAGGGGGGGGGTTGAATAAGTGTGGGAGCAATCTATGACCAATTTTTTAAACTTTAAACCAAACTACTAAATGCCGCCTACTATATTGATGAATGCAGCTTGCTGAATTAATATGGCCTACCGAATTGACTATTTGATTTTAAGAAAGTTTCTTGCTTAAAATTATAACTTAGAAAAGAATATTTGGTGCTATTAAATTATCTCAAGATAAAGCAGATATTCAAACTTAGATAAAATAATTAACTAGCTTTAGTGAGTAAATAAAGTAAAGCAAGTAATAAGATCAACATCAAGATTTTTTATGTGGTTCAGCTATTACCCTCTATAATAATAACCTAGTCCACGTCCAATACCAACTAGTATTGGAGACTCACTTTTATATCTTTAAAAATGACCCTTGTTACAAAATAGATTCTATCAAATTGAATTACAATAATTCACTTGAGCACACTTACTCCTTGTGCACCAATGCACCCCTTAAGCACATATGCTTCCTTGAACCTATTTTTAAATAAACCTTAATCCACCTGGATTAAATTCCTTTAGACAATACTTAGTCTAAAAATATAAGATTACAAATATAGAGGTCTAATGATCAAAGAAAATATGCAATTTTAACAATGCAAGGCTCAACTAATATATGCAATGATCAAATAGTAAAAGAAATGCCACCAATTATGAAGCTCACGAAAATCAGCTAGAATGATCTGAATATAAATTTCAAAAATATATATGTTGCCAATAGATAATCCTTGTATAACATTCCAATAATATTTCATAACAAATTCAATTATCTTCGGTTGTTAAGTATATGCTGGACTCTATCAAAGATAATCTAGAAAGAGACCAAGTCAGATAGATAACTTAATAGGCTTAAACTTTACCAATACCTGTAGCAATTATGATTCATAAAATCTTTCGCCACTAATCTTAAAACCGAAGCAAGGAATATCATAGCATTAATATAGGAGTGTAATATGAACCAACTTTTCAAGATAATGATTATCTTATATTTCCAAGATATATACAATTAACCCACTATTTGAAAGTAATCATATCTCTGCCGCCACACACATAATCCTAACAATCTTTTAATTTTCCAACAAGTCTGAAGCATATGGATTTCTTACACACGTATTATACACATTTTATAAAATCAAAACTTTTAAAGTTTTATAACACATGTCACATTCAATTAATTCGGACAATAATTTTATGCATGCATATATAAAAACTAACCATCTAAAATCAGTCATGCAATAATAGTTATTGTGACGCCCCCAAATCCGGGTTACCTGACCCCCGAGTTTGGTGTTCATGATCCACAATATAATAACATCTAATTACCCATTCATATATAAATAACAATACATATATCATTGAAAGATGTTGTTAATACATTCGTCCCAAGTTATCTAACCTTAACATTACAAATATACCATTTAGGAATACAAAAAGGGTTTACAAAAAAACATAATAAATAAGTTCATCATATAACTACTCCAGCATTATACCTTTGCCTTTGTTCTTCTTAGCCGCACTGGTCTCTTCGTTCCTAGCTGAAATATTTTATTTAGCAAGGGTGAACAACAAATTTTCCCGCAAGTTAAGACATACAATGAATGTATAAGAATCAACAATAACAGACTATCTAATTTGATAGAATAACACCAAAGTTCGGTGAACTTTGAAATAGCTGAACAATTCGTTAATTACTAACAAGTCTTCTCGCATTCTATGCAACACAATAATCTGATAATGAAAGAGTACAACGCTTTCAAAGTTTCTACGATATTCTAATGAATAATCAAGAATCAATTCTACGCAATAACAAAGTGGAATGTTTTCCAGATTTATGTTAAGTGATCCATTGGATCTTGAACTTTTTTTCTCAAGTAACTATCAAAGATTTGACTTTGATATACCCAGGTGTATCAGATAATCCTATAGATTAAATTATACCCCTCTGCAAGTACTTAGAGAGGCCAACTCCTTGTACCCTATATTATACATAATACTTACATACGCGTAAAGGCCGAATATATGACCAAAAATGTTCCCTCTGTATAAAAGGTTGTTCTTCTCATTCTTATAATCAAAGTTTGACTTATAACAATGAAATATTATGATTTCAATTTCTAATCACTTCTCGATCTAGCCGAAATAATTGGCATCGATCCGTCAATAATAATTAAATTCTCTTCTCGAACCTATCAAGTTCTAACAAATGTTCGTCTAGCCAGAATAATTAGCTATGACATTTCTCAACATAATTCAACAGATGTAAGTATCCAACAACAGATATTCTAGACAGGAATTATTTGTACTATCAATAGTAGCTTCTACAGATGTAAGTATCCAACAACAGATATTCTCCAAGTATATTCTCTGAATCACTAATTCAATTTAAATTAATAAACATGCACTAACTGCGAATAATCAACAATAATTCTCAAACGTGGTCTAATCAACAATAATTAACCACCACAATATTTAAAAAGTATAACCGAGTTAGGAAACTTGCCTTCCGCGTTGATTACTACTACACAATATACTTATCTATGTTCACAAGACCTATAATCACAATATCGGTCTCACAATTAGAACAATAAATCACAACACGTATCACTACAAGAAAAAGGCCTATCAGCGACCAATTATATCAGCGACCGCATATCCGGTCGCTGATAGTCTTAATAGCGACCGATATCAGCGACCATATTATATTCCGATTAAGCTAAGTGACATCACGACCGATGCGGTCATTTGCTAACGCTTATTAAAACAAATTTCCCACCCAAAATTTGGCAAGAAAAATTGGTAGCGTAGTTTTTTGCGACATCTTGACTTATAATCGGCGACGCATCACGATTGTCACCGATAAATCCATGTCATTAAAATTAGCGACCGCGTCATCATCGGACGATCTGACATCATTGATCCTTTTAATCTATCGGTCTTTTCGCTCGGCGATGGCGAAATCGAATCGAAAGGAAAAAATAAGAGGGAGACCGAATAGGAGAAGAGGAAGAAGGGGAAAAGAGGAGAAGAGGAAATCTACGTTCTTTGTCATGCGATTGGGTTAGCTTTCTCCTTCAATTGGTGTTAGGTACCAAATTATATAACAAATATTTGATATATATATATGTGTGTGTGTGTGTGTGTGTGTGTGTGTGTGTGTGTTATGTTATGTCCGAATATTTGGGTTTTCTTCTTCTTTTTTGACATCAGAGTAGCTTGTGGGTTTCGATTGAATGCGATTTTTGTTAATTTATGTGGTTCAAATGTTTGATTGAATGTATTAGTCTCCAATGTTAGTATCTTCGGGTTAGTCTCTAATGTTAATATTTTTATATAATGTTGGTATTTGTGTTTGGCACTTGGAATTATTTTGTATAATGTTAGTCTCTAATGTTAATATTTTTTTGTATAATGTTAGTATAATTGGTTAGTCTCTAATGTTAATATTTTTTGTATAATGTTGGTATTTGTGGTTTATGAGTTGGTATTTGTGTTTGGCACTTGGAATTATTTTGTATAATGTTAGTCTCTAATGTTAATATTTTTTTGTATAATGTTAGTATAATGGGTTAGTCTCTAATGTTAATATTTTTTGTATAATGTTGGTATTTGTGGTTCATGAGTTGGTATTTGTGTTTGACACTTGGAATTATTATAGATTTCATACCTCTTTAGAGATATCTTTGTGGCCCAAATCTTGTTGGGTAGGGTAGGAGGATAATTAGGATTGACAAAATTTATGCTTAAGCATTTATTTCCCACCCAATGGCTGTTGATTTCTAATGTAATTGTATTTGGGTTATTCCTAGGTCACACGCTAGGGTGAGAGTTGGTCTATATATAATTGTGGAGCGCAAGGACCAATGCTATATACTTTTAAATAAGAGGAGATGATATCAAATTGAATTAGTTGCACTTACATTAATAAATGTCAAACCACCAACATTGAGTCTAATATCCAATTGGTCTTTGTTAAATGATGTAGGTATTTTAAACTAAGTGATCCACTAGAGCCTTTAAGGGACTATTGGAGCTAATGGGTTGGCCTTGGGACCCGCGAGGCCATACGAGGCCACGCGCTGAAGCTTAGCTGAAGCCTTACAGGGCCAATCAATGAATTTAAGAAGAGAGATTCAAAATGGGTATAACCCTAAAGGGTATGAAACTTTTGGGATAATCAATGAATTTAAGAAGGAGATTCTTTTATGAGTTGATTGATACCTATATATATATATATACACACACATACATCATATATGTATAATTTTATAAGAATATATACACACACTTTACACCACAAGAATAATTTGGGAACATGCATGATTAGGTTTCATGTTTTAATATGAGATTATCTAAAGTTGGATAATTTGTTATTCTTGAATAACGATTCTTTGAAATTTGGAAAATTTTTGAATATAACATTCTTCTTTGAATATATTTTTTTCTTTGAAATTTAAATAAATTGTTGTTGATATTCTTTGAAATTGGGACAATTTTTGGGCTTCTTATTGTTTTTACTAATATTGGATTCTCCTAAATTGTGCCTTGAATTATAGTTGTGCACATTCTGTTTTGTGTGTTGGGATTATATTTTGCTGAAATTGGTCAAGAATGCATGCCCTCGTGCATGTGGATAGTCCATATTATAGGGGAGACTCTGTCGAATATTTTTCATATATAAGTCAAATGGCCATATAACTTGAACATGAGTATAACATAAAACATAACTAGGAATGAAGTTTGGTGATGCAAAAAGTAACCTTAAGTAACTTAAATATACACGCCTAGACTATCCTAGTGGCCTAGACTATCCTATCCTATTGTCCTTTTGTTTACATACAATTACATATCCTGATGTTCTCTATATCCCTGACATGTTTATGTACCTTTCATTTATAACTTATACTAACATCCTAAATTTTTATTTATAGATGTCTTACGAACTGCTGAAGAAGGCCTTGGGTTGGGTGAGGCCCCCTAATCATGTCTTAGAAGGCCCTAGCTAATCCGGATGATCGCATTCTTATCTGATCCATCCTCCTCCGGATAAGACGTAAGTTAAACATCGTGTATATATATATAAGGGTTGAATATTTTCATTTTTATAAATATAGTAGTGATTTAAATGTAAGGGTTTTAATATAAATTATTGTATATTGTAGTGATTTTCAAGATAGTAAAATTGTGAAGTGCATTTCACAATTATACTTCTGAATCGCTTTCTACGCTGATGATTACGTAAGCGACACACCTCTCGCCCATAAGGATCTGATTTGAAATTTGAATTTCGGTATATTTTTTGATCACTCTGATAGATAATACATAGTTAATCAAATAATATTGTTTAGTAATATAACAGTTTTAATATTATTATTGTTGTTTTATTTGCAGAAACGATATAGATGGGACGACGCACATACATCGATTATTCGAGACACTATTCGCGTAAGTGCGTAAATTAACTAAAGATAATTTGAACAAGGAACGACAAAAAGCCCCTGCACAATCTTTGAGATTGACCATCCAGAGACGGGGTGAGCAATATATGCGTAAGCATAGCCCCTTAGTGCGTGCCTGTACCCGTATAGGTGCGTATGTGTGACCGATGGAGAGCCGAGAGTCGGGTCAGAGGCGCAAGATCGCCGCCTCGAGCAGATCCTCGTGTGTATCGACGGCGAGAAGGCAAAAGGCACGTGTCGGCTGCGGCGATATATCACAATACTGCTGACGACATTCTTCACGCCGAGAATACGTATGTTATGTTTACAGTCATCTTTTATAGCTAAAATATCATATGTTTACATAATAATATGAGAAAATGAACTATAGGAGTCTCAGTCTCAAGGTCAACCTATCAATTGGTTGGATGTGTATGTGGCCACCCGCGATGGTCTACACCTAAAGGCTTTTTGATAAGCGGTAATAAGTTCACTTTATCCTAATATGTTGTTTATAAATTATAACGACCTTCTTTAGTATTTTTTTATTTATTTTAACTATTTAATTGTTCATCTTTTGATAGGACACTTATAAGGGCTTAATGAACGAATCTTATCCTCAAAGGCACCCGCGTCCGTCGATTGATCAAGAATTATGGGAGAGGGCGTCCCATCGTGAAGAAAAATTATGTCAAAGGCCAAGGACAAAGATGGCGCTTGACCATCGATGGCACAGCGACTCTGCCACCAGTCTACCACATAAATATCAGTTATCCAACTATCATACTCCTGCGCCGACTGTGTGAGAAGCGATCTGTCAGATCGTGATCTTCTTCAATATCTTTAGGCGGGCATCTGCAGTCTCGAGTCCCGAGTTGAGTCAAGGAGAGGCAAGCGGCGGCGGCAGGAGCAGGAGCAAAGCGGACAACAACAGGGCGGTATATATATATCGTTTATTGTTTAGCTACATTGTCTTATATGTTTATAGTCTACGAGTCAATGTCTTACTTATATGTAATATATATGTTTTATTACTTTGATAATTACAAGATCCTAATTTGGATGATCCATGAAGAGCGCTTTAGACTTATTTTTTAGATTTTTAAAGCCTTGTACTCTTTTAGATTCATTCTTTGACACAATTGTATTAGTTTATATGGATGTTTACGATATCGATTATATTGTGTTGGATGAATGTTTTGTATTGTATTGGATGAATGTTTATTCATGGATGAATGTTTTGTATTGTATTGGATGGATGTTAATACGGATGCTTGTATATATATATATATATATATATATATATATATATATATATATTGCTGTGTTGGGATTGAAAGAAGGTACAAAGCAGGTTATTTTTGGGAAATCAATAAAATAGGCAAAAATTAAATAAAAAAAAACATCAGCGACCGCATGCGGTCGCTAAAACTATATCGTGACCTTGACTTCTTTGAATCTAGCGGCCACGTGGTCGCTATTATTGGTCGCTAATTCAAAGATAAGTCATAATAAGCGACCAGTATTTGATCCGCTAATTGCGATCATTAATAATTGATTAATATTGTTGGTCGCTGATGTCCTTCCAACGACCAGATTATCTGCGACTCATATCAGCGACCGCATACGATCGCAGATAGCCATCTGCGACCGTATGTGGTCGCTGATGTGCGGTCGCTGATAAGCCTTTTTGTTGTAGTGTATAACTATAATTTACAGTCAGTCTTTCTCCTAGGCACATTAGCACATAGTCATATCAGTGTATAATATATATAAACATTTATCAAGTCTAACTAATTCGGTCTGGTTGGACTTCAGTCTGTTCTCAGTGTCCTAGTCACCTTATCCGATAATTAACACATTTATTTTTCAATTAAACTCTGTATCAAAGCTTCAATATTATTTTAGATGAGTCAAATATCGTTCATAATATTTTTCGGAAGCTTTTAATAATTTTCTAACAATTATTATAATTTATAGTAATTTTTCAAACACTGAAATTATTTTTAAATGATTTAATTACTTATTAATCCCATCATCATTAATATTTAATAATATTAAAATATTAATGACATACTTATCAAAATATTAAAGTTATTATTAATAACATAAAATATTTTTAAATCATCAATATTATCCTTAAATGATTTTTAAAATAATTAAAATCATTTTAAACCATAACCATTAATATTTAAATATTAATGAATTTATCATAAAAATATTATAAGTCATTAATTATAGCTTAAAATATTTTTAAATCATTTTCTAATTTTTAAATGATTTTTAAATCAATAAAACCATTTTAACTCATTTATTTAATATAATAATTAAATAAATCTAATATCATTAATATTAATTTATTAATGAAAATTCTCCAAAAATATTGAAAATTACATTTTATAATTCAAAATATTTTTAAACACTTCATTCTTTATTAAAATGATTTTTATAATATTAAAATCATTTTTCTCTAATTTACTTAATACATTAATTATATAAATTAAATATCATTAATATTCAAATAATTATAAATATTAATGAAAAATAGCCCAACTCATCAAAATTATTTTTCATAATTTAAAATAATTTTTAAAACCATTTTTGTAATTTTTAGAAATTTATTTCTGTTTTTTAATCATTTTCTGGAAATTCAGAAGAAAAAACATGTATACAACTGTTGCTATAGACTAAAGCGACAGTAACTATCGTTGTTGGTGTTCTTGGGGCTCAAGAACACTGACAGTCAGTGTTCTAGGAGTCTACATTGACTGCCTTTGATTCTCAGTGTAATGCGTTTCTGGGCAAGCTTGAGCATCAATCTTGTAGTGTTTATGTAACACTATAAGTACCAACCATAATCTAGGTCATATCATACCACAACATGACGATCTGGCCAATCAAAAGCACTGTCAGACTCAATCTGGGTTTTCTGGGCAACCCAGAAACCTAGACAATGTCGACTAGACACTTTTTAGCTCGATTTGCTCAAGGTTCTGTTCATCCAATTGGTGTTATTAAGGTTCAAATCTATAGTCCTTGTGTCATAGAACATTTACATAACAACACCCCAGTTCAATAACATCCAAATCTCCATATTCAGTCCAGTCAAACATGGTCAGAAACATTGTTCTTATAGTTTTTGGGTTTTCCAGAAACGCTAAGTCTTGGACGAATGGCCTACTTTGACCACCTACTCCGTTCGATCTATTGATTATTTAAATGATCTAAAGCCATAAATATAAAGTACATATGTTAGGCTACATACTGGTTACAAACACATCATCAAATCACTTAACAACTGACAGATCAAGGCTTTGCAAATTCTTGTCAGACTCGGTTTATGGATTTTTGGGTTACCCAGAAATCATCCAGTCATGCTCGGTCTACGGAGTTTGACCAACAATATCTTTTAATCTGGACATGGAATGGTTGTTATTACACTTCCAGATCAAAGACCTCATGACAAACTACCGATTTAAAACTTAAAACAACAAAAATCATAAATAGAGAAAGATCTGTGGCTCATGACATATACTTGTCAGACCACCTTTAGTGTTCTTAAGTAGTTTTTGAAAAACTTCATTTTTAAGGCCTTTGATGCTATAAATCTATGATTTATCATCATAGATCATCATAAAACATCTTCTATCACTTATATTTAAACATATAAACACAAACTTTGACTAAGCATACAAGATCTAAAGGGGACTTAGGGTTTATACCTTTCTAGTTCAATCCTTGATCTTTGATCTTCTTAACTGATCTTGGTGATCTAGAGGCTCAACTAGGGATTGATACACTTACGTATTTCGGAGGTTTGGAGAGAGAGAGAGAGAGAGAGTTGTTTGAGAGTTAGATAGCAAAATGAGCAATATTAGTGACTTTCTCTCTCTTTAATCCTCTAAGTTAGATACAATGTATATAATTGATGCTAGGTGTCAATTTGGATCAGATATTGGCTGAGATATGAGTCAAATGGTTGGTCAAAAGTTGGTAAACAACTACAAATATAGCAAGATTTGCAAGTTACATAATAAAAAATGCAAAAAGGGTATTTTGGTCATTCTCCTTGTAATTTTAATGGCATTCTAGTCATTTGTCCAAACCCTTAGGGTTTAACCCTAAGGTTCTAACCCTTGGGTTTTACAACTTTAATTTGCTAGGATTTTCTAATTAGGGTTTTAAATAGAAAATTAAGATTTCAAAAATATAATTAGGGTTTCCTAATTATATTAAAGGTTACTAATCACATTAAAGTTTACTAATCACATTGAGGCTTGCTAATTAGAATTAGGATTTAGAATTCCCGAATTTAAAATTAGGGTTTCTCAAATTTAGATTGGGGTTCCTAACTGTGAGTTAGGGTTTTTAATCCTGAGATTAGGGTTTCTAATCCCTTATTAGGGTTTACTAATATTGTACCCTACCCGATCAATCATTGATCAAAATGTCTATACAATACAAATATGTATTCATCAATACAATTATTTTAATTGTATTTTCTATCGAATCCCTATCCGTAACTAGGGTTAGAGTTTCTAAATCTGTTAAGCATAACTCTACTCTTATGTTCTCAGTCAATACACAAATTGACCACATCCCAAGACTCATATCACAGATACACAGAACAAAATTGATAATCAATAATAATATTAAATAATAATAAAAATATTCGTAAAATTCGGATTATTCGAAATCCCGGGTTATCACAGTTATCAATATAAAATTCTTAGGCATGCACAAAATATTTAATCACATTTTAATGCACACATAAAATTTCCTAAAGCCTTGTATTGAAAAATTAAGTATTTGCAATGACCTTATATATTTTTCTTAAGACTCAAATCTTCAAAGTCTTTAGACAATAATCCTTTCATCAACTTCCTGAAATTTCATAATAAACAAATTAGGTCATATTATCAAGTCATCATTAAAACAATAACGTTAGAAAATTAACAAGTCAACATTCTCCCCCTTTTTGATGATGACAACACCAAAAATTACAACTCCCCCTGAATTCATGCATATTTAAAATTTCAGAAGGAAACAAACATAATCCAAACTAATTACCATCATGCCTTTTGTTTAGGCATAATTTTAACCTGCAAGATTGTTAGCTGTAACAAGTATTTAGATAACATAACATTTAAAATTTAGTAACATAACATCTAATACTGGCTCCAGCCAAATTTTTTTAAACAATCCATCAAAAACAGAGTCTTAAAAAGTTTAAACAAATTTTGGTGCCAACCAAATCGTTTTTAAAACAAGATAAATCCAAAAACAACCAAATCCAAAAACAGCCACAGCAACCACATAACCACATACGTCTTCACAGCAACATCAGTTAACACCAGTCACCAGTCGTGTCTCCCCCTTTGTCATCACCAAAAAGATCATCAAATATCAATGTCGTCGACGTGAATGACAAGTAGAGGACGAGAAGTGAAGTAGGGATGATGGAGAAGACGATGAATCCTTTCTTCCATAGAAAAATTATGAGCAAACCTAGGAGGACGAGGAATAAAAGTCTCATTGGGTAGAGACAGGTCAAGAAAATCTCCAATGTACTCGGCCATCCAATTACATCAAGGCCATTTAGGGACTGGAGAGTGCATCCTGTCAAAGTGTAGCTTTCTACCAACATCATTCATACGATGAGATATAAAATCAGTAAATTCTCCAATTTGGTAACTCACAAACTTCAGTTCTTGACTTAATTGACAAGAATTTCTATTAATATTCCTGTGAAGAGACTCAACCATAGCAATTGTGTGCAACTCAAATCCATCTTGTAAATCAATAAATTCATCTTCAATTTGAGAAAAACATTTGTTCAAATCATTTGCCTGAATAGGCAGTTTTCCTTTTTCCTAAACCAAAAGCCTTTGTTTTACATCGAGAATATCAAAATGCAGATGCTCTTAATTTTTAAGGATTTGAGTCAACATATCGACTACTGCTGAAGATGAGACTGATGAAGGAGGAAGTGTAGAAGAAATAGGATTATCAGATGGTAAATCAGATGAGATAGAACTTGGTGGAGTAGGAATAGGATCAGGAACGATTCAAATAAATGAGCCATCAATAAAAGTGATATGAGATTGTTTTAAATTAGCATAATCAATGAATTCATTGTGTGACACAACAATTTAATCATCAAGGTAGATTTTGAAATGCTGAAACATTTTTGTCAAAAATAAACCATAGGCTAGACACTTTTTAACTTGTCGAATACAACTCACCATGTGGTGTGAGGGCCCCGAATCCAGGTCCTAATTCACCTCGGACCAGGTTCGATCATTCTATACAACTATTACTATATTTACGGAAGATATAAACATAATTTGTTTATACATTAAACTTACATACTTTTCCCCAAGGTTGAGTAAACTTAACTTAATACACAAATCATAACTTATTTAACACATAACATTATTATTATACAACACTATTACAAATCTACTGCACACGTATACTAAAGTTGGAACTGTCTTGGACCTTTCCTTGTATCTGCTGCATTTGTCTTAATCTGCAATGTTTTATCATGATATAGCAAGGGTGAGCATGAAAGTTGCCCAGCAAGTTTAAATTCAACAATATAACAATATATCATGATTGAAATGATTTGAATAATTGGCTGGCTATAATTCAACAATATAATTTTGAACTAGCAGGAACAAATTTATGACTGAACAAGTATTATACATGAACAAATATATTTCTGAACCAACTGGTAATGAAGGTGATCAGCCTTTCATACCTGACTTATACATGCAATATGTACAGAGTACAATTATACATGGCAATCAACAATGATTAACCATAAGCTTATCCGAATGAAACAACTCTTAGTAGAGTTAAGTAAATACAAACTTGCACGAGCGAATTGATTATTAGCTACGCATGATTTATATCGCCTTATCCGAAGACCTAATATTAATAATATAGATCTCCAATATTAGAATAATATCAACACAATATAATACTATTATATATATATACATAGAATAACCTAAACACATAAAGACATAACCCTATCGATTATTCACAGATATAAAACTTAGATCAAGTCGAACTATTTAAGTCCGAAAGTTGAAACCAACACAATTTTATCATCCCAACGGTTTAGTGGATACAATGGACGAGTTTAAGTTCAATTAAACTCGCAAAAAAACACTTAACCATATCTCGATATAATTTAAATATTAGTAAAAATATTTTTCATGAAGCTCGTAATAATTTTTAAATAATTATTACTATTTATCATAAATTTTCAATCATTAAACACGTATTTAAATGAATTAAATACCACATAATTACTTTATCATTAATATTTATTTATTATCAAATATTAATGAAATACATATCATAATATTATAATATATTTATAATATATCAAATTTTAATACTTAAAATCATTTAAATATGATTTTTAAACCATTAAATTCATTATCCGATAATTACTTTTAATATTAAAATATTAATATTTTCATGACAAAATATCAAAACTTATATGTTATAACTAAAAATATTTTTATAATACTTAAATCATTTTTATATGATTTATAAACCATTAATTCTATTTTTAATTTATTTAATATATTTATTAAATAAACTAATTACCATTAAGATTGATTAATTAATGAAATTCATCACAAAATATTAAAGGTCACTTAAAATATTTTATTATACCATAATATTATTTTTCATGATTTTTCATGTATTAAAATCATTTTAAATAATTTATTTAATATTATAATTAAATAAATTAAATACCATTTATATTCCAAAAATATTAAATATTTATTAAATATACTCTAAATAATTAAAAACTATTTTTCGTAATTTAAAATAAATTTTTCTAATTTATTAAGTATTTTTAATAATTAAAATCCATTTTTTCTATTTTTAAATAATTTCGGAAAAATAAAAATAATAAAAGCTATCATTAAAAGGGCCTATAAGCTACGTAACTGCCGCTATAGGTGTTCTTGAGCATGTTCTTTAAACATCCCGTAAAACCATATCGATTGTTCGAGTTGGTAGGTTTGACAAATTATAACTCTTGGATCCTAAGGTATCTGGGTTCGATTAGGTGTTCAAATTATAGTATTGATGCAATACTACAACCCTAAACAAACAACATGGCAGTTCTATACCAAAACAGAGAGATCTGGGTCCTTAAAAAGCTTATCAGGCCTGTTCTTCATTTTCTGGGTTACCCAGAAATGAAGAACAGCCCTGGGTACCTACCTTGAGATCCTTGTAACTTGCAATCTGGGCTTGTTTTGTGTAAAGTAAATGTTTTATATTGTAGTGGGGATATCAGGCTTCATTTATATAACAACATATCATCCGTTTATCATCACACCAAGAAGATCAAGACTGGTCAAAGTCTGACAAAAATTTCGGACATGAAGATTCTGGGTTGCCCAGATTGTTCTTCAGATGGATTGGTCAACTATAGTTTGACCGGATACAACATCGATTCTGTTATTGATCTAAGTTATCTAAAGGTTTTAATACATACTACTCATGTCAGGATACAAGATTCAAATCATAACTTAGCCAAACAACTAAACACGTGCAAGATCCGATCCTTCAAAATGATTGTCAGACGAGATCTGGGTTTCTGGGTTACCCAGAAACCAGATTCCGTGAACGGTCAACCCAGTTTGACCAATCATAACTTGAGTTTACGATACGATCTGACCATATTTCAAGTTGCAGATCCAAGACCGTATAACATACTACAAATAACAAACTTTAAAACACCAAACACATTAACACGTACGGATCTATGAGCCCTGACATTGGCTTGTCAGACAACAAAATTAGGGTTCTTGACCATTTTTTAAAACTTTATTTTTGTGCATCTAGATGTTATAGATCCATGATCTATCATCCCAGATCACTTATTAACACCCTATAACATATTTCTAACCAATCATTAACAACATGTAACATCAAATCGTAAGATTTTAAAAATTAGGGTTCTTACCACTTTTTGAGCTTTGATTTCTGATTCTGACTTGTGATCTGATCTTGGTAAAGTTAAGGACTGATCATGTCTTATCTTATCTCTCTATATCACTCTACACTTCGAATTTTTAGAGAGAGAAGAGGTTGGGAGAAAATGAGAGTAAAGTGGCCTTTTTCTCTCTCTTTTTAATCTATTTAATGTTGACAAGCTGCTGGATCTGGTTGATTCAATTTGGTTGGGTTTGGATTTGTAGCATGTGGAGTTGGTGGAGTGGTTAAACCACTCAATTATTGCTAGATTCATCAATTATTTCCAATAATACAATAAGGGGCATTATGGTCATTTTTCATACAAAATTAATGGTATTTTTGTCAATTAGCCAAACCCTTAGGGCTTAGGGTTTGAGAGGGTTTGGAAAACTTTTAGGGTTTAGGGTTTGAACCCTCAAGTTTAACAATTTGATTTTCTAAAATTTCCAAATTTAGATTTTCAAAAATAGAAATTTAATATTTCTAAATTATAATTAGGATTCTATAATTATAATTAAGATTTCCTAATCATAAATTCAATCTTGCTAATTAGGATTAGCATTTCCTAATTACAATCGCTAATTAAACAATTAGGGTCAAAATGGTCATTAGGGTTTATAAACCACTAATTAGGGTTTCTAATAGAAAAAAATAATTTTCTAATTTAGAAATTAAATCTCGTAATTAGATTAGGGTTTTCTAATTACTTAACTTGAAAATTAGAATTAATATATCCTAATTAACATTAAAAGTATTAAATTAACACTTTCGTTTTCCCTAATTATAGATTAGGGTTTCAAATCCGCAATTAGGGTTTTAAATTTGAAATTAGGGTTTTGTAACCAATTTGTTAAGATTAACCCTAATTAATCCTATAATTATTTACACTTACGCCATTAAGTTCCCGATTTAGGGTTTCATACACTGAATTAGGGTTTTGGATTCCCTGAACTGAAATTACGGTTTCCAGAACCGGTTTCTAGGGTTTCTTGTTAATCGTTAGGGTTTTCTAACCGAACGTTGACGTTCTTAATATATAATTAGGGTTTGTTACAAATATCGTTTATCTGGTCAACCCTTAACCACATACTGTACACATATACACATATAATATTAAAATATTCCTTAATCCTGAATAATTCTCCTAAATCTTTCACAGAATTTTGAAATTCTCAAAATTCCTTCTTAAAAATATTAAACGCATACACTAATTTTATGTCTAGGTTCTAATATTGAACCTTAAATAAATTAATAAGAATTTTAAAAATTATTCTAAATTCTCAAGTTGTCACATTCAGCCCTTCTTCTAAAAATTTCGTCCCCGAATTTTACCTTACACTTACACCATTCATCATACACCATTCACACACATTCGCTTGCTACCCAATACACCATTCACAAGAGTAAAAGTTTTCAAATTGTGCTGAGGGGTCATATAGACCATGAACATATAGTTTTAACGGTAGTGATCATACTGCAAAACAATACATTACTTGGTATGTTTACAATCACAAAGAAGGTAAACTACCGTTTTTAGTACTTTAGGTGATCAGCCTATCGTACTCTTACGTCATGCATAACGTATTAATCATATATAGCGAATATTTACGCTACTTGATTGGATTATTTATCCAAACAACATAGTTCACCTCAGTCTTATTTTAGGATTTCGCACCAAATTAATTTGTTTCGGGAAATTTCTTTCAATGAACACTTTAGAGTTTTCATAACATTTGTCTAACTGAATCGAATAGCATAGACTCATATCAATAATTCAATTCAATCGAATTATTTAAGTGTAGCCAAACCCCGTTGGCAAATTAAAATTTTTGAAAATATTTTTTTGAATGACGTCGTGATGTCGTCTTTGTATTAACGATCCGTTTGAGGATGCTTGGTCATTGTATGACTTTGTCATAACACATCATACTATAGTGGAACAACGATTTTAGATCAAATTCACACTAAGTATTCCCTATTTTACAACTCCATCAAATTTATATCATCTCTTTTGAGTTATTCGTGGTACATGAGTGATAAATAAAATAAATTTTGATATTTCAAATCATTTGCGTCTAGCTGAAATAAGTAGCATAGACTATACTTTAAACCGTTTCAAAAATGATTACGAGTCTACATATTTTTTTTTCTCAAAAGCACTTAGTGCGTATTTAGCTTGATGTCAAAATTTTGAAGTCTAGAATAGCTAGGAGTTTTGGAAAACTTATGTCTCCAGTAATAATCATTTACTTAACAATCTATCTGTTCCTATTATCTTCAATACTCCATTTACACACAACTATACCCAGTTCGTCAAACCACACTTATGAGTCCATAAATTGCCACAATTATATGAGTTTAAGAACTTTCCCAAGCAGACCTTTGGCGTCCATTCGCTGAGGGGTTCATAAACATCATATAACTATAAATCAAGTATGTCACATAAGTATCAGTTTTAAGAACTCATACTTAACCTTATATCCTCTACCTATGACCTATCTATCTGTTACACACATGAGAAAGGAATCACCCTCTTAACATGCATATATCAAATAGCGCGACACAAACATTTCAATGATTATCATTGCCGAAAACTAAGTGGTTTTTACACCATGTACAATTTAGCTCCCATACGAAGAATCATACAACTCAGTTGCCGACATGAATCCTCAATTGAATCCCCACCTAACACTAACCCCCTTTTTAATACGAATTTCATTTAATCCGTATTCATAATCCTTTCCTGAATCTGTACCAATTCATAGTACAACTGTCACACAACAATCTTGCTATAAACTTTTCAATCATCAGATTGATTCTTATCCCTGCTATCACTTTATCAGATCACGGAGTGATCTCAGCGTATGTGTTACGATTTATTTCTATATTATGATCGTTTTGTTTTACGATCTTCTATCACTGTACTTTTAGTCTTTTAGACTCTATCTATTCACCACTTATTGTTCAACTTTATTATCAGAGTTAGGGAACTCTGTATCTTTATAACTCGCCGAGATTCGTCTTTGAATCTTACCGACCAACTAACTCTATTTGAGTTAGATATTATCCTAATCACTGCGGTTATTGGTCTCAGGTATTCCTACCTAAGCTTCATAACCAACAGCTCTGATACCAACTGTGAGGGCCCCGAATCCAAGTCCTAATTCACCTCAGATCCGGTTCGATCATTCTATACAACTATTACTATATTTTTGAAAGATATAAACATAATTTGTTTATACATTAAACTTACATACTTTTCCCCAAGGTCGAGTAACCTTAACTTAATACACAAATTATAACTTATTTAACACATAACATTATTATTATACAACACTATTACAAATCTATTTCACACGTATACTAAAGTTGGAACTGTCTTGGACCTTTCCTTGTATTCGATGCATTTGTCTTAATCTGTAATGTTTTATCATGATATAGCAAGGGTGAGCATGAAAGTTGCCCAGCAAGTTTAAATTCAACAATATAACGATATATCATGATTGAAATGATTTGAATAATTGGCTGGCTATAATTCAACAATATAAATGTGAACTAGCAGGAACAAATTTATGACTGAACAAGTATTATACATGAACAAATATATTTATTTAACCAACCAATTATGGTAATGAAGGTGATCGACCTTTCATACCGACTTATACATGCAATATGTACAGAGTATAATTATATATATGGCAATCAACAATGATTAACCATAAGCTTATCCGAATGAAACAACTCTTAGTAGAGTTAAGTAAATAAATAAACTTGCTCGAGCAGATTTGATTCTTTACTGCGATTTATATCGCTTTATCCAAGAAGACTAATATTAATAATATAGATCTCCAATATTAGAATAATATCAACACAATATAATACTATTATATATATACATAGAATAACCTAAACACATAGCACATAATCCTATCAGTCTATTCAGCACATAAAACTTAGCATCAAGTCAGACTATTTAAGTCCGAGTTGAAACCAACACAATTTTATCATCCCGACGGTTTAGTCGGACAATGGACGAGTTTAAGTTCAATTAAACTCTGACAAAACACTTAACCATATCTCAGATAATTTTAATATTAGTAAAAATATTTTTCACAAGCTCGTAATAATTTTTAAATAATTATTACTATTTATCGTAAATTTTCAATCATTAAACACGTATTTAAATGAATTAAATACCACATAATTACTTTATCATTAATATTTATTTATTATCAAATATTAATGAAATACATGTCATAATATTATAATATATTTATAATATATCAAAGTATTTTTAATAACTTAAAATCATTTAAATATGATTTTTAAACCCTTAAATTCATTATCCGATAATTACTTTTTAATATTAAAATATTAATATTTTCATGACAAAATATCAAAAGTTATATTTTAAAACTTAAAATATTTTTATAATACTTAAATCATTTTATATGATTTATAAACAATTAATTCTATTTTTCCTTAATTTATTTAATATATTTATTAAATAAACTAATTACCATTAATATTAATTAATTAATGAAATTCATCACAAAAATAATAAAGGTCACTTAAAATAACTTAAAATATTTTATTATACCATAATATTATTTTTCATGATTTTTATGTATTAAAATCATTTTTAAATTATTTATTTAATATTATAATTAAATAAATTAAATACCATTTATATTCCAAAAATATTAAATATTTATGAAATATACTCTAAATAATTAAAAACTATTTTTCGAATTTTAAAAAAATTTTTTTTAAATTTATTAAGTATTTTAATAATTAAAATTCATTTTTTTCTATTTTTAAATAATTTAAAAATAAAAAAATTAAGCGCTAAAGAGCCTATAGCGTACGTAACCGTCCGTCATATCGTGTTCTTGTGCTACCCAGAAAACCATGTCAGTGTTCAAGTTGGTAGGTTTGACCGGCTATAACTCTTGGATCCTAAGGTATCTGGGTTCGATTAGGTGTTCAAATTATAGTATTGATGCAATACTACAACCCTAAACAAACAACATGGCAGTTCCATACCAAAACAAAGAGATCTGGGTCCTTAAAAAGCTTGTCAGGCCTGTTCTTCATTTTCTGGGTTACCCAGAAATGAAGAACAGCCCTGGGTACCTAACTTGTGATCCTTGTAACTTGTAATCTGGGCTTGTTTTGTGTAAAGTAAATATTTTATATTGTAGTGGGGATATCAGGCTTCATTTATATAACAACATATCATCCGTTTATCATCACACCAAGAAGATCAAGACTGGTCAAAGTCTGACAAAAATTTCGGACATGAAGATTCTGGGTTGCCCAGATTGTTCTTTAGAGGGATTGGTCAACTATAGTTTGACCGGATACAACATCGACTTTGTTATTGATCTAAGTTATCTAAAGGTTTTAATACATACTTCTCATGTCAGGATACAAGATTCAAATCATAACTTCGCCAAATAACTAAACACGTGCAAGATCCGATCCTTCAAAATGATTGTCAGACGAGATCTGGGTTTCTGGGTTACCCAGAAACCAGATTCCGTGAACGGTCAACCCTGTTTGACCAATCATAACTTGAGTTTACGATACGATCTGACCATGTTTCAATTTGCAGATCCAAGACCGTATAACATACTACAAATACCAAACTTTAAAACACCAAACACATTAACACGTACGGATCTATGAGCCCTGACATTGGCTTGTCAGACAACAAAATTAGGGTTCTTGACCATTTTTAAAACTTGATTTTCGTGCATCTAGATGTTATAGATCCATGATCTATCAACCCAGATCACTTATTAACACCCTATAACATATTTCTAACCAATCATTAACATCATGTAACATCAAATCGTAAGATTTTAAAAATTAGGGTTCTTACCACTTTTTGAGCTTTGATTTCTGATTCTGACTTGTGATCTGATCTTGGTAAAGTTAGGGACTGATCATGTCTTATCTTATCTCTCTATATCACTCTACACTTCGAATTTTTAGAGAGAGAAGAGGTTGGGAGAAAATGAGAGTAAAGTGTCCTTTTTCTCTCTCTTTTTAATCTATTTAATGTTGACAAGCTGCTAGATCTGGTTGATTGCGGCTGGTTGGCTGGATTTGTAGCATGTGGAGTTGGTGGAGTGGTTCAACCACTCAGTTATTGCTAGATTCATCAATTATTTCCAATAATACAACAAGGGGCATTATGGTCATTTTTCATACAAAATTAATGGCATTTTTGTCAATTAGCCAAACCCTTAGGGCTTAGGGTTTGAGAGGGTTTAGGGTTTGGAAAACTTTTAGGGTTTAGGGTTTGAACCCTCAAGTTTAACAATTCAATTTTCTAAAATTTCCAAATTTAGATTTTCAAAAATAGAAATTTAATATTTCTAAATTATAATTAGGATTCTATAATTATAATTAAGATTTCCTAATCATAAATTCAGTCTTGCTAATTAGGATTAGCATTTCCTAATTACAATCGCTAATTAAGCAATTAGGGTCAAAATGGTCATTAGGGTTTATAAACCACTAATTAGGGTTTCTAATAGAAAAAATAATTTTCTAATTTAGAAATTAAATCTAAGTAATTAGATTAGGGTTTTCTAATTACTTAACTTGAAAATTAGAATTAATATATCCTAATTAACATTAAAAGTATTAAATTAACACTTTCGTTTTCCCTAATTATAGATTAGGGTTTCAAATCCGTAATTAGGGTTTCAAATTTGGAATTAGGGTTTTGTAACCAATTTGTTAAGATTAACCCTAATTAATCCTATAATTATTTATACTTACGCCATTATGTTCCCGATTTAGGATTTCATGCACCGAATTAGGGTTTTGGATTCCCAGAACTGAAATTAGGGTTTCCAGAACCGATTTCTTGGGTTTCTTGTTAATCGTTAGGGTTTTCTAACAGAACATGGACGTTCTTAATATATAATTAGGGTTTGTTACAGATATCGTTTATCTGGTCAACCCTTGACCCTTAACCACATACTGTACACATATACACATATAATATTCACATATTCCTTAATCCTGAATAATTCTCCTAAATCTTTCACAGAATTTTGAAATTCCCAAAATTCCTTCTTAGAAATATTAAACGCATACACTAATTTTATGTCTAGGTTCTAATATTGAACCTTAAATAAATTAATAAAAATTTTAAAAAATATTCTAAATTCTCAGGTTGTCAAATGTGGGACAACATCCTAAGAGAAAAATTAAAACTGACACCTTTTAAAATCATTGCAACAACCACCAAATCTTGGTAAGTGAAATCTGCTCCACCACCTACTCGTGGAAACAGATTATAATGAAGTAGTTTATGCAAAACACATGCAAGTGGACATACATCAACAGTTTTGGGGGTAAACAAAGTTGTCAGAGATGAATCGTTCATCACAGTTTGGAGTTGTTCAAGAGGAAGAAAGGGTATATTTGCAGCACCCTTAAGAGTAAATGGAAAAGGACCAGATGAAGGAATATTAAAAATACTTCCAAAATCGATAACCGTGAAAACAGAGACTTTCCCTTCACAAAGAACGTATAACAATCTCCATTACACTCTAAATTTGTGTAAAACGGTTGTATCAAACGGGGATATGCCCTAGTGAGAGGAAAGAGCATAGCAGAAATACTACAAGAAGTGAAAGGTTTTTTCCCAAGATGAATTTTGGAAATAAAACAGATTCAAAATTTTCTCATAAACAAACTGTTTAGTAGCAATAGAAGTTTTGAAGCGGGCTTCAAAACTTTGACCCCTAAAGAAATTGTCTGGCAAATCTGAAGTAGCAGAGAAAGGGTTTACCAGATTAGATCGCGAGTCTGGTTGACGAAGGTAATTACTATTGAAGACTGTAATTACTATTCACAAAGGTAATTACTATTGACGAAGGTAAATACTATTGACGAAGGTAATTACTATTCACAAAGGTAATTACTATTGACGAAGGTAAATACTATTGATGAAGGTAATTACTATTCATAAAGGTAATTACTATTGACGAAGAGACTCTTAGATGATGACATATGGGCCCCCCCATAAAATAATCAAACTTACCACAAACGCGTCTCATAATGTAGACTCTTTATATACATCAAGGATTGAATAAATATTACCACAAATCATTTTATTTTAATCAACACATTTTAATCTTTCAACAATTATTAATCATTTATAACTTGTCGCCTCAATTAATAATATAACATATTATACGAGATGATCTTGTGAAAATAATTGAATCAATAATATAAGAGATATGATGCAAGTGATTATCAGTAGCAATAATTGAGTATAGCTAAGTGACTTCTCACGTAAGCATCAATAATCAATACCGTGTACTACTATGCGACCACGCCAGACATCGCATTTTTTACCACCGGGTAGTTCAATAGTTTTGACGGTAACACCTCTTCCGCCGTTATTTTTATAGAAAAATAATTTTGTCGCTTTTCTAACTACGACAATAATACTTCCGTTAATGGGTCCACCAATGATTGAGCCGTCGTCATTTAATATTCCCCACAAAAAGAATATTCTCCACCAAACGAATATTTTATAACAACTTGCTTACTTTTGCAAAATTTATAAATATTACCCACAACTATAACATTATATCAAATTTATTCCATAATATTCAAAAATAATATTTATAAAAATTCATCTTTATTTATAAAAGTCAGGGTCTTACAACCTCCCTTCTTATGAAATTTAAGCCCTCGAAATTAGGGTGCGATACTGATATGATAAAGAGGTGAGGATACCTTGAATACCTTTATCGTTAAAATATTAAATTCATCTTCGCAATCCTACCAAAGATATTCATTAACAATTCATCTTTGCACTCTGAGGTGCCAAAGATATACAATCAGTAAAACCAATAATCTTTGAGACGCAGACTTAATAGTATCACGACCATGAATTATCCATGCACCAATGGCCAAGGATATTCGTGTTTTCAATTACTGGTCATGATTATAATTGAATAATCCTTGGTCATAATCATACCAAGTCTATCAATGCACTACTACCAAAGATGACTTTTACCACATCCATGAATTAATATTTCATTCTTTGAGACTCATTTCAATAATTAATCCATATCATCGAATCATCCCCGCACTACAAGGCGAGGATATTCATTAGTATCACGACCACGAATTATCCATGCACTACTACCAAAGATAATCGTGTATTCATTAGTATCACGACCACAAATTATCCATGCACTACGGCCAAAGATAATCGTGTATTCATTAGTATCACGACCACAAATTATCCATGCACTACTACCAAAGATAATCGTGTATTCATTTACGGTTATGATTATCTAGAACAACAATCCACGGTCATAATCATACCAAGTCCATCTATGCACTACTGAAGCTGAGATGACTTTCAACATAATATAAACATTAGGATAATGATATAAAGAATCAATCAAATGAGATAAAGGATAAATATTAAACATTTATAATATAATTTATCTAGGATTCAAGAATATCCCTATGTTATCAATCACTTAATAATCTCATAATCTAATATCATTAATATTATAACAATATTTTAATCACTTCTTAAATTTATAACAATTTATCTCAATTGTTTACGCTTTACCATATAATGCATTTAATCATTCAAAAATGTCATACTCATAAGATATCATCACCAATTATCAAATCCTCATCAAAAAATATGCATATACTCTATATATAGGATTCTCTAGCCATAAAATCCTATTTTCAACTTTGTTACTTCACATAACATATTTAACTCATATGTTCAGTATTAAACTATTTTTATAAAAATACCAAATCAGTCCCAAAAATATTTCTTTTCCGGGATTTAGCATAATATAGTCCCATAATGAAAATATATTTTCTCTAAATTTTTTAAATTCATTTACTATTTTTCAAAAATCAATTTCTAATTAATTCCTTAAGAAATTTGCTACCTCAAGTTTAACTCCAGAAATTCCCAAATCTTGGCGGGACTTACACATGTTAATGTGAGCCTCCGATTTAAATTTCATGGTCATCGAGTTATAGAACTTCATTAGCATTTTTCGTCAAAAAAACCTAAATATTGAAATGGTCATAACTTGTTCATTTTAAGTCGAATGAGCTCATTTTTGGACGAAGGTACTTTATAACATATATTTTCATGTCCCAAAAGGCCAGAATTTTTCACATAAATTTAGTGGTCGAAACATCCTTTACAAAAACATGGCAACAGCTTTTGGACATTTTCAAGTTTTGACTCCTTTGCTAAAATCATCCACACGAAAATCTACAACACCTTTTCATTGATTCCACTTGGATTAGTTAGGTAACTCATAGATCTAACTCTAGGACTTAACCACACTCAAAAATTCAAAATATAATAGGAGATTTGGTCAATTGAATTTCATGTTACGTTTTCACCAAAATCTGTTTTTAACTCCTTGTGATTTTAAGAAACTTTCATGTTTTCACATACTAACCAACATAACTCATCATAACACTTACTAATACCACGTATACCCATGATTTCCATTAGTCCAATGCTTTTATTATGACTTTCATCATAAACCACGTAAACTGTTCATTTTAGTTGAAGAAATATTTGAGGGTTTAAGAAATGGGTTTTATATTGGGGTCAATACGAAATTCGATTTCACGCTCTAAGTAGGCTAAGAAGTCTTCAAAAATACGGCAGGAAATTTATTAATAATAGAAATATCATTCAAAACTGTGACTCTCATCCAAGACTTGGATAGTACGTCACATTGATACCAACTGTGACTTCTATCCCTTAACCTAGATAAGCACCTCACAATGATACCTATTAACTTGCCATCTTCATTCACGATGTCGCCCTCTTCGAAAGTCCGGCTTGATTGCATTTCACACAAGGAAGTCAACAACAAAAGGTTCGGGGCTCTTTACTTATGGCTTGATATGACAATAATTGACTTTAGTAGTTTGGTTACTTGAATTCGCACAACAAGTTGGTTATGAATATAAAAGCTAACAACCTTACGAATCTGAAAGAATATGGAAGGGTTGGGAAGAGGCTTTTTCTGTGTGCTTTTGCTTGAGGTACCAGTGGGGTTAGGGTTTGATCCCGAAGCGACCTTGCTTGGGCTAGGTGTAGGAGGAACAGTGGTGAGAGGAATGGCCTGGATTGGAGTGACGTTAGCAAAACCAGAAGACGCCATTGTTGATAGTTTGCAGATAAGAGTGAGAAATCTGAGAGAGGAGAAAGTCTAAAGCTCGAAAAGACGTCTGAAATTTGAAATGGCAAGTAAAGTTGTCAATTTGGGGAAAATTATCTTTTATATTGACGGTTGCACGGTACACGAGGGCGGCACATTTAATTAGCAGCAATGATGGTGAATTGGAAGAGGCAGCGTCCGGTTTTAGGTTTTAATATCTTAACCGGAGTGGGCTTTTCTCTTTTGGACCTCATTTTATTTGAAATTGTTGATTGGCATTCATCTGTTGGGCCTCGGTGAGTTTCACTTTGGATCCCTTGTGACTCCTTATAATTCATTACATCATGGACCTATATTATTTACAGTCTTCTACTAAACATCCTGTTTAATAAAAGACTGGGGGGCAATGTTAGGCCATTATACTTTTCATAATTGGATTGGGCCAAATGGGTTCCTCCTTTGGGCTATATTACTTTTGTCCTGTTGGGTCGAATGATTTGGGCCCAGTTATTTGATTATGGTATTGGGTTATTTCGGAATGGATCCGGTCAGTCTGGACCATCTTTATTGTATTGGGCTAAATCATTGGATCGGTCCATTATACAAATTGCCACTTAACCCAGCTTTGACCGGTAATCATTACACCAAATAATAGTTGACTGTTATGTCTGCCACCTTTCTGCATGGCATTAATGAGGATGGGACTCAGATGACCGGCGGTGGCAAACAGTGGTAGTAGGTAGGGAAGTGAGCTACATACTTTCGGCTAAGATGACCGGGAGTGGGGGGAGGTGTCAGGAGGTAGTGGGTGGCGCGATAAACCGGGTCTGGAGTACGTATGGGGCAAGGATCGCACAAGAAAAAGAGGGTAAAAAAAACATTACACCACACAATCATTTTATTTTTTTCTCTCTCAAGCACTAGACATTATTTTCCTCCATTGTTAACCTTGTGATCGCCGATACTGACTCTCACGCCAGAGCTATCCCCCGACGGTCAAGCCGTCAAGCTTTTGGTGTCGACTTGTTTAACTGTGCAGGATATCGGTCGCGTCTTGGTGATTGGACGTGGGGAAAGATCTTGGCGTTAACATATATATATATATATATATATATATATATAAAAAGCTCCGGATATTCTATCCATGCTCCAGTAATCGAGTTCGAGTTACTTGGATAGAATATCCAGAGCGTTTATTGCTTATATATATATATTTACATTTCAAAGTCCTACCTAGATTCCAAATTCGTGGCAGCAGATCGTCTATATATATATATATACCTATATATATATTTACTTCTTATATATATAATTGATTTAACTGCTTTCGCAATATAGATATTTAATTTTTCAGCCTGTGGACTAGATTTGTTTAAATCTAGCTATCTGTAACTTTGACCGGTTCAAAAGTGACTAAAATGGAACCGTTGAAGCTAGAATGACTTAGATTTATTTAAATTTAGTTTTATTTCTAGCTTTTGTATATATTAATTTATCATGTGAGCCTAGGAATCATGTGATTGAAGATTCATCCTGTGAATCTAGATCTGGTTCCCACGATGGACATTTCTCAGCTGCAGCCAACTTGTAAATTATCTACGGCGTCTGGATATCCTTGGATGGCTATCATGCCTATAAGGAGTTCGACACTGCTATGTCTCTTATTTTCTCGAAGATGCTTCACATCTCAAAAATAAAAGCAATCAAGCTGAATACAGAATAAAATGGAAGTATCAAAGTCCTCAATTATTATTGAGCATAAGGTTTTGAAAACCTGTGTTTCAAAACATCACTGCTATATCTTGTCTAAAACTAAACTTTTATATACAAGTCAAACATTTTGTATATAGGTGTAAACGAGGCATAACACTACTTCCAGATAATTGCACATAGGCCCAATACACACACACACACACGTAGATAAATAAGTTAATTGAAAAGATGTGGTAACCGTGTTTTCACGAAAGTCGGGGGTGCCTAAAACCTTCCCCCCGCTTAATCAAGCCCCCGAACCCAATGAATCTCGATTTTCAAGGCCAGTTAAATAGTGTCCAACCATTGGTCCTTTGTGTAAACCTTTTCAAAATCGGTTGAGTTGGTACAACCATTTCAAATTTACCAACTGACGACTCTAAAAGTCAAATCGTCGATATTCACATGTCGAATATTTTCAAACTTGCCTTTTCAGACAAAACTCACCAAATTGAGAATACAAAAGGGTAAGCACAGAAAGGGACACAAATCTTCCCGACGTCGACACTAATTAAATTAAAACTTCGAACTATAAATTTATTCCACATTAATTTAATTAATATGTAACACTTAATCAAATTAATCCACAATAATTCCATCAAATATTTGTTTAACCCAATAAATAAATCAACAAAAATATTTATTTAATTCAATAAATATTTTAAATTAAATACAAAAATCACAATCATTACATCCTTCCCTCCTTAAAAAGATTTTGTCCCCAGAATCACGATTCAATTAATACGTCCCGTTACATTCTCCCCCCTTACAAAAATTTTGTCCTCAGAATCATTACACACAGATTAAGCAAGTAACTGAGGATTAAATAAGGAATTTATTCTCTATACTTGCTATGTATGATGCAACATGTATGATTTATTAAAATGATTATGATTGTATAAACTGAGCATGTTATTATATGTTGTGTGATGCATGAAAATTGTTTGATTTGCTGAGCTGTCGAGCTCAATCTTGCAAAAATAACCATTCTGCAAGTTAAGATACAATGAGATGTTATCTGCCATTTGGATGGTAATGACCAGAAGACATGCAAGAAAATAAACTTGCTTTATCTAAAAATTATTTAAACCATGCTAAAGGTTTCGATATAAGTTGTTGGCAGTTTATAATGTTTATTTAATATTAGAATGTAACTGTTGAATTACCCAAAATATTAAGGATATTGTATTGAGACGTGTAATTTTATATAATAAGTTTGATAAAGTGAATCATAGAATAAGCATAATTCTATGATATGTAAATGTAAAGGTTGTGATTCAGGGAATAAGAGAAAGAAGTTAAAAAAGTTTTAATTATTCCGCATTTTTAATAATTGTATCATCGATTAATGATGTAAATATAGAATGTAGATGTATTGTTAACGACCAAAGTTGAGGGGTGGATTTGTCCAGATTTTGGGGTCGTTACAACAGTTTATAGGGGAATAGTTGTTCAAACGTTTTAAAATGAAAATAAAAGTTCGTGGACTTATAACCGCTCAACAAAAGCCAGTATGTCGTTTCAAAAATATATTTTGAACACAAAGGAAGTAATTTCCTCTTATTCGAGATCACTTCACAACTTTTGTTCAATTGTTGAAGGTTTAGAAGTATGAAAGTATGATTCTTGATTTTGTTGTTTTATATATAACTTTTATACTTGTTGGGCATGTAAATGTTCATTCTTGCTTTAAAATTAAATGTTTCAGCGAAAATTGAGTGTGTTAAAGGTTCTTGTAAGGACAAGGGCAAAGGGAAGATAAACGAATAGAGGATATGAATCATATTTGTAATATATATCTGTATTGTAATAATTATTATGTATTGAAATATTTAAAGGTCTTAGAACCTGAGTATGTAATAATATGTCTGTAATAGTTAGTAATTACTTTCATATTAGCAGGATAAAGTAGATGGTTGATGATGAATGTTTAGTATTATGAAGCACCATATCTAGAGTTTATAGGTACTCGGATTTGGGGGCGTCAAATAAACTAATTGTCAACATAGATCCACTTTTTAAATGATGGGATTGGAAGTGGTTTAAGTTTTGGTGAACAACTTTGGGGATGGTTGAACCCCCTTGAAAACCCAGCCATTCTAGTCCTTTTTTTATAACATCATATTGATGTCATGGCTGACCTCACATCTTACAACACTTAGACCATCCTTGGACTTTAAGTTGGGCTAGGTTTTGGTCTTTCTTCTTGGGCTTCTCATATTCTAGCACTAGCTTAAATTGCATCTTAGGTTGGGCCTCTTAAATTAATGACCATTCATGAGGCTCACATCAAAGTTTGTTTGGTTAATGCATTGGGCCACTTTAATTCTCTTATCGAACCATAAAAACTAACATGCACTAGGGCTTCTTAGTTCCTCCCATGGACTCTCCCAATTGGTATGACACTTGGGGCACTTGGGCTTGCCAACTAAGTTAATTGCTTAATTTTCTTGCCTTTTTTTTATTATGCCACACAAGTCTAGCATCAAAACTTGTTAATTACTAACTTGAGATTTAATTCTCTTGGCTTTCTTTTTTGTTCCTTAGATAGTTCAAATTAATTAAGTTAAGTAGCCTTGTTTGACTATTAATTTACATCTCTAATCACTTAATTGACTAATAAATATATAACACACATATTTATCCATTCATTGCATTTGCATAAAATAAGTTTCATTAATTTTTTTTTATTAAATAAATATTCATAATTCTTATTACAAGTTTACATACTATACACGATTGTTACATCTATGATCTTAGAGTAGACAGCTCTACGATCGTAGAGCTCATCATAGATCGTAGAGCTCTGAGATTGTATAGCAAGTTGAAGACCGTAGAGTCTAAAAAAGATCGTAAAGCTCATTGAAGATTGTAGAACTTATGGATCATAAAAAAACACATTCTAACCATGACAAACATTTTCAAAACATGACCATATTTTGCATTTCAAACTTCCTATCAACATCATCGATTACAATCCCTGACAATGAAAAATACACAATTGATCAACTTCATTAAAACATCATCCATTACAATCAATTAACTACTATTACATCATGCAAATCCATCTAAAAATTACAACCAAAGTGACAGTCCATGACAATACACTGCACATAATGAGTTTTGAGTTTCCCTCTTTAAGTTTATCAACTTCCATTTCATTTTTAAGTGCTTCCTTTCTCAAAATTTTCAACTTCTCCTAAAGCTTTGTATTTTATCCATTAGTAAGCTTACGTCTTCAAGTGGCTCGCACTCGTTGCTTCATCTTCATTGAGAGACATTTCAACCCATTCAAAATATCCACAATATCTCCCAACTTCTTATCAAATTTGGTATCACAAGGTGAAAACAGAGCCAAATACAGAATATAATTTAAGAGAGATAGAGGGACGAACAAAGTTAACATATATTAAAAGGAAACTAACTTCATAGTTGTGACAACCATAAAACTTTATTCCTCTTGACCTATCCTTCTTGAAAACACAAACTCGAGCTGGAACATCACAAAAACACATATGCATGTATAAAGTAGTGGTTGACAACGATCTAGATCGTGATGAAGCCATCTAAGATGCACGACATGTTCATACTACCCTCGAAAGCAATTACTAAGCAATAGTCCTATTTTTTCCAATCTTGTTGTGTACAATTTTGGTAAGAAACTTAAACCCTAGTTCTTTAGTTCTTTAAGCCGCTGCAATTGACAACCATTATAAAGACATACCTTTCATTTCTCCCGCCTAATTCACGTTGGAAGCCAACTTAGACATATCACTATTTACTCGTCTTTTCCTTTTTTTTTAAAAGCCACGTGTGAAAATAAGAGAACTTATTTGACGTCGATCTCAAAAATTGAACGAAATAATTTAATAAATAACTTTTAAAAAATTCCATGTGTCAATTATATTTTTTTAAAGTTTAATAGGATAATACTTAAATTTGGACAATGAAAGTCGGTATTACCCTTTTTCCCTCAAAACAATGCATCCAAACACACCCATTTCCAATTATTGGAAACAAAACAAAACAAAAAATAGTACTACATGTTTTCGCGCCAAACGAACCCGGAATCCACTTCTTTACAAAATCCCTCTCTCAATCGTATATATCCCAAATATCAAATTATCAATCTTATAATTGCTGACTAGAGAGGGGCAAAAAATAGTTATAGAGCAAAATCAAAAATAGAAATATCTCTCTCTATTTTCTAGGGCTTCGAGTTTCATTTTCCACCTCTCTACTTCGGATCGCGATGTCAACCACAACGACTTGTGGCTCTCTCCTTAAGGAATTACAGGTCTGCTTCAATTGTTTTCACTACTTACAATTATACAGATACATTTCTTAATTTTTAATGTATTTCTTAATGCATTCAGCATACATATTACATTTCTCAGTTTGATGTATATTCATTTACCAGTGTCATGTTTGAAACATAGAAAATATTTAATGAAAGAAAGGAAACTGAGAGGTAAAGAAAATTATATATATATATATATATATATATTTTCATATATGCATTTGTTCGTAGGATTTCCCTAATTTTTTCAGTAGAACAAATGCATGTATACATACATACATTGGATTCATGTTTTCATTTCACATCTCCCGGGACTCACTCTGCCACACTACATTGGCTATTCGGGTTGATAAACTTGATCATTGGGGGATCTGGGTATGGACTGTACTAATCAACTGCACGAAAAATTGGATGAAATGGGCTAAGTTTTCATTTTCGACAGATAATTCCTATCCAGTTGAATGAGGACTATTGGAATTCCCAATAATCTTATTAGTAAAGGCTTAAGGAAATTTTGAACTCTATGTCCTTGCTCAGCACAAATATTAGTGCATTCAAATTCAAGTTTGAATTAAATTGAGCTTTTGTAAGTTAAGATAGTGTTATCTTACTTTATTGTTTAATATCATTTTCTTATCCTTTCCCTGACATAAAGTTCTGAAAGAACTGAATAGTCCAATTTTTTGAAATTATTATGGAGTAAAGTAAGGACATTATTATTATTGTCTGATTTGTTATCATTCCAAGGATATTCAATTTGGTATCTGTTAGCTCTATATGTATTCAGTGGAGAGTTATTTATTGTTTGTTACCAATTCAAATAGACAAATTGTGTTGTACTTTATTGTTTTTACCTTTGAGAATATTAATTAACAGCTAAATGGAAAGGGGATTACTGGGTTATATCTCACTGGTTCAGCTGTTGCGTCAAGTTTAAGTGAAAGATCATTAAGATGTAGTTGTTAAAAATCTCTATAAAGAATAAGATGAAAGAATTAATTTTCTGAAATTGAACTTAATAGTAGGTTCACCTAGAAAGCTCATTGGAGTTAATATTTTAAAGTCTTTTGGAGGGTCAATGTGTCTTTTAGTATATGTGGTTATAGTAATTCGAGTCTCTAGGATGGTCAGGACTCAGGAGACTTTCCCTATGTCACGTCTGTTACTAATTGTAGTCAATAGTCATCAATTTGTTCTAAAGGTCAGCATTCATTAGTCTAATCCTTGAATATTCTAAAGCCTATACACAGTCTTTCTTGTTATTTGGTAGGGCAGAATGAAAATGATTTAAGTTTTGCATATTTCCTTAGTTTCTTCCAGCTACAATAGCAGCATTTCGAGGAGTAGATCTTGTTCTAGATCTATCCAAGGAGGTAGAATCCTCCAATATGATTTATATAAAAAAATAAAATAAAAATAAAAATCTTCTAATATTTTGCCCATACCTCATTTGGTCATCTAGAGGGTATTGACATGTCGGAAAATATTTGAAAAATTGTTACAAACTTAAAGATATAGAATATACTCTCATCAATAGTGATGGAATGAGTTGTACCGCCATAAAGGTGTTTTCTTAGAGAAATGACAAAATAGACAACATCAGCAAACTCTATTTTATTAGTAGGAAAAAGTAACAGCGACAATAGTTCAACAATATAATAGCTTTCTAGTGATTTAAGGTGCAATGTTTACTTTAAACTTTTTTGGGAAGCTTGTGCACCAAACTAAAAGTTGGAAGAGTCAATCAAGTTAAGGTTGTTTTGTTCATCTCCAATCAGTATATCTTGGATCTATCTTTGGCTAGAACTTGTAGTATAGTGCTGACCACATGATACAGGATAAGGTCTAAAGGGGTTTAGGAAAGGGATGGAGGCTAAAAAAAAAAGGAAGAATATGATAAGGATCCCGAAGGTCACAATGACTCAAAACCTTAACTCAAAATCATTATATAAAGGCTCCCATTAAACTTGTAGATTTGACAATCCTACTTAGGAATTGATATTTCCACAAGTAAAATTTGATATTTCCACAAGGTCTCTCTCACATAAGTGTGGGACTCATTTACTATTCACGTGAGAGGAAACTTGTGGAAATATCACTTTTGCTCGTGGAAATATCAATTTCCTACCTATATAGAAAACCTAAGACATAGAGATCAAGCAAATTTGGAGACCAAATAAAACACTAATACTAGTATATACTACTAAGATAAATATCCTATTAAAGAAATAACGTTAGTTACCTAAACTTTAGATATTCGATAAAGTAGATAACTAAAAAACTTGAACAACCTCACTTACCTACACTCCTAATCAGTGTTTTAAAAACTTAATTCGGCCGCTTTCCGAGGCTAGGCTTTTTAATAAATCCCCAAAATGCAAATAATTGAGCCAGATGTTTGAGAGAAGTACATTTTTTCGCACTAGAAAGTATGTTTCTTGACTGGGATTTACATTTTCTTGAGCCTCACGTGTAACTGAGGAGTACCTCCCAAAAGGAGCCTTTAAACCCTTGATAAACACAAAGAAGGAGAAGCTGCGAATGACATAAGCCTTGTTGGAGAAAGAGAAGATGTGAGGTAGTATTAGAGACGAAGCAGCTCTCGGTTCTCTTACGCTGTTAGTAGTACTACCCTACTTAGAGAAATGATATTGAGTGAGAAGAGGTATCGGCTCTTCAGTTCAAACCCTAATACTCCTATGTAGGGTATAGTTATCTCGTCTCCTCTAATATTTTGCGGTTCCTACTTGGCCACATGTTAAAAAGATGGACGCTATTGGGAAATATTGGGTTAGTTTACTGCAGGTAGTCCAAAGTCCAAACTGATTGTTGGTATAAAATAGCTTCATGTTGGTTAAAAGCAATAAGTCTACCGTCTACGCCACTAACATGATGATCAATTCTAAAGATGCTTTAATTTAATATGAATTCATTTGAGTTTATGTAATTAGTTGTACTTTTTAGTTTAGTTACAATATTATGGTTGTTTGTATTAAAATCAATAACGTGTATCTATTTTGAATTTTATTATTTTATAAATTGACTTAAAAATCAATACCTATCTCTAATTTTATAGTATGTACACTTTTAATCTTTAAAATTATAATTATCACAACATAAATATAATAACTCCTTTTACTCCCAATAAATATTAGATTATTATTATTTAATTAATTTATTTATCGTATCCTTTCTTTTCTAATAATAAAATTTCTTCTTTTATAAAAAAATTATTATTATTTTCTTTCTAAAACTAAGCGTATATTTAGGTATTTTTATTAAAATTTTAATACCCAAAAAACTTACGACCCATGTGATGCAGTGCTGAAAGAAGAAATTCAAAAGTTTAATATTAATTTTGTATTGTTATTTAGAGATAAATGTTGGATTATTAATGTAACTATTTAGTAGGATATTCTAAAGTTTTAATTATAGTAGTAGATTTCAATTAGGAGAGTTTTAATTATAGTAGTAGATTTTAATTAAGAGATTGTTTCATTTTTAAATTAGGGTTTTTACTTTGTCATTAAGTATTGAGTTTTCTATTTAAACATTGTAATATTTCATTATTTTACAAATTATTGAATTTATTGATTTGAGATTAAAGCTATGTGCTTTTATGCGTGTTTCTTTACCGATTCTCTGCGGGGATAGGTACTTTTATTCATTCATTCCACCTTGTCCTACATTAGAATAGTATCAAGATCCAAAATTCCTGAAATCTTTTGATTTCATCAAATTTCTTCCTACCAAAATTTTCTTGGTCTCCATCAAATTGTCGAAGTTCACTAAAGAATCTACAACAATTTTTCGAGACAAAAGCACGATCTGCACTAGAAATCGTCGTCGCCATAGTTTCCATTTATCCCGAGAAAAAAACCCAGTTTCTGTTCATCGCTACAGTGCATACCACTTTTCCTAAAAAAGGAAGCTCATTTTGCTGCCAAATTACATTTTGTTAGGTTAGGAAAAACAAAAAGTACATATATACAATGTCTTCGAGGTTTGACGATCTTGAGCATCTAACTTTTGTTACATACGTGCAACTTAAAAGGTCTTGTGTTTCGTATAGCATTGAGTATTGGAAATTATGCGATGATCTCGCACTGTCCGAAACAAGTCTTGCGAATTTAAAGACACGTTACGACTACATAACCGTCTGTCATGTTCGTCCATATTTTGTTCAAGCACAAAGAAATGTTCATCCTAATCGTGTTTGTTCAACTAAAGCGACGCGTTCACAAGAGGAGACCCGCAAAACAAGTTCTTACAAGACAATTGATGAGTTTCTCACAATGTTTAAACATATCAATAATCAATATGAATTTTGTCATATTTTGCGAGGATGAAGAAGAGCAAATACTCTCACATATTGATGCTTGTGAGAAATATGAAGTGGAAGTTAAGTGTGTTAAACAACTTGCAGATTCAGAGATAGTTCACAGTGAGGAAATTGAAGTTAAGTTTGACCCCAAGTGCAAAAATATCAAGGAAGATAAAGTTGAGGTCAACCATGATGATTCTCTGTTTTGTGATACATCCGAGTCCTAAGCTACTTCAAATTTCTATATTATGTCATTGTTATTCCCGAAAATTGTGTTCATGATATTGAAACATCGAATGCACATGTTTTTGTTTGAAGGCATCTCTCGGATTGTGGTTTATTATTCTTCGATATTTCAAAACTCGAGTACGAGTTTCTTCCAAAGGCGAGGAGAATGATGCTATACGAAATAAGAAATTCAAGAAGTTTAATATTAATTTTGTATTGTTATTTTGAGATAAATGTTGGATTATTAATGTAATTATTTAGTAGGATATTCTAGAAATTTAATTATTTGTTGTAGTAGATTTCAATTGTTAGAGTTTTAATTATAGTAGTAGATTTTAATTAGGAGATTGTTTGCTTTTTAAATTAGGGTTTTTACTTGGTCCCCAAGTATTGAGTTTTCTATTTAAGCATTGTAATATTTCATTCTTTTACAAATTATTGAATATACTAATTTGAGATTAAAGGTGTGTGCTTTTGTGTGCGTTTCTTTACCTATTCTCTGTGGGAATATGTACTTTTATTCCTTATTTCCACCTTGTCCTACATCACCACGCTTTGGGACTGATGCCCAGCCTCGCCTCATGGGAGACAGAACGCCTTGCCTTCTGCTGAGTAACGCCTTTTAAAAACCGCTCTTAGTTATTTCTTATAATAATTGAAGAATCTTTTTACTACAATCAATTTATCCATAAATAATAACATAAATAATTTACTAATAATTCTTTAGTCTTCATGTCTCGTCCACATCACTCTCCCCTCCATCAAGAAAAACTCATGCTTGAGTTTTAAAGTTTGAATGAATCAGACACCATAATTCATGATGATCTTGAATCCATGAACATCAAAAATCTTGAAACTCTTTGAAGTTACATGATGTTGTGGAAGCCAGAATGATATGGTGTTCTTTCTAAGTCTACCATTGTAATGATCGTTTACAATGAATCCAACATACTGATGAATTGATTCTTCATGTCTAGTTTTGGATTTTGCTCTAGGTTAGGAATTTCAACTACTTTCTCAACACCACCTGCTCCTTCAACTTTTTCCTCATGTGACTCATTCACGATTTTGTCAAGTTGGCTCAATTTAAATGTAATGTGGTTCAGTTTATGTAATCATTTTGTGCATGGAGATCTCCAAAATTGACTAGATGATGGAGTTCTACATTGAGAATTATGTAATCAATTTATAATGATGTTGTAAAAATCATGCAATTAACTGTAGTGGAGCTGACCAAGTGAAGTCTCTTTTGATATCATATACTTTATATAATATATACTTCATATAGTTGTCATTTGGTTTTCATTGAAACCAAGTCAACAATATTTACTTTATACAAAAATGTGTACATATATATATATATATTATATCCATATACATGTCATTTTATGATCCAGAACTTGTAGTCATTAGAAGTTGTTTTGAACTTTGTTTTCAAACAGGAAATATGGGATGAAATTGGGGAGTCAGATAGGAAAAGGGACAAGATGCTTCTACAACTTGAGCAGGAATGTCTTGATATTTACCGTAGGAAGGTAGAGAAAACCAGAAAGTACAAAACTGATTTGCTTCAGTCGCTGGCCGATTCTGAAGCTGAAATTGTCAACCTTTCTTCCGCCCTTGGAGAGCAGGCTTCACATCCACTGGTTTTTCATTTTATTCTCTGTAATTTGAGAAATAATATCTTATTTTGCATTTAATGCGTTGATATTATATGTATATATACACCCCCCCCACCCACCCCCAATTTTATTTTTTAGTATGAGAAGGTGAAGGGGAATCTCAAACAACTTTCTGCTGTAAGCCCTGTGTTGGAGACTTTAAGGTCGAAGTAACATGAAATGATGAAAGCATTTTCTGAAACACAGTTGCAGATTGTTTGTATCTGTTCAGAAATAGCAGGAAATGACCAGTTTTGTGTGAACCACAAGTAAATGAGCGGGTTTTGACAGCTAAAAAGTTGGGAGAGTTGAAGTCACACCTTCGGGAGCTTCAGTCTGAAAAGGTTCCCTTGATATATACATGACTTAAGAGTTACTCTTATATCATGGAAATACTGAAAATTTAAGCTTATGTTATCCCTCCTGTCCTTTTCTTGGTGTTGTTTGCAGACTCTACGGCTGCAAAAAGTTAACGATAATATTAATACAATCCATGAACTTTCAGTTATTATGTCACTTGATTTCAAGAAAAAAATAAATGAAGTTCATCCAAGCTTGAGTGATCCTAAAAATAGCCAATCCTGGAGCATTAGCAATGAGACCCTTGCTAGATTAATGGGTGAAGTTAAATCATTGAAGCAAGAGAAACAGCAAAGGCGACAAAAGGTGCTATAAATCTCCCTCTCTATTCAGTGATCTATTTGCATGGAAATATTACTTGATGCACAACTTTGGTTCAAGTGTGAGTTTGAAAGATATGTTTCTAAATTTTAGAAGAATGGAACCACTAACTTAAAGTCCCCCTAAAAAAATAATAAATATATACACATTTTGATGCTCTAATTTGTTTTTGTACCCTTTCCTCAATTGTTTCTTTTGTCTCTGATAATCCATATTGCCCCTCTTATTGTAAAGCTTGAACTTGGATTTGAAATCCAAAACTAGTTTCCTGGTCTATAAAATGAGCATACTTTTTTTGGTAGTTAATTCTTGCCACAAGTATGGGGATTGGAACTAGTAACCTTGAGTTTATTCCTTTAATGCATTTTCCACTTCTTCAATGAGCATCCTTGCTGGCTTAGTGATGCAGGACAAGATTTTATAGGCGTGAAATTGCAGAAAATAATAGGAAACAGAGGAAAATTGTAACTAGGTCAGTACAAGTGTCTGTAGCCTTGCAATTCTGAACATCTTATTGCTCTATCCTCACAAATGTCAGCAATATATTAAGTCCATCTTTGATAATGGATATGTCATCTGTCATAGAAGAACATTGTGATGAAATTTGAGATATAGCCTTTTGACATTTTTTTCTTCAACTTTTTGACACTTCTTTTCTTCATCTTGTCATTGCTCATCTTGATACTGACATTGCAATATTCGAAGTTCTGTCTTGTGCATCAATTATCTAAGCTCTTCCTGTTTCGATTTCAAATAACTATGGCCACATATAAACAAAATAACGTAATCGGTCACTTTCATCTTCAAGAAAATCATTTTCTTGTGCAATCAATTTTTTTGTGGCTCGAGACATTGTGATAATGAAATTTGTTCACTTTTGATTTTTTGTTTTTGGTACTCTTTTTTATTTTTTAGGACCTAACTGAAAAATAGGTAATAAATTGGGGTAAAAATGTTAAGACTGGAAGTTCTCTCGGGTGTATGGTGAAATGATAATAAACTGTGGGGTTAAAATTCAAAAGTTGGCCTAACATATGGGTGATCTGTAGTCTACCAAGATTTTTGTAGGTCTGTCTAAATATATATACGGGTTACCTCTCTTTTTGTTACTCTCAAGCAGAAGACAACAACATATGCAAGTAGCTAATGGGTGGAAGGCAGCAGAGTGAAGAGGCCCAACTTAGAAAGGGCAGCACGGCGGTGGCCAAGCGAGGCACAACACCGGCGATGCTCCAGTATTCGACAGATTATTGAAGATTAATGTTTAGAACTAAAAATTTGTTTGCAATCAATTATATTCTCTTGCGATTGACGATGTTAGGGGTAGTGGAGCACGAAACTCCACAATAGTTTTAGCTTTCCTTTATTTTTCATTAAATTCCAGAATTATTTAAACACTATATTCGGCCTACATCATATTGGTATCAAATCCGTACCTGGGAGTTAATTGGAACCCTTGCCACCATCACCTTTAGTTCCAACTTCCATCCTCAAAACCCTAATATTACTTGTGAGCAATAAAAGTACTAAATGATTAAATTACTCGTACTAAATATTAAAAATTCCTAATTATTAAATTTCCCAAGTCCCCACTAATAAATATAATAAATAATTACATACATTAGTTCTCCCAAATTAAACATAATTAAATTTTCATAAAATAAATACTCCCTCCATCCCGTATTAAACGTCCTAATTGGTTTCAACACGTTAATTAATATTTTTTTTAACTTAAATTACCCTTCTAAATTACTTATTAATTGAAGTATCTATTCACTTTTCTATGACCCCAATATTAATTATTCCTTCCAAGTTCCCATGTTATAATGTTATAGAGAAAAAGAGGTTAGAGAGTCATTAAATAGAAGACATGTTATAGTGTTAATATGAGAGAGAAAGTGGTATAACAATACATCACTTCCCAATGTAAACCTTTTATCATTTCTTAAGTTTCTAACAAAAGTTGACTAAAAAGATTATGAGGGTATACATGAAAAAAATAAGATAAAATAGTTACTAATATGGAAATAGGACATTTATTTTGGAACACACTTAAAAGGAAATTAGAACATTTAATATGTGACGGAGGGAGTATAAAGTTCTTCTGGGATTTGCACTTGTCGCCTCCATCACCTGGTGGACTGGTTTATTCATATAGAGTCGAAATGCTATATCTGGTTTTACGGTGCTTGTTTGGTTAAATATAATGGATGGACCTAGCCAATTTAAAAGGTATGAATTTGATAATTCACAAACATGAGTTTCACTTGGAAATGTGTTGTGTTTTAAAAGTTAATCTTGTGACTCCCTCAAATTCAGATATCTGTACACGAATCGGTGCTTCATGATCTAATTCTATTAACATACTAATAATTCATACAATGGAATGATATAATAACATCTCTTTTATAAAAGATGACGTCTATTCTATAAAAGAAGGCCTTATTGACTAGCGAACACATATTTAAGCAGAGCAAGAGAAAGAAAAAAAAATGATGTTCCAAATTTTGGGGCTACAGACAGTAGTGATGTGTCCATGAAATTCTTGAAGTTTCAAAAGTTGAACCAGAGATTGTGTATGAGCAACAAATTGAGAAAAAACTTTAAAGTTGCTTTTGAGTTGTTCGTTACCGAAGAAAGGACGATTCAGGAAGTTGATCCAATCCAAGTTGACATTGTTGGTTTCGTTGTTCCGGAAAGCTTCTTTTCAGTACCTTTGAATACAAAAGCGATGCTCTCAATTCTCTTTCTAAATTTTTTTGAGTGATGATGTTGTCAAAGGTGTTCCAAAATGTTCTACCATTGCAGAAAAAAAAAGCATAATAACATCAGTAATTAGTTGTCAAGCATTTTACTAAGAATATTTGAGCGCATTAATATTTATAGATGTCTAAATTTGGGTGAAAGGATGTGTCTCAATTTTATTTCATTTTTGTCTTTATTTTTTGGGGTTTTCTTGTTCTGAAATGAGGAAAAACAAGGATCACCAATTCACCATATCAAAGCGGTTCCTTTTTTTTCCCATTGTATTCAACGAGTGTATAAATTACGGCATGCTGCTAGTTTTGTCAAAGATAGTGGAAAAAATGTCTTTGGGTGGTTGGTGCAAGTTAGCAATGAAAAGAAGGGGTTGACCAACGAGACTGAAATTAGCTCTTATTTGAATGCTTTGTGTAAGCTAGCATTCAGCTATACTTCAAAATTTTCAGCAAGGTTTGTTCCTTAATTTTTTCTAGGCATCCAATAATTTGTTTTCTTGCACCTTTGGTCGACATAAGGAAGTTGGCCGCTGAACAGTTTGAGGTTATGTGTAGATTTTGTAGAATTAGTCATTTGTTAGTGTTTTTTTTATTTTCTATATTGTCATTTTATTACTTCACTTAAAATTTTGTTTTATTGTAGCTTCAAAATCTTGCCAGTACCCTTATACATCTGTGGAATCTCTTGGATACATCTATACAAGAGCAAAAGAGGTTTGACCATGTCACCTATGTAGTTTCATCATTTCTTGATACGCTGTCAACCCCTGGATCTCTTGCAATGGATGTGATTGAGCAGGTGATACCTGTTCTTGAATTATTCATATATTTTGATTTTTAAGAAATTATAATATTTGTTTTATCATTTCCCGCGTTTTTTATTACTAGATTGAAGAAGAAGTTGGGCGTTTAAATGTTTTAAAAGTCAGAAAAATGAAGGAACTGGTATTCAAAAAGCAAAATGAGCTTGAAGACATTTACAGAGGGGTTCATATGGATGTAGACAGCGAAACAGCACGACAAATTCTCATCAGCCTTATGGATTCAGGTATTATTTAATCTCTGTTCTAGTGTTAAGTTTACCAAAAAATACTTTGCACATGGTATTTTTTTCACCATATACTTTTATGGTTCGTATTATTTGTTTGTTCCTTTCATATATAAATGATTGTTCATATTCTTGTGTTGTTTTTAGCACCATATACTCCTATCTCTCATTTCTTGAAATATGCATTTTCTGTCAACTTTAAATATTATATATATATATTTTGTATAAACCGGTTAATCGATTCATATATTGTGGTTATTTCTGTTTGTTGTCTTGCTTGGTGAGAATGGATAAAATATTATTAGCTCTGTTATAACTATGGGTGATGGAAAATTTGCAAGCTAATTGGGTTCCCTCTTATTGAGGTATCGCAAAGTCAATCTTAGTTTTAATGATGACAAATGTAATTATTATTCTTTATCATAATTATCTGACAAGGACAAAGTCTTTCAAAAGTTATTCAATCAATTTGGTCCAGATAAATGTTCAAGTCTTTTTTATTATTTTAGGCCATGTTTGTTTGCAAAAAATATGTTTGGGATTGGACTATTTGTCTTAATTTAACACTATTATAGACTATTTTATCCCATTATGGGGGATTAATAGTCCTTTTAATAGTCCCGAGGACTAATTTGTCATTTCTAGTGCTATTTATGAGCGATTATATAATCTTATGATGAACTTGCGATTAATAGTCCTCTCATTTTAAGCTATCAAATGGCTTTATGGGAGTAATAGTGTGTCCCACATTAAGAGACTAATAGTCTCTCATCAAAGTATTAAATAGTCTCAAGTAGTTTTAAATTAAGAGAAATAGTCCATCCCAAACATGGATTTGCAAACAAACATGACCTTGGGGTAAAAGGCTTTACCCGAATTTATAGTACCATCTCTATAGGTTGCATATATATAATTCTTATACATTTTATCTTCGTTCTAAACATTTAATATGCATATTGTTTTTAACTCTATACACTATTTTTTTAAACCAAAAATATATTTTCAGTATTTTTAGTAAATTATTATTTTTTGCTAAAATTATTTAAAAATACTATATTATATATTAAAGCTATTTCGTTAAAACTCCATCCAAACATAGCCTATGGCTCAGCTATAATCTTTAGACAAAAAGCTTGATATAAAAGTGCAAAAACAAAAGGGCAAGAAATTTGAAAATAAAATTTGGAAGGGAAGTTAGAAAAATCAAAAGGCTAATGGTTAGTAAACTTGGAAGAAGTAAAAGGCCGAAGCCTTTTACTTCCCCCAACATGGCCGAATACTCATGTCTTCTAGAAACCAACATGTACTTAAATTGAAATGAGAACATAGGAGAAAAAGTAAAATATTTGTCCTAAAAGGCTAAGTTTGAATTTCAAATGAAAGTAAACTTACAAAAAGTAAAAGGCCAAGCCTTTTCTTCACCACATGGCCAGATTTTTTTGGTGTTCTAGAAGTTAACGTGCTAATTGTTTGAAATGAAAAGTTAGGAGAAAAAGTGAAGTATTTTTTCTAAAAGACTAAAGTTCAAAATTCAAATTAAAAGTCGGTGTGTTAGTTTACTAGGCAAATCCGTGTGCTATACTTGTTGGGATATTTCACATGAATTTCACATCGGATAAATTCAAGAGTGTAGATGGGTTAATAAGTATGGTAGAGCCTCAACCTAATAGGATAATTGTTTAGGTATGGAGGCGATCCAACAGGTTTATTGGGCCAGTTTACATAGGTATGCATTGCATTGGTAATGAATTGATGTGAGATGGATTGTACAATTTCGCTACAAGTGGTATTAGAGCCTATGGTTCGATGGACCCAAGTATCAGGTTGGTACTCTAGGGTGGCGCACATTTGTAGGCCGCGTGTTACCCAGCCCGCGTGGTGGAGCAAATAGAGTCTAGTCGGGTGGAGCACAAGGGATCACTCACTTTGCCACTATGCGATGAAGTATGATTTGAGTAGAATGAAGCAGGATGGCTCTGGGAAGCTTCTCAAGGTGAAGGGTTCACAAAGAGTAAGATTATACTCCCACGTTTGGTGCCCGACGTGGTGGAGTATTATTAGAGTCGAGCAAGACTTTTCAAAGGACTCAAAACTCTAGTATGATACTTGTGATGGGTATTCAAGTGAATGGTGAAGATTGTTGGGATATTTCACATAAATTTCACATCGGATAAAATTAAGAATGTAGATAGGTTAATAAGTATGATGGAGTCTCAACCTAACAGGTTAACCTTATAGGTATGAAGGTGATCTAACATACTTATTGAGCCACTCTACATAGGTCTGCGCTGCATTGGTGATGAATTGATTCTAGATGAATTATACAATTCCGCTATAATAGTTTAAAGCCGTCTGAGCCTTTAATTTTAAAGAGAAATAATCTTAGCCTTTGATTTTATTAAAGATATTTCAAATTACCATTATGCCCTACACTAGTAAAATCTATAAATAGGAGTCTTTTTCAAACATTTGATTTTGCTAATTTACAAAGAAAGAACCTGGCCTACATTATTTCTCTAACCTTTCTAGAAGCTCTCTCCTACTTAAAGCTCTAATCTTTTTGTCAAAGAGAATTGGTCTCAGTAGGGGTAAAAAGCAATTGTGGCCACTGAACTTTAGGTGTTTTTGGGTATTGAGTCGCTTTCTTTTGGTCAACGCAAATCGAGCCCATTTCTGTTCAAAAATTTTGATATTGAGCCCTCAGGTGCCACATGTGCGTTGACTTGCCTACGTGGCACCGCTGACGTGAACCTAAACTCAATTAATTCTCAAAATTGATGTTGTTCCACATATTTGATCCCAAAACCTCATGTTTGAGGTTTTGGCCATGAGACCACCCGAGCACCAAGAGCCTAACTGTTAAATTATCGTAAGGAATAAGGTTTGTACTAAATTAATTTCTATCCAAATCCAATTACAAAATCTTAAAGTTAATTAATTGTAGTTAATGTAATTTTAATTTTATCAAATACTTTTTTTATTTTAAAATTATATATAAATTAGTAACAAAATTTAAAATTTATAAATTAATTTTATCAAATTTAAGAAATGATCATTTTATTAAAAGAGCCAAAAAAAAGAAAAAGAAAAAAAAACTTTTGCAAAATCAGAACACCAATCCATTAGAACATCATTACACCATGCGAAATCACTTTTGCAGATTCAAAACTATTCAGACCAAAAACATAGTAATAAAAAGGCATCCAAAGCCACAAGCCAGAATCCAGAGGAACCATGAAGCACGAAGACAAACACGGTTACAACCCAATAACGTGATTACAAATCTGTACTACATGACAACAGCAGATCACAAAACACCTCTAATAGTGATTAAAGCATTTACCATTGTGGATATAAACCCAGAAATAGGAATTTGAAACAAACCCAGAAATAACCAGCTTCACTATTTATAGCAAACTAGGAGAGAACCTAGATAAAATCCTAGAAAATAGAAAATCCTAATCAACCACCCACAAACCAGATCCCGAAAGAAACAAAACCTAAACAAAGGAAATCTGCACATCCAAAACTGAGCAGGCCCGTAACCAGTTTTAAAAGGAGAAAGCACCCAATCACCGACAATGGATGATATGCAGATCTGTATGAATAACCCAGTCACCCACAATGGATGATAAGCAATATAACACCTCCTTATAAACCCATCGTTTTTATATAATCTTACACAAATCTCCAATTCAAAATCTTATTCAAATAGAAATCTAGATCTATTTTCTGGTCAGATCTACATTTGGTAAAGAAATTACCGATTTCCTCTGATAAAAAACCCGTGTTCACTTCGGTGGCTAGAAGTATATGAAGTTTTGAATCATCCATTTCATCTCTTTGTCTGGTCATTTTTGGATCAAAAAGGAAGTAATCGTAGTCGTTGGCCATATTTTTGGTTGGCATTCCATCTAGAGCCTTGGTGATTAGGTCGAAGGATTTGAATTCTCTGAGCATGGTGAGATGACGAACTCTGATCGAGGTTGAAACACAGGTGAATTGAAACAATTGAAGTGGATTGAGAATCACAATTATGAAACAATCAGAACCCAGATTCTCTGCCCCTTTCCAGATTTTTTTTGGGTTTTGGTTAATAATATATGTTGATTTATGATTAAATGATGTAAATATGTTATTATTTATACTCCCTCCGTCTCAGGATAAAAGTCCTTATTACTATTTTGGATAGTCCCATGTTAAATGTCCACTTTCCTTTAATAACCAAACTTTTACACAAATTTTCCTATTATACCATTAGCATTAAATATCTTATACTTTCCTTATTCTAATTCTCTCTCCATATTTAATAAGTATAATAAGTCACTCTCGCACCTACATTGGAAGTGATTAATAAAATATTATTATGGGCAATTTTGTCATTTCATTTCTCTTCTTAATATGCGTGAAAAGTCCACCAGAACTTTTATCCTTGGATAGAGGGAGTATTATATTATGCTAGGGGAAATGAATTGATTTAGTATATAGCTATATTCTTTGGATAATTTTGTATTTAGACCTGTGTTGTTCGGGTGGTATCATGGCCAAAACCTCAAAGATGAGGTTTTGGGATCAAATTTGTAAATCCCCCAAACCCTGGATCTGCCTTCAAGCCCGAGTTCGGTGCTTCACGATACTACTCATCTGGTATATTCTTAAGACATGACTGTAATTAATATATTATTACATCAAGTCATTGCTAAACCCAGGTTCTAAGACCTTTACATCCTAACATTATAATATTAATGAATATTACATCATAAAAATATTACAATTACAACAACTAATACATCACAATATGTAATCCTCTAAGTCTTCTTTTTTAAAAATTCTTTCCGCTTAATGGCATCCGACTACTCAAGTCCATCTACTTTGTTGCAAAAGTTTTAGAGTTTTGCAAGAGTGAGCATTTAATTGACCAGCAAGTTATAACAGTTGAATAAACAACAAAATCAAGAATCAATTCAGCATTTTTTGAAAACTTCGTCAACAAAACAATAGTTGAGAAGCGGTTCGAATAAATAGGAATAACTTAAATCCCTATCATTTTTAAACATTACAATCTCTAATAACTAGTCGGTAATCTGTGTCCATTACCATGTACATCTTAACATGTGCCCATCTAAAATAGTTAGCATGGACTTAATAATAATGCAATTCATGCATCAACAAAATTGTAACAACTTAAACAGTTCAACATAACATTTCCTTCACAAAAGCACAAATGTGCAGATTTTGGCAAACATCACAATTCATAGCTAAAAAAAACTTGCACAAATACATGAAACTTGCATCCAATTCATCAATTTGAATGAAGTTAGGAAACTTGCACAGAACAACTATCTCGTACAGGTTAGGAACTTGCTCAATTACAACATTAGAGCAAGTTAAGAAACTTGTATTTTACGCGATTTACCAGAACACTATCCAATCGATCTTCTAATGACCTATATATATCATTAAGGTAAATTATACCAATTAGTTACGTTTATACGTCACTTATGGTTTACTTTAACTCTATTCCATGTTTTATAATGTCCGTCTCATAAGAATCGGAACACTATTTAAGTTTATTAACATTCGACTCGGCGTTTTGACGTTCGTACGTCATACGCACGACTTTTCTAACCCGAACGCTTAATCGACACGTCGTTGCGTACGATTAATACGTCAAATACATCTACCATTCCTTGGTTTACAATACTTTAGACTATATTTCCAAAGTTCAAGGTTTAGAACTCGGAAATACTAGTCAAACACGGATCGACACCACGGCGTTTTGAAGAAACACCACGGTTTGCCTCCGAATACACAACAGTCCTAAAGATGCTCATTTGAAGCCTTGATCCCGACCTCAACTCTCAAAACTTAAAGAATGAAAGTTGTAGGCCTACTTCTTATCTTTCTGAATCATCCTGAATCACCTCAATTGGAGTTCGAACGAAAGAGCTATGCCCAATTTACTAAAGGACGTCAAAGCTGACATTTCATCCCTTGTTGCTCAAAGCCCCGACGTCCAAATTAAGTCTAATTTGGATGCTTCGGCTTCCAAGGTCAGAATTCACTCGCCCAACATTTTAGCTCCCGAAAAATGTCCGGCTTTGCACAGTTTTAACGCGCTTACTTTGAAGCACCATAACTTGCTTGTCCGATAACGGAATGAGCTCGTTCTTGCGTCTATTTCTTCCTTGTAACAAATTCTTCAAATCCTCCCGGACAGAAAATTTTTCACAAGTCTCTAAAATGTCGGGAAATAGGCTCAAAACCCTTCTGGGTGCCATTTTTCACCAGAAGACGTTTTCAACGTCAAATTTTCTAAACTTCATAACTTACTCATCCGAAGTCGGATTAAGTTCGTTCTTGGGCCAACGGCTCACGTTTTCACCCAACTACACATCTCCCGGAAAGAAATAATTTTTCGGAAGTTTTAACACCCGTAAACTTACCAAACTAGGGTTTTTCACTTACGACTCCTTTTAGGGAAAATTTCGCCATTAATTTCGTTATAGCGTATTTTTCCTCCGTTCCAATTGGAACAACTTGACAATCCACATATCTAGGATTCCATCTTTTCGAAGTCTCACAACAAAATACATAGACAACACATATTAAGTCCGTTTACAGTCCTCTATTACTTGTTTTCTATCCTTATGCTTAGGCGTACCATTTTAATTCACTGATTCACTTGGCATACTTCGTTAAGGTGTTTTAACAAGGTGATCTCCTTCATATACACCTTATAACTTCAAGGTCCACCATGACCTTCAATTAACCATCCGCCAACAACTACTTCAAACAATAAATATAGAAAGATGAAGAGATAATGGTTTAAAAACTTATCCTTCTTTGTTCTTGTTCTTCCTTAGCCTTTGATGAAGCTTGATCCTAGCTATCCATGGCCTCTCTTTCCTTCTCTCTTGGTCTGGCCCTCTCTCTTCCTCTCTAGAGCTCTCAAGCTTTCTTCTTGCTCTTTTTTCTCTCTAACACTTGGCCAATTTTGGTGAAGAATGAAAGAGATATACTTTTATTTGCTTATATAAAAGTTACTTTCCACTTCTTATAAGTTGGTCACCCAACTTAAGTCTTATAGGGTCGATCCCCTTCACTTTCCATTCTTACAAACTTCCTCTTAGGTTAACCTAACCATAGTTCAAGTTAACCTAACCAAAGCTAACCATCATGTTTAGTTGGTGGGGAATTTAATGCCAAATGACAAGAGTAGGGGCAATTTTGTCATTTCCTAACAAATCTTGGCCTATTACACTTTTACCCTTGGCATATTCTTTGAATATGCCATAACATATTCTTTGAATATCCTTTTCCTAGCTTTTGCTCCAAATCTTTAGGGTTTAACCCTAAGACTTGAGCCATGGCTCAATCCTAAGCCATGCCATAACCTAGATTTACCCTTGGTTCAACCTTAATCAAGCTCTCCAAACCCTAGGCTCAACCCTAGCATAGCCTTCCCAAACCCTTAACTCAACCCTAGCTAAGTCATTTCAACTCTAACCAAGCCATTCCAAACCCTAAGCTCGGTTAGTCCAAAATTAATTTAATTTCTCATTTTCTTTTTAGTTAGATTCTCTAACTTTTTCAGTTACTTTTCATAATTTGCTCGGGTAGCCGAAAAACTGACTTTCGATTTTCGAAAATTCGATTTCGTCATTGTTCCCCCTTTTCCGAAGAATCGCCACGTCGTAATTCGAAAATTCGAAAAAATGAGTTTGCGTTTTTAGCGTGAATAGTGATTTTGTCTTTTTCTCGAATTTTTTATATTCCTTACACTATCCTAAAACTCATAAATTCCATCACAGAAACACGTTCCACCACAAAAATTCAACTTTTAAACATAAAACGGAATAATATTCATAAAATTTTATTTTATTCAATAATATTCATAAATACTTAATTTACAAACTAAGTAGAATTTCTGGGTCGTCACAAAATCTGTGGAACTACATCAATTTTGGGAATTAATTGAGTTTAGGTCCACGTCAGCGGTGCCACGTGTGTCACGTAGGCAGGAACGCACATGTGGTACCTGGGGGCTCAATATCCAAATTTTTGAACAGAAAGGGGGTTGATTTGTGTTGACCAAAAGAAAGGGGTTCAATACCCAAAAATACCTAAAGTTCAGTGGCCACATTTGTATATTACCCGTCTCAGTATTTTGAGATAAGTTATTAATCGTTTTATTTGAGTTATCTCATACCTGTCATATTTATAGATATACAAATAAAAATGCACACACAAACACGTATATATGTATCTATATTTCATCTATTTATTTTTCAGAAGAGGTTTGTACTTGGACATTGAGATTATAGCAGAGATATTCTTCTTAAGTGAGGGAATTAGTCGAACAAAGACTCAAAGTCTAAGTGATTTCTTAGTGACATAGTTTACTTATATTAATATCGTAAAGTAGGCTCGTACTTGGGCAGTGAGACTATAGCGGATATATTCCTCTTAAGTGAGGGTAGTCCTTTTGGAGAGCAAGCTTCGAGATTCACTCGGGAGTTATAAAGGAATGAATATCCTGAACCATGTTACGTGTCTGTAGTTAACAAACATCAAGTTTGAAGTCGAGGGCTTCCATGGAAAATTCATACTTTCTTTTTGATTATGTGATCATGTAAAAACATAAACTTTGAGGCTCAATAGCTAAATACATGGCAATTGAATCATAAGTCACGATCAATCAAATTCGATCTTGCATGGACCTAGCTCCACGGATGAGCCTAATGCCTCCTTAGCAGAGCGAAACACGAAAGAGGACTAAGCCGAAATGACCTATCAAAAGTATTTATATTGATGTTAGATAATGATAACATTAAATTTGACTCGTACATCGAGAACTTAACCGAAAGAGACTCAAAGTCAAATGTCCTTATTTAAAGTGTTCACATCATAGATTAAGTATACTATTATATATTTTCGAGTTAAACAAATTCATTTGTTATATCAAGTATTATTTAATTGATTTATTTATTATACTTAATAAATGACATTATAAGTATTTGAACATATATTCATCGAGTCCTGCTATCATTTTTTCTAAAATCCCGCTTAGGTCGCTTACTTTAAATATTAGCTTTAGCGCTAGGCCCCACAAGCAGCACCGCCAAAGCTTGTGCCCCCCATAGCCTCATAGCCCCCATGGCGCTCTAACTTTAGGCCCAGCAAAAAAATCCCTCCAAGAAATTAGGCGGGTTCTAGGCGTAGAGATTTTTTTTTATTTTAATAACTATTCAAACCAAATCTTGAACAATATTAAATCAAAATGGATAATTTTATTATAGTTGTAATTTTTTGAACTTGTACCAACTTCAAATTATATAAATGATGATACATTTGTAATATTTAGTTTAATTCAATATAATTCTTAAATTTATGTTTAGTTTCTTAAGTTTTAATATTGAATTAAATTCTTGAAATTTTAAATTTTATTATTTAATAGCAATCTTGTTTATAAATAAAACTAATACATTAAAAATATGTTTAAACTTTGAACAATTGCATGTTTGTGTTTGAACTTTGACATTAGTAATATGGATACGTGTTTGAACTTTAAGAAAAGACTTTTATTATCTTTATTATAGATTGTTTTGTTTTATATTATTATTTTGTTTAGATAAATGTAAGATAAAATATTAAATTTGGCTTAAAATAAAAAATCCCTTGGGACCCGCCTTCAGCGCTAGGCCCCCCTCATTTGCCCTCCGCTTTAAGCGCCTTTTAGAACATTGTCTGCTATACATTGCGAAAGTTTTTAGCCGAATTATGATTGCGACGTATGTGCATACATGAGATAGGTAGGAATTAAAAAATGTCCCACTTTAATTTATTCTATCTTATCTTATCGCATACACTTTCACGTTTGTAGCAATCTAACTGTCAAATATTTGTCGACATGTATATTATTTTCCATATTCATTTATTCATTAATACTTGTTGTGTAATATAAAAGTTATTTAAGTTTTTATATATGAAAATCATTGAATATATCTGCACAGAAGCATATCACACTATAAAAGTTGTATAAACTTTTACTCCCTCCGTCCCATGATAAAAATCCTTATTACTATTTTGGGTAGTCTCATGTTAAATGTCCATTTTCCTTTAATAACCAAACTTTTACACATATTTTCCTATTATACCCGTAACATTAAATATCTCATACTTTTCTTATTCTAATTTTCTCTCCATATTTAATGACATTATTATGGGCAATTTTTGTCATTTCATTCATCTTCTTAATATGCGTGAAAAGTCCACCAGGACTTTTATCCTGGGACGGAGAGAGTATATCTTAACTAAAATTCATATTTGCTTATCATAGAAGCACATTCTTTATTTATAAAGAAAATGTAAACCTTTATAAATCTGCACACACACACACACACGTATATATATATATATATATATATATATATATATATATATATATATATATATATATACGGTCCCCTTCTCCAAATAACTTTAAATAGCTAATCAAAAAGCGAACCAACTATAGCGGCGGTTTATTTGGAGAAGGGAACCGATATATATATATATATATATATATATATATATATATATATATATTTATCCATATATAAACATATTCGTTATTTATAAAAGTTATTGAACTTTTATAAATCTGCATTTAATTATATATATCTGCTTATGTGAAAAGCATTTTTCAAAACAAACATTTATTGAAAAGGGATTTTTGGTGAGTTAGTTTATTTTATATATCTGTGAGAAAGAGAGAGTGATCCTTTGACCAAGACTAGAGTCATACAGAGGTCAACGGGTAGTTGGGTTTTTAGTGAACTTTTGAACTAGAGTCATAGAGTGATCATTTGACCAAGACTAGTCATAGAGAGGTTAACGGGTAGGAGTGTTTATTACTGATAGTAAGATCTCAAGTCCTGGAAAGGAGCTTGAGTCTGGATGTAGTAATATACCCGAATTGTATGTTGTGAACCAACTAAATCTCTGTGTACTGTGTGATTGAATTTTGTCTCATTAATTATTCCGCATATGAATTTATCACATAATAATTAATTGAATTTAATTATAATTTAAAAAGGCCAAAGGATAATTTTTAAATGGTAATAATCTATTCAACCTCCTCTTCCAGATTATTACTATCCTTTCACCTCTGACCCATTTAATTGTCATAGTGGAAAGGGGCAATAACTATAATAAAATGGAATTTTAGTGATTTGATTGTGATCATTTCAAAAGTAAACACCAAATAAATGCCTTGATTTTGGATGGAACTTTTGCCTTCCATATAATCATGGTTCAAAGTAGCTGTAGCAGATACTCTCATAGACGTAACGAACCGCGTATTGGTACTTGTGTACTCAAACATGATACTCTAACGTACCAATACTTTAAATTTAGCGTACAAAAAAATTTATTTGTTGTTTCACTATAATTGTATAAATATCAATATTATAACTTAGTATTGGATGCTCAAACATTACATTTGTACTAAAATATTTATAAAACAATCAAATTGTTGATTCAACTAAAAATGTTCTATAAAATTTAGGTTTATTACATTTAGATTCTTGGAGACTTCTTAGCTATAAGAACTAATACAAAGATACCTTAGCGTACCGCGTTCCAACTATGTAGCGTATTAAATGCTTAGGACGCATACCTACCACGTTCGAGTAACAATCGCTCAAAGTCATCATTGTAGCGGCCTAGGTAGCGGAAAGTTATTTTTTTGATTCATTTTCTATTTCGGATTCAGGCAATACTAACCGTTACGTTAGTAGGAGCTTCTAAGTTTTTTTTTTAAAAAAATTTTGAACTATGAATTTTTTTCTAAATAATAAGAAAACATGATGGATCTATTAGATAAATACAACACCATCTAGTACATATAGCATATGAGACCATTGTCCAATAATAATTCAGAAATTTGGCATACTTGTCTTATGCTATATTACATAAAAATTGAACAATAAGTTGTTGGGTAAATTAATTATTACATCCTTGAACTGTTTAAGTTTTTGAAATTATATCCTTCATTTACACTCTTGAACTAATTTTTTGTTCATGATTTAATTACTTCCGTTAATAGACTTTAGAAAAAGTGCATAGTTCCTTTTTTTTTTCTTTCTGATATACTGTTTTAAGTTTTTTAAATTGTGTCCTTCATTTACACTCTTGAACTAATTTTTTGTTCATGATTTAAGTACTTCCGTTAACAGACTTTAGAAAAAGTGCATAGTTCCTTTTTTTTCTTGATATATAATTTTATTAGTAATTGCCCGTGCCTGAAGGCACGACGCAACGAAAAATTAGATTAAAATTCTAAAAATACTATATTACCTAAAGACTCTTTGCAACATAAAATAACTTACAATCAGACATAATAGTTATCATAATTCACCACACCACCACAATAATTAATTTTCCTTTAAAAATAGATATCCAGAAAAATCTAAACCTGTCTACAAAACTTACAATCATCAATAACAATGATCATAATTCACCACACCACCACAATAATTATTATTATTGTTATTATTGTTGTTGTTGTTATTATTATTATTATTGTTGTTGTTGTTGTTGTTGTTATAATTTTTATTATATTATAATTATTATAATAATAATTATAATGATTATTGTCCAAATAATAATTCAGAAATCTGGCATACTTGTCTTATGTTATATTACATAATAATTGAACAATAAGTTGTTGGGTAAATTAATTATAACATCCTTGAACTGTTAAGTTTTTGAAATTATGTTCTTCATTTACATTCTTGAACTAATTTTTTGTTCATGATTTAAGTACTTCCGTTAACAGACTTTAGAAAAAGTGCATAGTTCCTTTTTTTTCTTGATATATAATTTTATTAGTAATTGCCCGTGCCTGAAGGTACAGCGTAACGAAAAATTAGATTAAAATTCGAAAAATACTACATTACCTAAAGACTCTTTACAACCTAAAATAACTTACAATCAGACATAACAATTATCATAATTCACCACACCACCACAATAATTAATTTTCCTTTAAAAATAGATATACAGAAAAATCTAAACCTGTCTACAAAACTTACAATCATCAATAACATTTATCATAATTCACCACACCACCACAATAATAATAATTATTGTTATTATTATTGTTGTTATTATTATTTAGTATTATTATTATTATTATTATTTTAATTATAATATAATAATAACAACTATAATAATAATAATAGTAATAATAATACTAATACTAATAATAATAATAATAATTATTATTTTGAATTAAAATTAGAAGAATCTGAACCATCTTTGTGTTTTCCCGCTCAAATCAATTAGATTGAATCTTAACTGTTCTTGTGCTTTCCGGTCCAAATTCAAAATGAGTTCTGTTTTATTATATAAATTTCAAAATAATTATTATGTGGTAATCACATGGCATAGGAATAAACTTTAAAATCTATCAAGAAAATTTGTTGACTAAAGCATTTAAAAATAATAATCTTATAAGAATAAATAAAAAACCTGTAAAAAGTTGAATTTTGTGTAGAATAGAAATCTGCTAAAAAATAAATAAAAACTAATTACACAACATTAACAACCCCATTAAAAAGGTCAAGCTTCTTCTAGAACTCCATTAAAAACTCAGTTCTTACAAAATTTATACACTCGTTCTAATATTTTAACCCATTGAAGAACCATGAACCTAACCACCATAACCACCATCATAGATTGCCATCAACAATTAGGTTAGAATTGCTCAATTTTTTGGCTTGTAAGTTTGCAGATCACACTTGTAGATTTGAGGTTTTATATATTGGTGTAGAGGCAGAGATATAAGTTAGGAAGAAGAAGGATATGTAGAGAATAAGGAAGAAGTAGATTTTAATCACTAGTTCCATGTCATTGTACATGTCAACAAAAAATACCATCTGTGCAAATTGATCAGCAAATTAATTTACAATCATAGTATAAAAATGATATGTATGCACCTTTCTAATGTTTGTTAACGATTTAACCTAACACAAGAAAACAAATAGCTAACCAATGTAACTATAAAAAATAGGTGAATCAAAAATTGAAATAGTTTGAGGACAAAATAATCTATGAAGCACGAACACGTCTGGGAAGGCCACGAATTCGTGTTTGACATGCGTTGACACGAATTCGCTCGCCTTTGACGTGAATTCCCTTTTTCTTTTTTCCTTTTTTTAGCCTCTAACACGCTAGGGACATGTTAAGACACTCTGGGGACATGACTTGGACACGCTGGGGACAGACCACACCTAGGCCATGTTTGTTTGCAAAAAGTATGTTTGAGATTGAACATTTTATCTTAATTTAAAACTACTTCAGACTATTTTATCCCATGATGGGGAGACTATTTTTGTCACTTCTAAGGCTATTTATGAGCGATTATATAATCCCATGATGAATGAGGGATTAATAGTCCTCATTTTAAGCTATCAAAAAGCTTTATGGGACTAATAGTCCCACATTAAGACACTAATTGACCATCATCAAAGGATTAAATAGTCCGAAATAGTGTTAAATTAAGAGAAATAGTCCAATTTCAAGTATATTTTTTTGCAAACAAACATGTCCCTAGGGTACTTTTTTTTTAAAAAAGAAAAAAAATCAGTACTTGAATTGCAAGATAAAAGTTGATATAATACTGAAAAAGAAAGTGAATAAGTTTATTATTAATTTTGTATTGTTATTCAGAGATAAATACTGGATTATTAATGTAATTATTTAGTAGGGTATTCTAGAAGTTTTATTTGTAGTAGTAGATTTTAATATGGAGAGTTTTAATTATGGTAGTAAATTTTAATTAGGAGTTTTAATTATAGTAGTAGATTTTAATTAGGAGATTGTTTCTTTTTTAAATTAGAGTTTTTACTTAGTCTCCAAGTATTGAGTTTTCTATTTAAGTATTGTAATACTTCATTATTTGATAGATGATGAATACGAATTGATTTGAGATTAAAGTTGGGTTTTTCTACCTATTCTCTTCGGAGATGGGTACCCTTATTTCTTCTGACCTCGTCTTACATTATAATGGTATCAAAGCCAAAATTTCTGATATCTTTTGATTTCACCAAATTCCTTCCTATCCTAATTTTTTGACCTCCACCAATTGTCAAAGTTTGCTGAGAATCCGAGACGACAACGTAGTCTCAAACTTATCCCAAAATTGAAAGGAAATGTAAAGAAAAGAAAAAACTGCTACAACACTGCTGCTATAGTACCTTGCACACTACTAATTCCGCTGCTAAATTACATTTTGGTACCTTAAGGTTTCTAAGAATTTCAATTTAGTCCCCAAAGTTTCTGAAATTTTCAATTCTGCCCCTATACATATATACAATGTCTTCCAGGTTTAAAGATTCAGACTTTCTTTGGGCTTAAGATAAAACAACTTGAACATCGAACTTTTGTCGGGTTAAATGTTTTTTTCTCACTTTACTTTACCCATACTATCAAATGCCTCTTTAAACTTTTTTTTTCTATCAAACGATTCATTAACTTTATTTTTCTTACAAAACATTACAAAAATCGTTAGAGTACTTTGATTTTAACGAAAAGCCGAGTTGACGTATAATTAGGAGATAAACTCCACCTCAATGATGACATGACTGTTCAGTGATGATGTGTATAAATAATTAGTTTATCAAAAGGAAAAAGAAAGCTACTAATTAATCTTAAAAAAAATAATCTTCTCTCTACTCCATCTTTGATGGACTCCACGGCGCGCTTGCGTGAGGTAAGCTTCGCCCGGATCGTTTGTAGCAAAGTCGTAAGGTGGAACACTCACGACACCTTAGCTCAACGTCTATATTGAGACGAGAACCTTGGTACAATCGATCGCGCAAGGAAGTTGCGTTGAATGGAACATGAATGACACCTTGACCATTGCTTATATGTAAGCGGTAACCTTAGTACAATCAACAATTGATGCAGTAGAAGACGCCACACATAACTATGTATTGTTGTATGATAAGTCGGGTTTAAATCTCATAGGAAAACCATGAACAATTAGGGAGTTCTCAAAGAATCAAAAGGAGAATAATCTCACAAGAATTTTATTAATAATCTGAAGTGTTTACATTCATGTAGCTTATTTATACTAATAACAATAACCCTAATCCATAAGGAATAATAAATCATAAAGGAATGTAAAACCCTAACTTACAAATCCACATGAAAATCAAATCCTATCTAATATAAGTCCTACATACATTAGAAATCTAAAATATACAGGAAATAGATAATTTAGGAAGTAAATGTGTCCAAATATGTCAAAACGTGTAAAAAACCTAACTGGAACCCGAATTCGGCGAATTCGTAAGCCTGGGAATTCACCGTGGCGAAGTGGGATATAGAGGAACGGGTTGGGGCGAGTTCAGAACGTGTTGGGGTGAGTTTTGGCAGAGGTGAATTCACCGGGGTTAAGTCCCTAGGCCTACGAATTCGCCGGGGCGAACTCATTTTTCCTGCTGCGACGTCCTTTGGTAAATGGTCATAACTTTCGCATCCGAATTCCGATTGGGGCGATTCAAGAGGCTCCGGAAAGCTAAGGAATAGCTCTACAACTTTCATTCTTTGAGGATTGAAAGATTCTGGTTGGGTTGAAATCGGGCTTAAAGTGGATTTGGCAAACTGAAAACTCGAAGCTTTGATCTCGGTTGCATGATGAACGCATTGCCTTGAAGCTTGAATCCTTATTCGTTCCATGCATTCCAACCTCATGTTGTCGTGTGAGAGATAATAGATTGTAAGCTCCTATCCATGCAATGTACATGGGCCCAATTGACTTGAACTCCAATGTAAACATCCTTGTGTTGAATTCAGTCCAACTACTCGCAACCATTCGTTGAATCCTTGGAACTTGAGTTGAGTCGTTGTTTTGTGCGAGCCCGATCAGGATCGTATCATTCCTCCTTTTGAAAAGGATTTGTCCTCAAATCTGACAACCAGTCTTCTTGAAAAGAATTTATTCTCGAATCTGATCCTACATAAAAGCAAACTGAATTAGTAGTATCAAACAGTCATAATCCCCATTCTCAACTTGCAAATGAAATATACAAACGCCAATAACGCAAGTAAGAATATGAAAAGAATCATCAAAAACTCTCAACTCCCGCCAAGAACAAAGCAATGTCTGACTTCCCTCCCGAATTGACATAAGTAATTTGTAGACCAGTTACCTCCCAAATACTAACTATATAAACTAAGCTACTATCTAACAAAATAAAAGTGAATGCAATGCAAATAAGAATATTAAAAGTTCTATCTTCTCCTGGATCAAATATCAATGTGAAGAACTCTTCACGCAGCATAGCCATGCACGAATTCCCGGATCAAAAATCATTATGATGATCTCGTCCATTCGCAAATATATTTGATTCATCGCACCGGGATCAAATAACAATCTTTGATACTTTTTACGGTGCCATTGCCAACATTCTTGAATTCCTGGATTAGACACAAAACACAACGAATCAGTAAGTATCTTTTGTCTAACCACAAAAAAATCAAATAATTCAAAATCACATGCATCCCCTACTATAACAATATTCAAAACACTTCCCTGTAGAATCTCAATGCATTGATCGAATTGAATTGCACGATCCATGATACCCTCGATGAATATGATCTTATCACGAATATGCAAAATACAACCAACGTTCCTCTTTCCATTGATATTAACACATTCAAGATCAAGTAATAGCATCAATGGAACAAAAAGGTCATATTCACAAGATGAAAACTCAATAGCCTATTTATCATGATCACGGACAAACTTAACAAATACTAAAGAATTTTCCAAATTGTTGACACAAACCGGAATATCATCAAAACAGATATGTACACAATTCCCCATGAAAGAATGCAAAATATGATTCAATAATCTCATGAAAGTATGCAATGCAATCCAAGCGACCTAACTACACATGCAAATAAACCATATATCAATCCATCTTGACGATAAACACCTTTCAAATCAATACCATACGATAGCAAATCATGCAATGAAAATTTCTCGATCGGAAAAACATGATCACTACCATTGTCAACTAACGACAACTCATGTAAAGATTGACTAGCATGAAAACCTAACTCAACATATGGATAAGAAAACCTAGAATGAATTTCATGCAAGTAAAAACATTGAGAAAGAGAATACATGTCATGATCATAAACTAACTCAACAAAAATCAAATATTCTCCATAGTTTAAGATAAAGATGATTCTACCATCAAAATAGCTAAACACAAATTTCCCAATGGAAGCATGCAAAACATGTTTTAGATAACTCATGAAAACACTAGATTCATTAGTTAATCTAACAGAAATAACTATCCACCTATACAAGTCACATGTTAAAACAATTTTCCATTTATCACATTCACTCGTGCTAATTTGATTCGGTATTGTCATCACATGATTATTATCACATTTAGATAAAACATAAGAACTATGCAATTTATCAAGCATATTATCTAAGCAAAGAAAATAACGATACTTGTTTATCAATTGCAAATCAACGCACAAGCTCGATATCCTTTCTTACTTAAGTACTATGCTCTCTTGAACGACACATGAACTCCCACGATACCTTTCTCCATCACTTCTCCAACCTGCCTTGGTAACGCTGTCGTTTCCTCTGGAATACTATAAGCTGATTGGTACGGAATGATAGCACCGAGTATGTGATCTCTCACCTGTATAAGAGACAAAACAGACAAAGAAGAGTTAACCTTGTTAGTATTGTACGAATGTATAATGATTGGCTTTTCAAAATACAATTCACTTTCCAACTCACTCTTTGTTCATAGTCACTTATTTCTCTCTTTTCTTTTTCCTCAATCTCTCGTTTGTTTTCTCTCATTCTTTTCAATCTAAATTTTTTTAATTCTTATTTTTCTCAATCTCTCTTTTCTTTTCTTCCTCACTCTTTTCAATTTTTTTCTTTTCACTATTAATCCTTTTGATCAATTTCTTTTGGCAAAACTAATGATTATGCCACTGTAGTTGGTACTTTTTATTTATCGACCCACTGAACTTTAAAAATTTTAATTACTCAATTAAACTAATTAAAATTTTGAAATTACATCCTTATGTTAAAAAAATTACACAACTGTTAACTTTATTCAGCTTTTTTTCATAGAAAAAAAGAAGAAAAGATAAAGAAATAATGACTTGGACAAGCATCTCATGTGACATGTTTTATTTTATTTTTCTTTTTTATCCCCTCTCTTCTATACTCCCGTCACTAGCTTCAACGCCATGGTCGGAAAACTAACTCCTCATTTTCTCTTTCAAGTTTTGCTAAGGAGATTTCTAATGAAAATTAGCAAGAACTTGAATTTTTGGAGGGTCTCTGTTGTGGATCTGATGAAAATCTTCTAATCTATTAGATTTTTATTTGCTAGAGAGACCCGTTGCTTTCTTTTATGCCAAATGAAAAGACAGAGAAGCATGAATCTAGAAAATATAGGAAGGTGAAAATTTGAGGCTTTATCCACCCATAAATTCTACTACCATCAATTTGTTGATTTGTTCTCTTTCCCAATTTCTCACTCACAATTTTTTGTGATTTCTCTTTATTTTCAATCACAAAAAATTCACCATGTTCATCCCCCACCTCAGCCCATTATCATCCTCTCAATTTTGTACTCCAAAAACCTCTTCTCTTGCCCCAAAACCCTATTCTCCTTCTACAAATGAGGCCAAACAAAAATCTCCTCCACTTTATCTCTCCACAACAACACCCACACCCAACTCTCCACTTTATTTTCCCGCTGATCATGAAAGTCATGGAGGTTGTTACAGTCAATCATGGAGGTCATGGAGATGGTGGAGCAAGACTCCAATTTTAGTAAACACTAAAGGTTTGCCATTTAAATTTTAATAGACATTTCACTGCACCACGTCATTCTTTTGTTAAATATTTAACGCCATAAACGAAATTTCAAAATTTTGTAAGCGAATTAAAGTTTAGTAAGTTGACTGTAAAAAAAAATAGTTTAGTGAGGCATTTGATAGTTTGAGTAAGGTAGAGTGACGTAAAAAGTATTTAACCCAACTTTTGTCAAATATGAGCAACTTAAAAGGTCTTGTGTGTCATGTATAGTACTGAGTATTGAAAATTATGCGATGATTTTGCACTTTCTGACACAAGTCTTGCAAATTTAAAGGCAAATTACGAGTATATACATGACAAAAAAAATAATCAAACAGAACATACCCCTCATAAACAAAATCAATCAATCACATGGAAAGAATTAAAATTGTTGAAATTGAATAATCAAACAGAATTAATGAAATGGTAGCTAGGAATTAAAGGAATAGAGAACAACATAGAGGCATTAGATTTACAGAGGAAATGAAAGAGAACGTTAAAAAACCAATAAGAAAAAGAGCTGAACCCATACAATTCTCTTGTTCTCTTTTTGTTCTTTTCTCTCTCTAGAACAGAGCAGAGTACATGCATATGTGTGATGTGTTGCAAGTTGAGAAATGCACCTCCTCTTGTTTGGTGGTGGTGGCATTCTTCATCCCAGCCGCTGTTGCTTTTGCCTTCCTCTTCTGCCTTCTCATCGCCTCCGCCTCCTCAATTCTCTCTGTCTAGATCCCAACTTGCCCAGCCACTCGCCAAACTCAAAAACCCAGTTGTTTTTTTGGTTTCATTGGACGAATATCGATTCGGTACCAATACAAAATTCCCACTTTGAAGATTGACGCTTAATCGATAATGGGATTGAAGCTGCAAGGGGGTCTGATTCATGTTTTTCCCAACTCTAACTTTCCCAAATCTTTACCCATGTAAGAGAGAGAGGTTGCACTGTTAATTCTTGCACAATCCAATTAAGATTATCCATGTCATATGATTATCTTCTCTTTTTTTTCGAACCAGCCATGTAGGATATTAGGAACAGACGTTTACTTTAATTTAACAGAATAACCTAATTGAAATATTTTAATTAGTTTAATGTTACAATTTCATAAATTAACATTTGAGTGGGCTATTACACAAAAGAGGTCAAGTACAATGGTAACGGCTAGTTTTGTCATTTTGTATTTGTTGTTGCTTTCTTCAATCTGTATGCGCACCTTGTTGTGAATTTCTTTGATTTATTCTGCTTAATCCTCTGCCTTGGAACTTAAACGATGGTTGATAGGTAGAGCAAGAAGATCCAAGACACTCTGTGGATTTTTTTCATAAATAAACTCGAATGGGCTCATCTTTGTTGTACGATTTCTAGACCTATTGAGTGCAAATTCAGCATGAGAGAGTCCCTAGTCCCATTGCTTAGGATTGTTGCCAGCATGACTTCGGATACGATTTCCCAAACTTCTATTGATAACTTCCGTCTTCCCACTGTTTGAGGATGATACGCTGAATTGAAGTTCAAATTTGACCCCAACTTCTTCCACAGAGGCCTCCAGAAGTGGCTGACAAACTTCCTATCACGATCAGAAGTAATGGACTTCGGTACACCATGTAAACAAACTATTTCTTTAAAGAACAAATTAGCAACCTGAGAAGCATCCATGGTTTTCCTGCAAGGTATGAAGTGAGACATTTTAGAAAACCAATCAACAACAAGTGGGACATAATCCATACCTCTTTGTGTGTGAGGAATTCCAAGGACGAAATCCATGCTAACATCAGTCCATGGAGCAAGTGGAGTAGGTAACGGTGTGTATAAACCAGCGTTAGTTAACTCCACCTTTTGATACTTGACAAATGTGACAACGATCCACCAGCCTATAAACATCTCTTTGTGGTTTTGGCCAAAAGTATTTTGCATTTACTAAGGCACAAGTCTTGTCTCTGCCGAAGTGGCCTTCATTGTGTAGTTCATGAAGATTTTTTTCTTTTAAGGAACATGCAGGAACACACAACTTGATCCCTTTTAAGAGAAACCCCAATTGCTCGCAATAGTCAGACCGCTTGTCCTCAATCACCTCATTGTAAATATTCCCAAAGAATGAATCTGATGCATATAGGTCTTTGAATGTGTCAAATCCTACCACCTCAACATGCATGATGGACAATAAATGACTCCTATGGAAGCATCAGCTACCCTGTTTTGAACACCAGACTTGTGCTTCAAATTGAACATAAACTGTTGCATATACGCTGCCCATTTTCCATGCCTGTGATTTAATTTTTGTTGCCCATTTAAGTACTTTAAAGCTTCATGATCTGAATACAAAACAAACTCCTTTTGCACCAAATAGTGTTCCCAACGACGAAGAGTCCGCACAATTGCAAAGAACTCCACATCTTAAGTTGAATAATTCAGTCTCGCTCCTGTTAACTTTTCACTAAAGAATGAGATGGGTCTGTCATCTTGATTAAGCACTGCACCGATGCCCATCTTGGGAGCATCACAATGGACTTCAAATACCTTCTCAAAACCTGGTAAAGCGAGGACTAGAGCTTTGATCAACTTACTTTTGAGTAGTTGAAAGCTTGCTTCAGTGGTCCACTTAAAAGGGCCTTTCTTCATGTAACTAGTAATAGGCGCAGCCAAGGAGCCGAAATCCCTAATAAAACAGTGATAAAATGAGGCCAAACCATGGAAACTGCGAACTTCATGAATATTTGTTGGACTTGGCCATTCAACAATAGCTTGCACTTTGGATTTGTCAACTCGTATCCCTTTTGCAGAAATTTCAAAGCCCCAAAATAACACTTGCTCAGTTATGAAACTGCATTTCTTCAAATTCAAAAATAATTTCTCGTCCCTCAAAGTAGTAAAAAGAGTGCGTAAATGTTGAACATGCTCCTCGATGGACGAGCTGTATAAAAGTATATCATCAAAACACACCACCACGAACTTGCCAATATATTGTTTCAACACATGATTCATCACTCTCATAAATGTGCTCGGTGTATTTGATGAGCCAAAAGGCATAACTAGCCACTCGTACAACCCTGCTTGAGTTTTAAAAACTGTTTTCCATTCATCCCCAGGCTGAATTCTAATTTGATGGTAACCAGATTTGACGTCAACTTTAGTAAACACCTTAGTCCTTGCAAGATTATCAAGCATGTCTTCCAATCGAGGAATGGGAAACCTGTACTTAATAGTAATTTTATTGACGGCCCTACTATCAATACACATCCTCCAAGTTCCGTCCTTTTTTGGAACCAAGAAAGATGGTATAGCACATGAGCTCATATTTTCTCGTATATATAATATAGCCCATCTCCAATAATTCTAGCACCTGTTTGTTAAGCTCTTCCTGCTCTTTCGGACTCATTTGGTAGTGAGTTTTGTTAGGAAGAATAGCACCTGGCATCAAATCAATATGGTGTTGGATGTCCCTTGGAGGAAGGCTACCCTTGTGGTAAACGTTGCGGCATGACATCAACAAACTCTTCCAATAGTTGCTGAATTAAAGGTGGACAGTTAGACCCACCCAACTCCTCTTTTGCAACTTGAATATCGACCACATAACTCTCCTTTTAATTCCTCTTCAGACTTGGTCATGGACAACAAAGTAACACCACTTCCTTGCCTTGGTTTAGTCATAACTGCATCTTTAGTTGGAACCAGTATGATCTTTTTATCGTCTTTGTAAATAGTGGAAGAGTTCTTGTTGCCATCATGCTCAACTTTATTATCATATTGCCATGGTCAACCAAATAATATATGGCACACTTCCATAACCACAACATCACACCATACTTTATCAAAATATCTATTACCAATTGATAAATTAAAGAAACATTGTTTAGTAACAGATACCTCGTTGCCTTTCTTGAACCAAGAGAGCTTGTAGGGCTGCAGATGTATTTCCACTGGTAAGTTTAGCTTCAAAACAACCCCTTGAGAGATCATATTTCGCAGCTCCCACTATCTATGATCAACTTACAAACTCGCCCACCATCGGTGCAAGTAGTTTGGAAAATCTTATTTTGCTACCACTCCGCAGAATCTTCAAACTTGGGTGTAACAAGTGATTGTCCAACATTTGAAAGCTGTGTTGCTGCCTCTTTGGAATCCTGTAGTTGCTGGCCTGCTAATCGCAGTATTCCCACGAGAAACTTGATTTGGTTGAGTTCGGTTTGTGCTCCTTGCTTCCCAAGTTTCAGCAAATTTAGTGTGTTGATGTGCTCGAGAAACAGTCCATATGTTATGTTGATTTAAGCATCTTGCAAATTTGTGTGCAACCCACCAATGTATCGTGCTACCCTTTGCTCCTCATTCTCGTTCAGGTCATTCCTAGCAACAAGTTCATAAAATTCATTGGTGTAATCGTCCACAGATCGGTTCCTCTGCTGACAATTTTGAAGCCTTTGATATGCTGTTAGAGTATAGTTGAAAAGAAGAAAATTCTCGCGAAGCTTCTTGCGCATTTTCTCCCAGCTGACTAACTTCGACTTGCCTTGCCTTTGGCGTGTCATAGTGAGCTGATCCCACCATGCTGATGCTCTCCCTTTCAACTTAATAGCCACCAACTTCACCTTTTTGTCTTCAGGCACTTCTTTCAAGTTAAAAATCCTTTCAACGATAGACAACCAATTAATGTGGCCATCGCCAGTAAGATATACACTAAATTCTGGAATTTCTACTTTGATTCCACCATCCCAACGTGTGTTATTACCAGAATTCAGCAATCTCCTTTGTGACGGATGCACATAAAATGGGTTCTCAAACTCCTCATAGTGATACTCTTCATCAGATTCAACACTATCATGAGAAAAGACATTTGTTTGCGCAACGCGCTGGGTTAAGGCTTCCACCTCCCCTCTTAAAGCTTCAATCATATCGAGCATCAGTTGATTAACTTCTGCATTTCGTCGAGCAGGTTGTGGGTGTCATGTGTTTCTTCCTCTAAGAGGCATCTTGAAGGAGAAAACCTTAAAGAGAGACGAGAGGAAAAAACCCTACCTGACTTCATCAGATCAAAATGGAGCTATGATACAAGCTAATGCAATCCAAGTATGAAAAGAAGACAATAATTTTAAGAAGGAAATATCAGACAAGCAAAGCTAATAAATTAGCTATTAAGCCTAGTCTCCGCCTTATAAAGAAGAGAAGAAAAGCTCTGTTCAGAGTCTGGTGACAAGGAAGGCAATAAACTTTTATTTTATTATTTATTCTTTATTGTTTTTAATTGGGTTTAATAGATGCATATACTTATTTTATTTAATAGTGAGGATTTAGGATATTAAGAAATATTGTTTAAGTTAGGGTATTCTAGTAGTTTATTATTTTTATTGTTCTCCAAGTAATATTAGGGTTTTGAGTCTCAATACATACTGATGTAAACCCCACAAGTTTATGATGGAACAAACTACTGATTATTGATATTTATGTATGAGCAATTTTTCTCTCTTCTGCGGCTGAGAAACCCTTCGAGTAGTGCTGTCCGGAACATCAGCCAAGTTAATTTTCCCTTGATTTGCCAATTATTTCGAGCAATTATTCTTCTCCATATATTATCTTACATCATCACAGGTAAAAAGAAGGCTCCCGACTTTGATATTCGCCTACATTTGAATCTCGCATGACTACTTCTTTCCGTACATTCAATATTCAAATATTTATGTTTTTGTTTTGATCCTTGCTAATTTGTGTTTATATATGTCTCCGGATGGATGTATGTATATATATATATATATATATATATATTAATACACATACACACATACGTACTGCATACATATATTTTATATATATCTGTTTACAGGTAATTCCGATTTATCTGTTCTTCTTTCAAGCATGGATGATCAAATCGCAAAAGCCAAAGAACAAGCTCTAAGCAGGAAGGATATTTTGGAGAAGGTGGAGAAATGGGAGCTCGCATCTCAGGAGGAGAACTGGCTTGATGAGTACGAAAGGGTAATATGATCTGAAAATTATATGTATAAATTTGTGTCAACTGCCTGCTCTTTCCATTAGCAAATGTTAAAGAATATAAGTGATATTGGCTGACTAAATTATGTAGTTAGATATAGAGTTAATTTGAATTCAACTCTAGGTATTTTTTTATTAGGAATTATTAAGTGTGGATGGTAGTATAGTGATTTTGTCCTTTGGACTGTAGAGTTGAGAGATGCCTAAAATAGCAGTTAGACTTTGGCCTTTTAATGATATTCTTAGGTTAAAAAGTCCTATAAGAAGTTCAAGTTATTAAGTGAATTATTGTCCCCTTCTTACTTGATGAACAAAATTTATTTATTAGCGAAGCCTTGGTATTCTATATGTATTGTAATCCCCACCAAGTTTAGTATCGAATTTGAGATTCAAGCTGTTTGCTTTTTATATTATGTCTTCCTCCTGGTACGTGACTGCAATTGTGATGCCCCAAATACAGGTACCTTTAAACCCTGGATAAGGTGCTACACGGTACTACAACATACACATATATCTAAATATATATTTTATTGACATGAATGTAATTACTATATTATTACATCATATTCGTTCATTCTCCTAGGTTTCTATAACCATTACATGTTCATATTGTCATAATATTATTTATTACACAATAATACTATACTATTACAGGATCTTCTATTTATCCATCTTTGCCTTTCCCTTATCCTTACCGGATCGTTCAATTCGTTCGGACTTGGCTGAAATCATATAATTCAAACAAAGAATGAACATTTAATTGCCCAACAAGTATAACAATTCAATAACAACAAAATCAAGAATCATATGATCATTATTCAATAACTAATCAAATAATTGTGAAGTATTATGAATAACAAAAATAATACTTTCCTTTCCTTTAAAACATTTTTTTGAAACGACACATTGGTTATTTATACTGAGGTGGTCAAAGGACCAAAAACTTTCTTTTACTTTCTTTGAAAAGGACTACCCGACATTGAAATCGCAAATCCGATGTCACTTATGAGCAAGTCTAGGTGATCAACCTATAGTACTCTATGTTGTACAACACTCGTCCATTTAAACGACTGTGCGTTTACGTTTTGACACCTTGTGTGTTAGCCGAAAACTCGACTAAAAACATTTGTTTATTCATCCTCAGGCTTACGTTTGAATCCTTACCAAACAATTAGATTTGGATAGCTTAACATAGCATTAATAATATTTTGAAAGATTTACTAATAAATCGATAAAACATTTTAACATTTGTCTAGCCGAAACGAATGACATCGACACTTCCTTAAACAGTTCATGTCATAACATGTCTTGAATACTTGCACAAATACTAAGAGATTTGTATAAGCATGAAATTCACACATTCATACAAGAATTGTGTACTTGTGATCTTAACAACATCATACAAACTTCATACGAACAAAATCAGATGAAGTTAGAAAACTTACCTAACATAAAGTATAGACAAGAGTTAGAAAACTTGTCCTAAGCGTTCTTCTAATCTTTACTTTTACCAAGTCTTTATATGTCCTACATGATATAATCATGACGACACACCAATTAGCCACAAACAGACTCTACATATGTTATACATTAACTTTTCTTTCTAATATACTTACCCGAATCATTCAACTCAGAATATTCGTTAAATTCATTATCATTCGTTACGGCTTTCTGACGTCTACACGTCATATTCCAATAATAACGTCTAAGCCATACACTCTTATGTATGCTAAGCACGCCCATTCTACGTGTATACTAAACATTTACATTGTTTTAAGTATTTTACATTTACATTGTTTTATTCTTTCAATTAACATTCAACCCTTAAATAAGGTTTTAATCACTTACTTGTTACGGTGATATCTTAGTTTAACAATTATGTTCATATCCATTCTATAAACCTACCCAAGCTTTAAGTCCAAAATAACTCATCATTGGGTAATGACCCGACCCGAAACTGTGGCGCTCGGTTTTGGCCTTTGTCTTGGTGCTACGGCGCCAACATTTCCTCTAGCTACTCTAGTTGGGCGTTGCGGTGCCGTTCTGAGGATTTTGTTTCCCAAGTTCAAATTCTGTACAATTGATTCTGACGCTAACTTTGCAAATCTGTAACTTCATCATCTCAACTCGGAATGAATCTGTTCTCGAGCCTATTTCTTGCTCTTACTACACATTACAGTTTCCCCTGACAAAATAATTTTCTGGATTCTCTAACAAGCCTTTCAATCGGCTCAAAAGTCCCTCGTCGCTCAGTTTTTCAACTTCGCGTTCTGAACGTTTATTTTTCATTTCTTAGTAACTTACTCATTCGAAGTCGGAATGAGTTCGTTTCTAAGCCCATGGCTCATATTTTTCTATGTTCTACACCATTATCATGAAATCTTAAATATTCAGAATCATTAACTCGCATTATAAATTCGTCCGGAAATCATACCGAACTAGGATTTTGACGTTTGACTTCTTTTACTAAAATTTTCTCCATAAATTCGTTATAGCATATTTTTACTCCGTTCCAATTGGAACATTTCAACAACTTGTACACTTCTAATTCTTTCTCCTCGGATATTTAAAACTAACGCACGGACAATGGTTTTAAAGTTGTCCATCAACAACAATTAACACATTTTTCATTCGCTCTTCGTTTAGTTCGTTATTTCGATTTCGATTTCACTTTATACATATATATATATATATATATATATATATATTAGTGATTTAAGTCCACTAATTATTCCTTATTTCTCCGAAACTCATATGATTCACATGAATCAACCAACAACCACCAACAAGGCACTTCATTGTCATTCTAGAAAGCATTAAAGAAATGTAAATCTAGGGTTCTTCGTTCTTACCTTTTGATTTCTTTGTTACTTGATGATCTTGATTATTTAGCTAGCTTTTCCTCCTTGCTTATCCGAATTTCTCTCTTCTCAAATTTTGTAAGAGTTTCTTCTCTCAAGTGTTAGTGAATTGGTAAGAGAAATGAAGAGAAGTGCTTGCTATTTATAGAATTTGCAAGACTTAGGGTAGATTGATCATTAAGACAACTTTGCTCTTGCTTACTAGATGGTCACTTAGCTTAGGGTCTTGTATAGTCAATCCCCTCAACTTTCATCATCTTACAAACCATCCCCCCATTAACCACTTAATAATTAACTTTGGTTGAGTTAAAATCATCAACCAAGACTTTTGAGGAATGACACTTGAAAGTTGCAAGATATTTGGGCCAAGCTTCCCAAAGAAGCTTGGATGGCAGTCTACCTCCCCACTTGGGTTGCCCCAACCCATTTTACCCACCCATTGACCCATGTTTGACCCATCTTGTTGGATCTTGATTTGGGCTTGGTACAAATTTAGTTTGGGCCATTCTTTGAGCTTGCATTAACTTTAGTTTGAGCCTTGAATTAGATCATTCTTGTGCCTCCTAAGGGCAAATCCAATGGGGGTGCTATAATTGGTTCTATAGTCAAATTATAGCACCAAATGCCAAAAACTCAAATCCAACGCAGTTCTATAATTAGTTCTAAAATAGCAAAATGCTATACTTGGTTCTAAATATAGAACCAAGGATGACTATAGTCATAATTTGACATCTCAAATCCCAACTGAAATTAACAGAAAAGCAAGAATCAGACATACCTAAAACTGAATGGAAAGTGGCCGAAAAACATGGAACCCGCCGGAAAGTGTCCAGTACGCTGCCGGAAAACATAGAACCCGCCGGAATTTGGGACCCTAGTAGCTAGCTTTGATCGATTGCATGGGCTGATGCCGATCTGAGATGATGCCGATCTGAGATGAGAGGTAGAGAGATAGAGATTGAGGAAGAAGCCGATCCCCTTTCCCCTCACCAATCTGCCGTGACTAATGGGCTGAGGAAGAAGATGATGGACAGAGGTAGAGAGATAGAGATTGAGAGAGATAGAGATCGGTTGAGACTTGAGAGAACTACCGTGAGTAATTTTTCCCTTTCACCAATTTTGTTTCCCTTTCCCCAAATTTTGAGAGAGATAGAGACGGTAGAGAGAGATAATGGGCCGGTCCCTTTTCCCCTTTCCCCAAATTTTTTTCCTTTCCCCAATGGTTACATCAACGGACATATTTTGTGCAACGGCAACTTTGTGGATATTTTGTATAAATAATGGAATTGTGAACATATTCATCACTTCAAAATAAAAAAAAAATAGTTTACAAATTATGGGAGATTCAAGCCGTACTGCAAGAGGAAAATCATTCACCATAGAGCAGGATGAAACAATTTGTAATGCGTATTTGTGCATTACTCAAGACCCGATTATCGGTAACTTCATGACCAGTAGTCAATTACGGATCCGGGTCTTCTACAAGAGTATTGCGAAAAAACAAATGACGATCAACGATCTGAAGCAAGTATCAAATCTCGTTGGCAAACAATCCAGAAGAATTGCAATAAATTTCGTGGGTGTTTAAGAAGTGTTCAAGCTCTAAATCAAAGTGGCATGACCCATCAAAATTTGGTAATAGATTTTTTTAGTAAACTTGTACAAATAATTTTTTTTACTTAATAATAATATTTTCTTATCCAATATACAGTATGATATGGCTAAGCAAGCGTACTTTGAAGACACTGGAAAATATTTCAGTGGTATGGATGGTTGTTGGGCCATTTTAGAACATGCTATTAAGTGGCAGGATGTGAATCCTGGTGGGAGGAAAGCAAATACTCCTGCCATGGCCGCGAGCTCGTTCCCTTATTCCTCTGATGCATCTCAAATTCCAAGCACATATGAGTCTTTAGATGCGGAAACCACCCCTTCAAATGTCACCCCTTCAAATGTCACTCCTTCAAGTGGAGGTAGTGACAGTGTGTCCTCGCCAAGGAAGAGGCCTGGTGGAAGAAAGCTAGCTAAGGAGAAGAGAGTAAAGAATAAGGAACTGGAAGTTGAGCATCAGAAACAGACTAACTTGTTGGAGAAACTCAACAAAACTGTACTTGATAACCAATCTAAAAGGATTGAACTGGAAGAAAGGAAAGTTGTATCTCTAGAAAGACAGACAGTATGTGAGGAGAGGGAGATGGCGAGGAAGGAGAAAGAGACGGCGAGGAAGGACAGAGAACAGGAGGAAAGGATAATGCAGATGGACTTGTCTCGGATCTGAAGACCCATGATGAGGGCTTATTACGAGCATTCTGAAAGCGTAAATCATGGCAAAATTCTCCAATTCAAGTTCCATGACTTATTATCTTGATGCACCAATATTGATCATTGTATTTTTCTTAAAATGTACTAGAGATGTTTGAATCGAATGTTGAAATCTGATGTACTAAATCTTATCTTTAGAAAATTGATTAGTCACAATTCATCACTTTAATAGATTCAGGTTACTATGCATTGGAACTAAAATTGCTTAACTAATTTCCACAACACGGAAGCGTCTTCTATATTAAAAGTTCAACCAAATGCTCATGCTTCCTCTCCTCTACGGGCCCGGAGGTGTTGATAAGATCATTCACGAAGTTCGTGATATGTCTCGATGATCGCGACTTCACATTACGACGAGGAACTTCGGTGAATGTGGGTGTTCGCTCTCGTGAAACTTGAAGTGGCCTCTCGTGAAGTAGTTCAATGACTTGACATCATCTTCACCACGTTGGTACTTTCGATTATCATGTTATCGCGAAGATAACCTGAAGTTTTCATGATGTAGTATAGATCTACACGGTCCCAAAACGCGGGCGGACCTTTCACAATTCAGGCGTGCTTGTGGCGTGCGAAATGCCCTTCAACATCTTTACGATATCGCTCTTGCATCCTCATAAAGTGAGCCTTCTTTTCTGTCATTGGGCTCTCGATGGTTTGAATGATAGTCGCCCATTTTGGGTAGATACCATCGTGAGTGTAGTACCCCATGTCGTATTATCGTCCATTGATGACAAATTAAATGGTGAGGGGCACGACCGGATCGAAGTTGATCGAAGAGAGGAGACCGATCAAGACGCGTTGATATCGTTAAATGAACCGAGCATCCCAAAGAAAGCATGCGAATCCATAAATCATATTAAGCGGCGACTTACAATATGATGGTGGGCTTCTCAGCGTGTCCGGTTATACATACTGGTAGTAGCGATTTGGACATTTATCCCATTGCTGGTCATCACGGTCCAAAGCGCACAAAGATCCCGGGGAATCCACGATCCTCGGCCCGTGTAAAAAGCCTGTGAAGATCGGCTTCATTAGGAGTCCTCGGTACTGCAGTGCAAAGATCTCCATGACTCCTCTACGAGAATCTCAGCGAGTGATTACATAGCGATTTTTCCGATCTTGACATACTCATCGACGCTTATCAATGGCATCCGTGTCTGAAGCATTCTCGATCTTCTTGATGCGTCTTTTGGATACCGATAGACCAACAACACCAACAACATCGGACTTTTGGGCGAAATAATCGTCGATTTCTTTGGAGTTGAGTCAAAATCCTCTCAAACAAGGTTTAGCCATCCAAAAGCGTTGGCGAAAAATTCTTTCACCAAAGAGAGATCTTCACAAAAGTAATCGAATGGATTCTTTCGTTGGCGGCGATCTATCACGGTGGATGACAACTTCGGCCCATTGACGAACCAACATAACCCCTTGTTGGTTATTATGGCTTTGCGTTTGTTCGTAGTGGTTCATCGATGGCGTCGCACCCATTCTGAACTTCATCTTCATCGGAGGAATCTCCGTCGAAATCTCCCCGCAATACCCTCTTGGTTAACTTGTTCATGATTTTAGTTTGGAAAGAAAAGTATATCAGGTAGATGAGAATGGGTGTGGTGGCTTATTGAGGTTGAATGTGTATTTATAGAAAAGTTGGATAGAATGGTGGTTGAAGAAAGTTAGATGAGAAAGTTGGGTAGAATGGTGGTTGAGGAAAGTTAGATGAGAAAGTTAGATAATAAAAATTTATGGGTTGAATGGTGGTTGAAAACGGTGGAATGGGGGTGCTATAATTGTGGATTGAAAAATAACGTAGATAGTTGAATTGGAGTTGAAAAAGTAATTAACAATGAGATGGAGGGAAAGTTAGTTAAATTTGAAACGGTGCTAAAATAGAACCAACCACTGGAGACTGGGTTCTATTTTAGCACCAAAAAGCACTTTTTGGTGCCAAAATATAGCAATGGCTATAGCCATTTTGACATTACCATTGGATTTGCTCTAACATTTCCTCTCGGGCTTCCAAAGTCAAAGCCCAAAGGCTTAACAATAAACCTTGACTTTTATTGACTTTGACTTTCCGTATTCGTACCGTATAATATTCGTATTATATTTCTTTTACATTCTGAAATTCGTTACACAGTCGAAAAACTGTGTTTTTCATTTCCAAATTTTATTGAACATTTCGTCTTTCCTTATCATATTAACGTTAGCGCTTTCTTTGAAAAATCGAAAAAAACGCAAAAGCGTTTTCGAGTGAATAGTGTTTTTACGTCTTTTTCTTGGAAAAAATTAATTGTCGATCTCAAACTCGTAAACCCTAACACGTAAACACACTCTAGGTCATAGAATCGACTTTTAAACACACATCACATAATAATATCCATAAAATCTCATTTTATTCAATAATATTAAATAAAACTTAATTACAATCTAAATACGATTTCTCAGTCGTTACATCAATTCTTATAAGAACATTTATTGGTCGACTTTGGACATAACCAAACCATCTCGACCTATGCTCTCTCATCTTTTCCTTAATCAGTGCTACCCCAACCTTCTTCTAACATTATCTTTTATGATCCTATCCAATCTCATATGGCCACACAAAAGCCTTGACTTTGTAAAACCAAGGTTATACTTCCTTTATTCGACATTTGAGATATGGAGTTAGGAATGGTCATCGAATTCGATTCTGGGAGGATTATTGGGTGGGAGATAACCATATTTATCTTGTTTTTAATCGTGTATATCATATTTATTCACTTCATGATGCTCCCATTTTTAACTTCATAAAGCGTGATGGGAACTCATTTTTTGGGATTTTCATTTCTTTAGGAATCTCGTGGATTTGGAGTCTAATGAGATGGAATCTTTGCTAACATTGCTTGATTCGGTTCATCTATGTACATCTTCTGATAAGCGTATATGGACTTTAAATCCACTGGTTCCTTTTCTTGTAAGAGTTTTGTTCCTCATCCATTTCCATTGGCTTCGTACATTTGGAAATCCAAGGTCCCTTCCAAAGTCAAGGCTTTTGTGTGGTCTCTAATTTTACAAAGATGAAATACTAATGATCTTTATCAAGGTTGCAGGTCTTACAAAGTTCTATCTTCGGACATTTGTTTTATGTGCAGACAAAGTAATGAGACATATGCTCATTTATTTCTGCATTGTCCTGTTTCTTGGGGATTGTGGAACTCTCTCTTTAGAGTGCTAGGAGAGGAGTGGGTGTGTCCTGCTACGATGGAAGATATGCAATTAATTCGTTTAGAGGATTTGGAAGTAAGAGGGATGCCAAAATTCAATGGAAGTGTGCCTTATTTTCTATCTTGTGGGGAATTTGGAATAAGCGTAATGTCAAGTTGTTTAGAGAAAATTACTTATCCTTAAAGCTATTGAATGATAGGGTTATTTCTCTTGCGTCTCTTTTGGCTTCTGCTATGGGGGCTTGTAGAGGTATATCTTTTATTTATTTATGTAGAAATTGGAGGGCTGCATTTTTAAGATGCTTTTGATCTTTTAGTTTGTCGAGGGTAGACTTCTTGTCCCCCATTTATTGTAACATTTCTTCTTTTATCAAAAAAATAAAAATAAAAATATGGCAACACTTCCACCTTATCATTCTCATTTCAGCAATTTCCATCTCGTGCACTTGTTTTTTGGCCACTAGCATTCAACCCCATTACCCATAAAGCATTTACTAACCTTACCGCCATTCTATGGAACTTCCCCTTCAATTTGGGACAAATTTTAAGATCACACAATACCCATGATGCACTGCGCCACTTCTACCATCTTGCTCTAATCTCGTGGCTTACATCCTCCTCAATATGTCCCCTTTATGCAATATTGAAACCAAATATTTAAATGCATTCTTTTTGGGCATCTTCTGTCCCAACATATTAACTTGCTACTGTTCTTATATTACTGAACTTGCACTCCATATATTCTCTGCCTTTGACTTAATTTAAAACACTTCAATTAAAGTGTACTTCTCGATGTCTCCAGCTTAGCATCTACACCTTCTCTACCCTCACTGATTAACAAAATATCATCAACAAATAACATAGACCATGATACTTCATCTTGAATGTATATTATAGTTTCATCCATAATTATGCAAATAGATAAGGACTTACTGCCGATCCTTGGTATAAACCTATTGTGATTGTGAAATCACTTGACGTGCCATCACAAATCCTCACACGTAGTTCATTTGAAGGGATAATAATAATAATCTAGAAGGGGAGTTGAATAGATTATTATATTTTATGAAAATCATTATCTTTTTAAAATTTTTATTTTTCTAATTATTTATCTTAAATAAATTTGGTTATTATGTTAATTATTAAGTTAAACAATCACACAAAAGCAATCACACAGAACACCATGGATTTAGCTGGTTTACAGTATACACCAGGGGTATACTGCTACGTCCTGTCCAAGTTCCTCTCCAGGACTTAAGATCCTATCACTAAGATGATCAACCACTCATTCAATAGGTGGAGAAACCTTTATAAAGTTTTATAGTTAAACTCTAAAACTTCACCACAACTAATTATCAAGTAGCTTCCGCTGTTTCCTCAAATGCAGCTGTAACTGCAATACTGAGATTAGTAATATTTTTAAATCTGGTCTTGAAACTAATGGTCTAGTACAATAGAGACTCAACACTTGTTGACCTCTCTAAGACTTTGGTCTTGGTTTGAGATCACTCTATTTCTCATACACTAAAAATATACTATCTCAAATGTCCCTTTTGAAAATAAGTCTGTTTTTACAAAATTTCTTCTTAACTTTGCAGATATGAATTTTAGCTCAATATATTTCTTGACTCAATAATGTATGCAATTTGTAACTAGTCAAGAATATATAAACAAATAATACAAGAAAACTTATATTTGAGTTTAAGCACAAATCTTGTAATATAAACTCATTCAAGTATATAAACAGATATCTATCAATGTGTATTCCAGACAACCTCTCTAACTCTCTGCCGAAGGCTAGAGGTTAACCTGTCGAGGCTGTCAAAACTTTACAGGACATCAATTCTTCTTCAATAAAGTTTCTCTATATGAATTATATGTGAATATGTGTGTGATACTTGTTGTAATGAAGCAAGTCGAGTTTATCTATTTGATTTTTCTATCCAAAGAGCTTTCTGACAATAGATGATTTCTCAAGGCTAACTATATCCTTCAGTTTTGAGATAACTGGATTTATCTTAATTAAGTCGTATTTGGGAGAGAATTTAATCTTTTATCATGGAACGCTAAACTTAAGAAGAAAAGCAGTCAAAGACTTCAGGTCGGCTTCACGAGACACGTCCTGAATCTTCGAATATCAAGTGGTTAAGAATCAGATTCTACCTCCAACTTGATTTGTATTCAAAGCACTCGATTGTAACAATAATTGTTACCTACGATGATGGAGTGTGTTTGTACTAATGAAAGCTCGTTTTCAAAAAACCAATCAAAATTTGATACTCAAAAAGAAATTATAATAATAACAATTATAATAAACAAGTATAGCAATTATAGCAATATATAACAACTATATCAAACAAGAAATTTAGCTCAAGTATTGATCTTTTGAAGAAGAGTATTTGAGAGAAAATGTAGGCAAGGATTTATTAGTTTGGCTTATATGCTTCTTTTTGCAAAATAGGAATAGTTTTCTATTTATAGTAATAAGCTAGGACCCGAAAATGAATCTTGACCCATTTTATAATTCAAGTCGGTTTTAGATCTAAGGTAATAAAGTTACTTTTTGAAACTTTAATCCATTAGATATTGCTCAATCAAGTTTCCATACGGTTACTTTTTCTTTTTGTATAATGGGTTAAAATGATAAAAACTTTCATATGGGTCGGATTCTATTATGTATAGATTTGAAAAATGTACCATTGGTCTTTTATGTTGCCCCCAATGATGCTAAGCCAAATGACCATTGATCATTAACAGTCCATAAAAAACGATGGTTCTTTTTGAAGCTTTTGTTTGGACTTAATTTGGCTGCTATAGTAAATCCAGAATTTTGGTCGAAATTCCATAAATATTATAAAGTTTTTAGGCCAGATCAGTTGGTACATTTTTGGACCAAAAATTTTCTCTCATGCAAACTATTAAACAGTTAGTGTACAAAGCTTTTGGGCCAGATTTTGTTAAAGCATTAAACACTGATTTTTGGGCCAAGAGCTATAAAAAGAATTGGATCAAAATGATTTTTGAAACATAGTTTTTATAATATGATAATATTTTATAGTACATATATAAGTTTTGAAAATCATTTTTCTAGCCACACTCATTTTCCTTTGCCTTTAGAAATGTTACTTTATGAATTTAGCTTTCTTAACATTTGACATTAAATTGTCAAAGTTATATGAGAGCTAATTTCAATAAGTTTGAAAATATTTTGAAATAATATGTTAAAATAAAAATAGAAATTTAAATAGTCAAATCCATATGTATGCCATATGGAGAGGATTCTATTATTTAAACTAAACTAATGTCCTTTGGGGGTATAATCCCTAAGGGTAATGATCTATAGCATGCATTTACTATGGATCCTTATAGGGCATACACCATCTATACCATTAAAAACAAGAAAGAACGGTCATGATTAGAAACTGAAAATCGACGGACGCTAATCAGAATAAGGATTTGACTTTACCAATAAATGTTTAGGGTTTATTAATTAGAGTTTAGGGTTTATTAATCAAGGTTTATTAACCAGGTCTGCTTAATAAACCCTAAACTCTAGTTAATATACCCTAAACATTTTTTGGTAAAGCCAAACTCTTATTCTGATTAGCGCTAAACATTTATTGGTAAAGCCAAACCTTTATTATGACTAGCGTCCGCTACTATTTGGATGGTATGGGTTTTTTTACTGTCCGCTACTGATAGTAGCGGATGTCGATTTTCGGTTTCTAATCCTGACCATTCCTTTTTGTTTTCAATGGTATAGATGATGTATGTCCTACAAAAGATCCATAGCAAATACATTCTATGGATCATTCCCAATCCCTAAACATTATAAATAATGAGATGCATTTTAAAAGCCTTTTTGTTATCATCAAAACTAAGGATTAAGTTGGAAATTTCCCAACATCCTCTATACTGCATGTCCTTACAATACCTTTTCATCAATTGTCTTATGAGGAATATACCCTCCATAGTACATCTTTTTGGCATAAAGTCAAATTGATTATCTGATACTCTGGTCCCTATTCTTAAATGATGTTCAATTACACTCTCCCCCAACTTTATTATGTTTCTCATAAGCTTAATCCTCTGTAGCTACCACATTTTTGATGTCTCCCTTGTTCTAATAAATTGACACTAACTTACTCCACTTCTGGGACATCTTTTTACTCTGTAAGATCTTATTAAATCAATTAGTCAGTCAAACTTAGGCAACATCCCCTTAGCACTAACAAACTTGTATAGGTACAGAGTCTGGCCCCAAAGCTGCTTTACATGATTTCATCTTCTTTAATGCTTCCTTAATTTCTCAACTATGATTTTACTTACAAATCACTTATTGAATCATCCAAAGAATTACCCAGTTATCCATATTCCCCCTCATTCTCTCCATTAAACAGCTTATCGAAGTAACTTCTCCACTTTTCTTTAACCTCCTCATCGATTAATAAGAGTCTCTGACTTTTGTTCTTAATGCATCTGATGTGGGTTAAGTCTCTAGGCTTCATGTCCCTTGGCTTACACTTTCTTACCCTCTCTGGTTCCAAGCTTTTGGTTTAGTTCCTCATAATCCTTGCTTCTAGCCTCTCACTGATTTCTGTTGGGTAAAATCTATATACGCACAACACGCAAGTATACGTGGTCAACAAGTAATATAATGATAAGTCAAGTATTGTTCCCACAGAGATTAGCTAGAAATTAACCCTCACAATTACCAATTTCCTATTAATCAAATATCAAATTTTATTAAACTAACCAATTTTAAGATTATAACTAAAAATATTAAAAATACTAAAATTACCAAACAATCAACAACCCTAAAAACTAAATTTTCAAACAAGTATTGGAGAATTAGGCTTACAACTTCACTCTAAGCATCACTCTGATTATTACACCTTATTCCAGTTTAATTCACTATCCCAGTTTATAAATCAAGAACACGCGAGTAGAACTAGCCACCTCTCGATGCACTAATACCGTATTAACTCAAATCCACAAATTAGATAGAATTAAGTTAAACACCTTAATTAACTAACTCACTATATCTCTATGTGAATTACACTCAAAGAAGGTTTAAGTTCAAGTTCTCTATCCGATTACATGCAATGTTAAGCATATCTCTATCTTAACATTCATCAAGATTCCATTCATTCACAAAATTCAAGGACACATGCTATATTGACCAAGTCTAGACTCGTATTTCATCTCTCGAGTTCATACAAGTCCACATAAAATTGGTTATCAAGCAATTTATAGATTCAAGCACAAATCAATATAGATAAACTAAGAAATAGCTTATTAAACTGAAAATCAAAGTTACATAACCATCGTTCCACTCAAAGATCCGTTATAAGCCTAATAAAGAATTTAGCTCATCGTCAATGAATTAAAAACTGAATTAATCAAAGTAAACATCATCCCAATTACAGAAATTAAACTAAAGAAGAAGAATAAATCCAGAACCACCTTCAATCTACAATTATTGTGAAATTGCCTTCAAGGTAATCCTCCAATGATCTTGCTAGTAAAATATGTCTTCAATGATGTATTTACTTGATTGATATATCTTTCAATCTTGTGTTTGTTGTATGTTATTTATGCCAAGCCACGAATTCTGATTACAATTCATGCACGATAGAGTTCCAAGTCAGTCCCCTCACTTAAGCTTACGTTTCTGCAGCATTTTCTAAAGCATCAGGACTCCTTTCTCCGTACCCATACGTGGGGTTATACTTTAATAAATGGCCCGCCCCTGACGGGCATGCACCTACTAAATTAAGATCAAGACCCCATACAAGCGAAAGTATTAGACTTAAAGAGGCCCGCCCCGGCGGGGGTCCTTTCTGCTAGTTGTCTTGTTTTGCTCCTTTTCTTGCCACATTTCGCCTTTATTTCATCCGTTTAGTCCAATAGCCACTCCACCACACCTAAACACCAAACAACACTAAACAAGTAAAAACAAAACATAAAATCAAGGAATTAACACCGATTAAGCTTGAATTAGGAGCCGATTCGTAGGTATAAAACCCACTTATCAATTTCTCTGCTTCCTTATCAGCCAATTTATGTCTCCAATTTTCTAAATTAATGCATTTGTGTAAGCATTTATAGCATTTCTTTTTCCATCTAAAAGCATCTTGAATCTCCTCGTTCCATCTAGTTTCCTTAGTTGGAGGTAAATTCCCTTTGCTTTCTCCCAACACCTTTCGAGCTACTCTCCGAATAATGCTAGACATTTCATTTCACATCATTGCTTCATCTATCTGCAAAAGTCCTTGGATCATCTTGTCTCTAAAAGTCTTTAAACTTTCTCCTTTTAGATTCCAACACCTTATCCTCAGTGTTCTTGCTTCTGTTTCACGTTATTCTTAATACGTATGCTCAAGCAACAATTTGTGTTACCTACTGTATCCCCTTTATTAAACTATGCGGCCTATGCATGAGATTATGTGATAGACTCCACGGTACGCTTGTGTGATGTGGTCATCGCCTGGATCGTTTTCAACAATTTATGAAGGTGGAACACGCTCGACACCTCAACCCAACGTCTATAATGAGACGAGAACCTTGGTACAATCGATAGTTCAATGAATTTGCGTTGAATGGAACATTAATGACACCTTGACCCCTCGCTTATATGTAAGCGGTAACGTTGGTACAATCAACGATTGAATCTCAAGAAAACTAAGAACTAGCTTAAGAATTCTTAAAGAACCAAAAGATGAGAAAACCTATCAAGCAAATTGATAAAAATGTGATAATAAAAGTTGATCATCCATTTACATAAAACATGTATCCTATTTATACTAATAACAATAAACCTTAATCCTATAAGGAATAACAAATTGATTTGGAATGCAAATCTAGCTAACAAACTTGCTAATTACAATAGAATTGTAAAACCTAGCTAAAAAGTCTTCCTAATTATATCAAGATTGGAAAGATCCCCAAAAATTCTCAAAATCCCGTGTAATCGGCAAACTAAATTTTTTCATGATCGCGACCTGGCGCGACAACGCTATTACTCCAGAAATCTCTCTGCCACTATGGCGCGGCAGTGCCGGGCATAGTATATTTTCTGGCGCGGCAACGCCGAACTGCCAGAAAGTGTCCTTCGTGAATTTAAGTCCCGACTTGATTCTTGGCTTCGATCAATTACTTGTACCAAATTCATGAACTTAGAATCCAACTCAAATGTCTTCGAACTTGAATCCAATTGTGTAGTTCCAATCTTTTTCCTCCGTTTCGTACATTTCAGACTTGTGTTGACCTTGTCGCTTGAATGACAAACCCTCGATGAATTGGAAAATAACTTTGTCGACAATTAGACGACACAAATGAACATGGGTTTGATGACTTGGCTTGCATTGATTTGATCTTACTAAATATGTTGTATTTGGAAAGCCCAAATCATATAATGTACCCTCCATTCGCGGTTCACTTGAATTGGGCTCCATTTGAAGCATCCTTGAATCAATTTTAGTCCAATTACTTGAAATCATATCATGAACCCCTGGAACTCGAGTCGGGTTATTGTTGTTCGATGCGAGCTTGGTCCGAATGTCACATTATGTCCTCTCTTCTAGTAGGGAGAAAATCTATCTAGCTGTGATTTTGGTCATTGATAAAGGTTACGAGATGCACTATCTTTTCTTGGAAAAGGTGTTTGTCAGCATCATGCAAATGCTACTGCAAAGTTTATTAACAGGTTTGTAAATGAGCAGACTCAAGTTTTGACTATTCAAACTCGAACTCTATTAAAAAAGATAAATGAGTCGAGCTTAATTGAGTTCAAGTCGAGTTAAGAAAAACTTGTTCAAACTTGGCTTGTTTATTAAACTGAGTTGTGAAGCTCAATTACCACTGTGAGCCTTAATTGAGCTATTCTTAAGAAAATTTATAGTCTTTTAGATTTTTTTTGGGGGGTGGGGAGTGGGGGGTGGGGGGTGGGGAGAATTAGCGGGTTAAATATTTTTTTGGTCGCTGTACTTTAAGTCAACTTACAAATGGATAACTAAACTTTTTTTTCTTACAGTCAACTAACTATACTTTACTTTTCTAACACAATTAAAAAAACCGTTAAGTCCTTTGACTTTAAACGGAAAATGACACCTAAGCTGCCGAGTTGTAAAAAAAGCTGATGTGACAGTGATTATGTGACGTGGCTGTGATTATGTGGATCTGGAGGAATTTTTTTATGAAGAAAATGAAAAAAATATTTTAAAGTATAATATAAATTTAAAAAGTTAGCCAAAAAACAAGAAAATAAAAAAAAATGTATTTAATTATTTTTGTAATTAATATCAAATAAATTTTTATTTATAATTAAGCCATTTATAAAACATAAAAACTAAAATTATGCTAATTAAAATTAAGGGAAAATGAAATACATTTAGGGAAAATGAAAGAAAATTATAATAAAATTAGAAAATTTAATAAAAAAAAATACATGGAATTAAAAATAAAGAGTTATTTAGTTATTTTGTAATTAATAACAATTGTTTTTATATAATTAATAACAAATATAATTAAAGAAATTATAAAATTAAAAATATTTTAAAAATAAAAATCTTTTCAAAATAAATTTTTATTTACATAAATGTTTATATATGTTAGGCAAAGAATTATTAATTATTGAAAGCAAATATTATGGTATATTAACAATTTATTAATATATTATACTTAAACAAACTCATCTTTACCTTCAATCTTCTATTCCACTACCACCGCCGCTACGACCCTTCCACCATCGCTACCATGCTACTGCCACCAACACGAGTGATGAATTAAGTAGCGGATCAACTATAAATTGGTCAATCCAGATTATAACCGGAAAAATTTTCTATCTCTTTCTCTCTCCAACCTAGCACCATCATCACTATTCATCATCTTCCTCATCCAATTTAGTGCAGGAAATCCAAATACTAAAAACACTAGCAATCGACAACCAAATAGGGATAGTCAGCCTATAAATCAATAGAATACCTAACAAACAAGATCGAAATAGAAAAAGTTCGCTTGAAATTGAAAAAATCGTTACCCGATGTGAGGTACTCTTCCTATTTTCTTCATCTTCTTCTTCTCGTTCTTTGGTTTAGTTTTAAAGTTAGATCTAACAGAGCAGTTTTTGACATTTGATTATGTCATTTTCCTTGCATGCTTATGAGAAATTAGGCTTCAGCTTGGGAAAGAAATTAAAATACTCCTTGTTTGTCAATTTTGGGTAGATTGATTATTGCTAAAAACCCTTATGTTTGATTTTGAAAATCATAATAAAAGCCACCAACAACGATTCCGCTCGAAAAAAGAAGAAAAAGAAGAGGAGATTATAGATATATATTGTGTGCTGCCATGGCTGTTGCAATTTCAATCAGTTTCTATTGTTTTGGTAGATGGATTTTTTCTCTGTTGAATTGAGTCAACCCACTGATGAAGAAGAGAGGGTGGGTTTTGGTAAGATTGTGGGTTATAGATTATTATTATAGTAATAGTTGGGTCGGGTGGGGTCGGATATTTATGGGTTTGGAAAAGTACTTTATTTTTATGGGTGGATTTCAGATGACATGTAAAAAATTATTAAAAGAACATTCCAACTAGGATTTAGTGCATATGTGGCACTGCCGTGTCACACTTCCGTTAAAAAACTTAACCCCACTAACGGAAATTCAAATTTTTGTAAGAAAAGTAAAGTTCAATGAGTTGATCGTAAGAAAAAAAAGTTAAGTGACTTAATTGTAAGTTGACCTAAAGTAGAGTGACCAAAAAAGCATTTATCTTGAGAATTAGCTTATATAAAGGCCAAAAGTAAGGAGAACTTATGCCCCAAATGATGTGTGTTTCCTTCTCTTTTGCCTTTAGAGCTAAAGCTCCAAATAAACTTAAATAAAAGCCAAAGGCAAGGAGCATTTTGGTTACAGACAATGATGGATGTCTTTGTGTTGCAATCCTAGTTCATTTCGTAGAAATGGATAGAAGAGAATCTTAAAACCTTGCATGACACACGACTCTAATTGGAATAAATTGAAGCCGCCTTGCAGGGAATGAAGTTAAAAGAGATGTTACCTGTTTTGAGGCTCAAAAAGTAGATAGAGAGGCCTTCTACCTTCCCAAGCCAAACTTTTATTTCAGTTTCACCCCAAGAGTAGCCTTTGTGAAACTGAAAGTCCTTCATCGATTAAGCATTCAATAAAACAAATAAAGTATGAAAAAGTACAAATCACATTAATGCGTTAATATGCATTACCTAATTGATAATATCTTAATACTGACATATATATACATGCACATCACTTGAAAGAGATAGCTTGAGATGAGTATATACATACATATATATATATATATATATATACAGTCCGTTTCTAGTGTATACTCCTTTATTTTACATACTCTGCTCACCACCTTTAGCGACGGACCGGACGACGGTTTGGTCCGTCGCTATAGAACAGGTAAATGGTTTATATGTTATAGCGACGGTTCGATACGTCGTTAAAAGTTAAGACGACGGTTCTTTGATATACACGACAGCCCGAACCGTCGCCCGAACCGTCGGTCGGTCCGTCGCTAAAGGTGGTGAGCAAGGTATGTTAAATAAAAGGGTATGCATTTGATCCTCTTCGTATATATATACACACACACACACATATCTTCTTGGATCATGCTTATTGAATTTCAATTCATCTTTTATTTTACTTTTAATTAACGAATTATGGCTAGGGTACTACTACAATACGTTTTGAGATGTATCCGTGGGTTATCCACATTGGATACTACAATTTGAATATGCATGCACTGCCCAGAATGGCATATCCATGCTTCATAATCACGATACAGTCATAGTTTAAATGAAGAGTATTATGCACCTGGACAGAAAGACCTTATGAAGCTTCACTGTTCTCGGGATTGACTTTGGGTCTTTCTTGCGCAGCTTAGGTGGAGGGCAAATTTGAAGAGCAAAAGGGTATGAAAACTGGGGATTCGGATATCATGAAATTGTCACACCCTTGACCATGTGTAAATTCATAGATATTTATTGCATATGTACATCAAATGCTCCATCTACGTTGACCCACAAAAAGGCTTTACATGATGAAAGTAGTAGATGCAACTTTTGCTATAGCAAATGCAGCATAAACTTATGAGTAATGAACTTACATAAGGTCAGGGCATGACAATTTCATGGAATCCGAAAACAGGTCTTTCTTTTTCCTTGCCCTTTCAACTAGTTACGAGATTAAAGAATCCTTGAAAATGGTTCCCTCTTCTCCTTTCACTTCCATCCTTTCACTTCCGTTCTAACCAAAAGAAAGGAATTTCATCCATCCATGTCATTTCCCTGCCCTTGCCGTTTTGACTACCTTCCAATCATACATTTCTTACATTTATATGACTACTATGCATCATAGTTGTCATGGCATCGCCTAGGCAACGACTGGCGACGCCTAGGCGTCTTGGCACTAGAGAAGGACAAGGCTACGCCTTGGATGCCGAGCTGCCAAGGCTCACGCCTTGGTAGTTGAGCCAATGACTCATCATAACCCAAATACTTGCTATGTGGTGTAAGCTTATTACTTAATAGACTTGTAATGCATGATGATGTTGACTTGGTTGATTTTTTATTGACTACGTAGTGTTTGTTAACTTGTTCTACTAGTTTTCAATGTCAATTGTTTTATTTTTGAATTTTGATTATGAAGTATTCATATAATTGTGTTTTTAATTGTATTCTATCTAATGTTTTGAATTTTAATGTATATAAAATTTTATTGTTCAATATACTTTTGAAGTAAAATAAATAAATGTATAAATTGCACGTTTTTAACGACTTGTCGCCATATGGACGCCGTGACTAGCTCTTTATCGCCTAGGCATCCTGGTGGTCAACTACCATCGACAACTATGCTATGCATCAATTTGTTCTGACATGTGCTATAAACTTTTTTGTTCAAGAATTGACGAGTTCAGTTCATCTTTGTATAACTTATTCATGTTTGGATTCAATTGAGCTTTGATTAAAACTTGTGAATTTTCAATAACTGTAAAGAGGGAACAGAGTTAATAGGAAGTTTGAAAACGTTTTCTTTGTGAATCTAATTTTAAAAATATTGTGGAGTTTATGTCTAGAGGAATTTGTAGTAAAATTATCATTCTACTAAATGTTAATCCAGTTCTTATTTGGCAGGATGAAAACCGGTATAGTGCTGGAAGAGGAGCACACAAAAATCTGAAACGTGCAGAAAAAGCTCGGATTTTGGTCAGCAAAATACCATGTGAGTCTTATTTATCTATTAATTTCTAAAAACATTTTTATTCTATGATTTCTTACTCGTAATCTTCTCATTTTGGCTTTGTTATGGGGTTTAGAATGCGAATTTTAAACTAGGGTGATATCATAATCCACAAAGCTCATATCATACTTACCTGCACTAGGATAATCAGCTCACCATAAAATTGGTGGCGGATCATTCCAGCTTCTGAGAACGGTTCTCATTCTAATTTATTTATCTATCTCTAATTAAATATCACAAGTTCAGTACATTTTCGGTACATGCTAATTCAGCATCAAAATTCAATTGCAAATTTGTATTGAACAATGAGTGAGGCTTCTCAATATTTTGTAATTATCACATCACTCAGCGAAATGCAAAAACTTTGTACAGTTGTGTGTGCGCTTGTGTGTGTAACGTCCACAATGGGTAAAAGTGGAACTTATTTCATACTTTCTTCTCTCTTTTAAGTTTCTTAATTTGGGTGAAAAATGTACTAAAGTCATCTTTTTTGTGACGGAGGGAGTATTTATTTATTTATTTTAATTAGAAATTTTTGCAGAATTGGTAAAATCCCATTTTGTAGGTCTTGTTGAAAATTTATCTGTAAAAGTAAGAGCTTGGGAGATGGATAAAGGAATACCATTTCTATATGACAAGGTGACTAATCTTGTTTATATCAATTCATACTGTTTGGTGCACATGTGGCATCATTTGAATTTATAATAGATGGTTACAACCTTTTTAATTTCCAGGTCCCTTTGTTACATACTCTGGAGGAATTTGTTGTGTCACGGCAGGAGAGAGAAGAGGAGAAACGTAGATCTCGGGTATGTTTATATATACTCATTTACTTTATGTTTAATTATATCCCTTCCTTTTGACACATTTCTGGATATAAAACTACTTATATTGTGCCTGAGGCTACCCGCCTACCAGTTAGTTTCCCACCCACAATTTTTTTTGGGTGTGGATATTGAGTGTTGGTAACCAGTCTGATATTGTGCAGAATGGAAGACGGACATGTGCCTCATTTTGTTTGCAACCAATTTTGGGCTCTCTTTGACACCAGACTACTTTAAACAATGAAAAAAAGAAGGAATAAAAAGAAGAAAACTTGAGGATTTTTTGATGTTAGAATAAGTACCAAAGCCTAAGAAACTTGCTTTTTGTGGTTGGATATACTGAGCATTCTACAGTTTGATGGTCTGCGTGTACAAATGGTGGTTGAAACATTTGAGTTATTATAAAACCTCCTTAAATAGTTCCTTGTATAGTTAAATTGGGATGAAATTTTGCGTCTAATGTGTATTTAGTGGTCACTGTTAGGGGTGACAATTTTTAGCACGACACGGACACCACAAAATAAGAGGGTTAGTGTTGAGTATAAACAGTTTGTGTCATAAACAAGTCGACACGTTCAACAACAAATTTAAATGGATCAAACCAGTATAATCAATGGGTTCACACGTTTAACACGATTAGACACGTTTATTTAAAATAAGTTGTAAACAAATATGATACGACTCATTGTTGCAGTAGTTCTCTGATTTTGGTGTTCTTTGTGACCGTTGCAAAATTCAGGAACAAAAAAAGCTGCAAGAACAACTTGCCGCTGAACAATATGCGTTGTTTGGTTCGAAGCCCTCCATCAAAAAATCATTGGGACCGAGTCCTAATCCTAACACAATGGCCGGAACACCAGTTGGTCGCCGCATGGGGACCCCCTCGGCCCGTCATGGAGTATCTAGTGGAAAGGAAAAGAAAGATGGTGGTAAGGTTGTAGTACCTATAAACTATGTTGCTATTTCAAAGGACGATTCAGTCTCTCGGGGTTGTTAGCTTGTCCCACCACTACATTAAAGATTTTAATAGGGTGAATTGTGAAATATAGATAGTTTGTAGTTCAGAATCACAGTGAGAAGGCTCTTCAACTTTTAAGTTACCCGATTTCTAGCTGATTTCTAGTTTTCCATGTTCTAGCCATTTAATGTTCGCATTCATTCTTTTGTACATATCAGTATAAATAACCAGCAAAGCTCAGGCTAACTGAGGTATATTTTACTGTGTCCATCTGCCTTAACTCGGCTATATGCTGTGGGGATGATAGCAGTCATCAGAGAATTCTTTGCCTTATATATATATATATATATATATATATATATATTGATTATTTGTTTGATAATGTTGTGTTTTTTTCCCCTTGCAGAATAGTTCCCTTCATCTCTATTTGTTTATGCAAGAACTAATTTCTAAACTGTTACCCAGGAAAATATTTTAATTCTCCGGTAAGCAACATCAACTTGCTTTGTCTTGTTGGAATATTTTATTCCTTTTGTGGCCTTTACTATTTATGTAATTATTAGGCTTATATATTGTATTAATGTAATCAATTTATTTATGGGTTTGGTAATTAATTATGTGGTTTATAAATAATATTCATAATAATATTTGGCATAATGGGCCCAGGGTTTCATAATCTTGATGGACGATTTTGACCCTTAGTTAGTCTATAAATAAAACGGTTAGGGTTTGGTCCCAATTGTCTCAAGAATTTTATATACACATATACATTCATCATAAGATTGAGAGAGACAATTGAAGACATTCACCCTTACGTGCAACATAATTCTGATACATACAAGATGTCTTTTTCTCAATTCATGTAAGTATTTAATATTATGCTTATTGATTTTATTTTATTCTATGCAATAACACGTTCCGATATATTTAATTCAACATCTGGTATCAGAACATGGTTACGTTATTGTATAGAATAAATTATTTATGTTATTATGTTACAAATTTTAATGTCATAGAATAATTAAATCATCTTTGTTTTAGGATAGAATACTTTCTAGATTATAAATTCAATTTATTTCAATCATGAATATATATATATATATATATATATATATATATATATATATAATTATCCATCCATAAAGAACCGGTTGTTGGGAAGCAACTCATTTTGGCCAGTACCGCTTACAACCTTTAGTGATAAAAAAAAAAAAAAAAAATGTAATGTACATAGTTGTAGCAATTTGAATAAAAATAGGTTGCTTTCTCTACAACCTATTCATTGTGGATGGAATCCCATATATATATATATATATATATATATATATATATATATATATATATATATATATATATGATACGTTAATATATATAATAATAGGAACATATATAATATAATGCAAGAAGTCAATTAGTAACATATAATAACAAAACGTTAATCAATTTTCATTTAAGTTTTGTTGTTCATAATGTTATGCGTGAATATGAACATGAATATTAAAACAATATATGTTAAATTTATTATTTATTATGTCTAGATAATATTATGATATTAAGTATGCCCTCGTGTATTCATGTTAAAATTAACGTGATTATTTTACAATCAATTTATGTTCATAATTATATATTTTAATTTAAAAATTTTGAACATGTGATATATTACTAGGGCTTTTAAGTTGTTAAATGTAAATTATAAATAGTATTTAATTTTCAAACTTGATTAATATGTTGTTTAAAGAAAATTGAGTTTGATCATAATAATTTACATATATACGTGACTCTTTTATTGTTAAAATTAATAATCAACCCAACGAAAGGTTATTAATTGAAACAATTAAAGATTAAGAAAAGTCACATAATGTTACATTTAATAAATGAATATTTTAATTTTACCCAACGAAAAATTAGAATTAGAATTTATTAAATGGAATTTTATTGCATAAGTAACATGTTTATTTCGTTTTCTGCCCAACGGTGATGCGTGGATAAATGTGTGGTGCATTATTTTATGGAGATGTTATTAGTATATTATTAATTGGACCAACAAAAGATTAATAATTATGCACTAACATTTCATTAAAATCTATTTTTGGGTGTTGTAAATAGATTTTATGTAACTAACTGGTTGCCTTACAGTTGGTTTTATTTTGATTAATTATTAATTATTGTTGTACATTGTGGATTTCTTTTAGTTTTTTGTAAGCATGCTTATGAGCTTGATTGTGTTTCAGCATTGGCTCCAACTAGTATTTCTGGGTATCTCTCTGGAATTGAAGCCTTGAATGAAACTAATTTTACTGTTTGGAAAGAGCAAGTGAAAATTGTTCTCGGCGTTATGGATTTGGACTATGCATTACGAGTTGATCTTCCTGCTCCACTTACAGATACAAGCTCAATTGAGCAAAAAACTATTTATGAAAAGTGGGAGCGATCCAATCGCACGTCGCTTATGATTTTGAAAAACTTTATCATGACAGCTATTCGAGAAGCCATTCCTGACTCTGAGAATGCTAAAGAGTACTTAACTTTAGTCGATGAACAATTTAAGAGTTATTCTAAAACTCATGCAAGTACCCTTATTTTCAAAATGTTCACTAGCAGGTATGATGGGGTTAGTGGAGTGCGCGAGCACATTATGATGGTGAACGATATGGCCTTTAAATTAAAGAGTATGGACATGGTGATTTTTGATTATGACTTCTCTTTCTGCACAATTTGATCCATTTAAGATTAATTATAACATGCAGAAAGAAAAATGGAAGATGAGCGAGTTAATTGCCATGTGCGTCCAAGAAGAAGAAAGGCTCAAGATTGAAAAATCTAATGTTGCTCATTTGACTACCACTAGATCTCATAAGAAGAAGGCTCATAAAAATGGCAAAGGTTTTAAGAATAAGGATAAACAAATTTCTACCAAAATAAATAAGGCAAATTATTCAGGTAACAACTCTGAGGAAGGTCCTACATGTCACTTCTGTAAGAAACAAGGACATATTCAGAAAGAATGCCATAAATTCAGAGAATGACTTGAAAAGAAAGGTATATCGTCCTTTAATTATGCAACTTATGAATCCTTTCTAATTGATGTCCTTCTAATACATGGTGGCTTAACATTGGTGCTATGGTTCACATTACTAATTCATTGCAGGGATTCCTTTCAAAGAAGACACTCCAAAAGGATGAAAGAACCATTAAAGTTGGCAATGGAGAGTCTATACAAGTTGAAGCTGTAGGGACTCTTCCTTTAGTTTTGGAGATGGTTTCACCTTGTATTTATATGATACTCTTTATGTTCCCGATGGAACATAATTTAATTTAGTATCATATTTGGTAAATACAAGGTGAAACCACTCTCCAAAACTAAAGGAAGAGTTCCTACAGCTTCAACTTGTATAGACTCTCCATTGCCAACTATAATGGTTCTTTCCCCCTTTTGGAGTGTAGAATAAATTAAAATATATAATTATTTAATTCAACATCTGGTATCAAAAGCATGGTTACGTTATTGTATAGAATAAATTAAAATATATAATTATGAACATGAATTGATTATAAAATAATCACGTTAATTTTAACATGAATACATGAGGGTATAAGAATATCATCATATTATATAGACATAATAAATAATAAATTTAACATATTATTTTAATATTCATGTTCCTACTCACACATAACATTATGAACAATAATACTTCAACAAAAATTGAATAACGTATTGTTATTATATATTACTAATTGACTTCATTGCATTATAATATATATGTTCATGTTATTATATATATTAACGTCTTCGCATATACATATATATATTAACTTCTCAGATATAATTTGCATTTATATGTATATGAAGTAAGTATTCATGCTTGAAATAAATTGAATTTATAATCGTTGAAAGTATTCTATCCGAAAACAACATGATTTAATTATTCTATGATATTAAATTTTTTAACATAATAACATAAATAATTTATTCTATACAATAACGTAACCATGCTCTGATACCAGATGTTGAATTAAATATTTCGGAACGTGTTATTGCATAGAATAAAATTAATAATTATAATATTAAGTACTTACATGAATTGAGAGAATACATCTTGTATGTATTAGAAATTCGTTGCGCGTAAGGGTGAATGTCTTCAATTGCCTCTCTCAATCTTATGATGGATGTATAGTTGTGTATAAAATTCTTGATACGACAATTGTGATAAAACCCTAACTGTTTTATTTATAGACTAGCTAAGGGTCAAAATCGTCCATCAAGATTATGAAACCCTAGGTCATGTTCATCTCAACACCTGTTCATCTTTGCACTACAGGCCAAAGATATTCATCATGTAATCATTCATCTTTGCACTACAGGCCAAAGATATTGAGTTATACCATCATTTAGGACTGAGGATAATGAAAAATATTTTAAAGAAACGAATCCAGTGAGATAAAATGACAAAGATTAGGGATTCGTACTTTAGATAATCCAAGTTCAAAAGTACTCCATAATAAACCATAGTGGAGTAAAATTCAAGATTGAAGATCAATACGTGGATACAATCAAAGATAGTAACCATAATAGACATCTTGGACAAAGAAGAGAAAATTTTATTTTTCTGTGAATAGTGTCGTATTCGTGAATAGTGTCGTATACGTGAATAGTTACGTATACGTGAATAGTAACCCGACACGAAAAGGTAGAAATTCTACAAGAAAAATCATACTTCGTGAATAGTACTCGTGAATAGTGTCGTATACGTGAATAGTAACCCCGACACAAAAAGGTAGAAATTTCACAAGAAAATTCATACCAATATTTCGGCATAATGATATTGAACGAAATAACATCATTACGAAGAAAATTATATCACTTACCTCAAAAGAATAGTACTTCTGCCTGAAATATCGGATATAACGTTGAAGGAAACTTGTACTAAATAGAAACTCTCAAAGTATTTAAATACTCACAAAATATGCTCGATAATATAGAGAGAGAAAGTTTATGATTCTGATGTGATTTTTAATTCTAACTAAGCACCTTATTTATAGAAAAATGCTTAGAACGCCAAATAAGACTAACCTGCTACCAGATGGCTTTACCTGCTACTATTCACGCCCACCACTTTGAAATAAAATTTTAGCACATTTCTCACCAACCAAAAGTGGGGTCCACCCATTCTAGAAAATTTATAATTTTTTTTAAATTTAAACAATAATCAGCAACTTCAATAATTCATAATAAATACCTCTTTTATCAGAAAAATTCGAATCTCATGTCTATTCCATTAGAAATTTAATTATCTACAACTTTGTAGAAGAAAGTTTTTCCAAATTTCGAACAAAAAATGTACAAAATCCACATACGGACGATTTCTAATACTTCCATTGTGACAAAATACTGATAAAACACCTCAGCATTAATTCCTTCATTTATATCCACATAAAAAAATAAATATTTTCTTATCATATAAATCAATAATTAATTATTCATAAATAATATTACAGAATCACAATTATGACAATCAGGTCGTTCCCAAGAAATAGGGGGCTTTCTGATAAGGATTTCTCCTTACTGGCGCGCAATTAGGTGAGCAAACCCCTTTCCTAGACAGAACTTTCTTAGACATTGTCAATAATGCTACCTAACAATATTATTCAAATAATATGAATTATTGATCTGATATTGGGAAATATTGTGCAGTGACAATTATTGAAACAACAATAATATAAAATATCAACGTAGCAATTATTGAATCAATAAAATAAAATATTGAACATTAATTACTGTAACAATTATTGAGTAGTGCCTTCTTATGTAAGAATCAATAATTCAAAAATACTGTGCAATACCGTGTGCTACTATGCAACCATGCATATTACAGTATTTTAACTACTGAGTATTCCATCATTGTTAACGGTAATAATTACGCCGTTATTTATAAAAACTCCAACTTGTCATTTTCTTCATCCGACCGTTTTCCATTATGGGGCCCACAAATGGCTACGCCGTCGTATGAATATTCCCCGACAATAAGAATATTCCACGACCAAACGAATATTCCCCGACAACAATGAATATTTTATAACCACTTGTTTATTTTGTAAAATTTGCACATTTCACCAAAGCATTATATCAAATTAACACCTTATTATTCAAAATAATAATTAGAGGAAATTCGATTTTATTTATAAAAAGTCGAGGTCTTACACTTTTCCTGACAAATAAGTTCTTAGTGTCGAGGTATAATCCTGCACCACTCGAACTAGTGCTGTTGGAAAAACTAACAGCAGGATCATTATCACAAAATACTTTCAATGGCCTTGAAATGGAATCTACAATCTTAAGTCCTGATATAAGATTCCTCAGCAATACGGCGTGACAAGTAGCATGATAACAAGCCATATATTCTGTCATCATCGTAGAAGTGGTAGTTAACTCCTGCTTATGACTTCTCCACGAAATAGGGCCTCCTGAAAGCATAAAAATGTACCCTAATGTAGATTTCCTTTCGTTTTTACACTTAGCAAAATCAGAATCAGAATAACTAACAACTTCAAGGTTATCTATTTTTCTGAATGTAAGCATAAAATCCTTAATACCCTGTAAGTAGTGTAAAACCTTTTTGGCTGCTTTCCAGTGATCCAAACCTGGATTTGACTGGTAACGTCCAAGCATGCCATTTACACACGCTATATCTGGACGTGAACAAACATGAGCGTACCTAAGACTCCCAACCACAGAAGCATAGGGAATAAGATTCATTTGATCACGTTCAAGTTAATTCTTAGGACATTGATATGAGCCAAATTTGTCATCCTTAACAATAGGTGCGACAGTAGGGGAGCAATTTTGTATGTTGTATTTTTTAAGAACTTTGTCAATATAAGCTCTTTGGGACAATCCTAATATCCCGCGAGACCTATCTCGATGAATTTCAATACCTATAACATAAGAGGCTTCACCGAGTTCTTTCATATCAAAATTTCCAGAAAGGAAACGTTTGGTCTCATGCAACATGCCTAAGTTATTACTTGCAAGTAGTATATCATCAACATACAAAACAAGAATAAAAAATGTACTCCCACTGACCTTCAAGTATATGCATTGATCCACTATATTTTTCTTAAAATCAAAATTACTCATCACCTCATGAAACTGAAGATACCATTGTCGAGAAGCATGTTTTAACCCATATATGGACTTCTTAAGTCTACATACCATATGTTCCTTGCCTTTAACAAAAAAATCATCTTGTTGTGCCATATAGACATTATCATGCAAATTATCATTAAGGAATGCAGTTTTAACATCCATCTAATTTAACTCTAAATCATAATGAGCTATTAAAGCCATGACTATTCTAAATAAATCTTTCCTGGATACTGGAGAAAAAAAGTTTCATTATAATCCACACCTTACTTTTGAGTGAAACCCTAACAACCAAACGAGCATTATACCTTTCAACGTTCCATTTAGGATCTAATTTGGTCTTATAGACCCACTTGTAACCAACAGGTTTAAAACCTTTTGGTAATTCTTCAAGATCTCAAACGTTATTAAGCTACATTAATTTCAACTCATCATTCATGGCTTCAAGCCATTGAGTTGGTTGAACACTCGTAATGACCTCTTTATAGGAGATAGAATCATTAGTTGTAACAACCGAGAAAATTGGATTAATTATAAAATAATTTTATTTGAATAAATAATGAATAAAGTTATAATATATGTTATATTATAACGAGTAAGCAAGATGAAGGTTATTCTATAACCTAAAAGTGGAATGATATCGTAGTATTCTGGCTACATGATAGAATTTAGGTGTTTGAATTTCTAAGATAAAAATAAAAGCTTTCCGAAAAACACTATTGATCCATTTCTGCTCGGGAATTATTTTTGAACTTCCGGGAAATACGTAATGATAGAATGATAAGGTAGGTTAGATTATGTAATAATAATTCAGTTATGACAAACGCAGTTTTTCGCCTGTGTACTAAATTCGAGAATGTTAAGGAAAGTGAAAATTCAATGAAATGATGATCGTACGTATGATAAGAAAGTTATTATACGAGGTAAGTATGAGTATGATACGAAGTATTGTACATGTATATAATAAAGATAATATAACATATATGATGAACGTTATACGAACTAGTATATAAGAAGAATACGAGGATTATACGTTAAAAGTTTCAACAAATTGTAATGAACTAGTAGGATTTGGTTATGAATTTGGCAAGCCCAAATGAAATATTGTTAAGGCCCAAAGATAAGTAATGCAAGCCCAAGGTTAGGCCCAAAGTTAATTAAACCTAAGCCCGAACCAAGATACGGACCCGTGGATCGAACCGATGGGTCACCCGGTTAGAAAAACCCACGGGGCAACCCATGTGGGCCCCCCATGGTGAGTCATGGCTGGCAAAATAAGGTGGGATAGCTTCCTTTACAAGTTTGGTTGTGGAGGTGGGAATAGTAAGGAGGTGAGACCAATGGACCATTTTGTCCTCACTTTGCCAAGTCTATAAATAGAGAGCTTGGATTGTTTTTGTTGCTTGTTAATTTTCACCAACACTTAGAGCAAATATCATTGAGAGAAAAGTGAGAGTTGTCTTACTAATCCAAGAAGCAGAAGAAGAAGAAGAATCAAGTTAGAACATCAAAGGTAATGAATCCTTAGACCATTAATCTTCATCTCTTCATTGATAGTTTTGATAGAGAAGTGGATATTGGTGGAACATGTATCATAAGGAGTAACAAGGATGGCTACTAATGAACTTAAACATTAATAACCATGTTACAAGAGGAATTATAATCATAGATATAGGAACTAATGAAGAACACTTGAAAATTTATCTTATATTGTTGATGGACAAGTTTAAAACCATCGTGTATAGGATTAGATGATATGTGCTTGGTTAGGATAATAGATGTATGAATGATGGAATGAATCCATTTTGAACGGAGTAAAAATCTCAATCAACAAAGTTATGACGAAATTTACGAGATTAGACGATGATCGTCGAAATCGTGAAATTCTTGGAATGAAAGTCAAAAGTCGATGTTTAACTCGAAAACCTTAGTTTTCAATGGCGTATAGTAGAACTTTGCATTTAAGAGTTGCGAACTCAAGAACGGTCACATTCCGACTTAAAACGAAGAAACAAGCTAAGAACGTTCACGAACGTTTAACGAACGTGTAATAAGGAACTTAAACTGTGAAATAAGTGTTAACGGATTTGGAAACGCAAGTTGTCCTAATTAAATCGTAGTATACAAAATATGTGAGATAACCTCATCATCAATTCCTTCATTTATATCCACATAAAAAAAACAAATATTTCCTTATCATATAAATCAATAATTAATTATTCATAAATAATATTACAAAATCAAAATTATGACAACAAGGTCGTTCCCAGGAAAGAGGAGGCTTTTCGATAAGGATTTTTCCTTACTGGCGCGCAATTAGGTGTGTCGACGTCGGGATTTTTTATTTGTCCCTTTCCGTTACTTGTTCTTTGGTGTTCTCATGTTAGGTGAGATTTGTTTGAAAAAACAAGTGAAAAAGGGCTGACATGTATTATGTCGACGATGGACTGTTAAGAGTCGCTAGTTGATTTTTTATATGGTTGTATCAACACAACCGAGAAAAGGTTTGCACATTGACCCAGAGATGTGAAATCATAAATGTGCCTGATTGAAAACCGAGATTCATTAGGGTCCGGGGACTTGATTATGCGGAGGGAAGGTGTTAGGCACCCCTCGACATCCGTGTTACCACGGTGACCGCTACTTTTCAAGAAACTGTTATATGAATGTGTGTGTGTGTGTGGATCAATGTGCAATTATTTGGAAGTAGTGCGAGGCCTCGTTCGCACCTATATACACAGGGTTTGAATTTGTGTAAAAATTTAGTTTTAAACAAGATATGGCAGTGATGTTTTTTGAAAAAAGATTTTTTCAAACCCTTGTGCTCAATAATAATTGAGACCTTTTACACTCCCATTTTATATTAAGTGTTCGGCTTGATTGTTTTTAATTTTTGAGATGATAAGCATCTTCGGGAAAATAATGTACAAAATAATGCTGAACTCCTCATGGGTATGAAAACCATCTGAGGAAATTTAAACACGGTGAATAAATTTACAAGCTGTTTACAGCTGAAAATGTCCATCACGGGACCCGAATCTAGATCCAGTAGATTGATTCTGTGATCACATGATTCCTAGGTTCACATGATGCCGCAATTGATAATAAAGTAGTAAGATAATAAAAAGGCGTATATATATATATATATATATAAATATATATATATATATATATATATATATATATATATATACTGAGACATGATCACCACCACGAAGCACCTACATGGGGGATTAGAAATATAAATAAAGTTGTAAAAGCAATCAACCGCCATGAAGTAAACTCAAAGTGGGACGAAAAGTAAAGAAAGTCAGAAGATTTGGCCAACCGCCATGAAGTAAACTCCATGCGGGACTAAATGTAAATATATATATATATATATATATATATATATATATATATATATATATATATATATATATAATGTAAATGTAAAATCGTGCTCATCGAATGTAGTTCGACACACATTTGATATATATAAATATATATAAATATTAAAGCAGTAAACGCTTTGGATGTAAAATCCAGGCTCATCGAACAAAGTTCGACACACAGTTCATATATATAAATATATATAAATATTAAAGCAGTAAACACTTCGGATGTAAAATCCAGGCTCATCGGACAAATTTCGATACACAGTTCATATATATAAGTGTATATATATATATACGAAAGCAAATAAACGCTCCAGACCAAAGTCTAGGCTCAATCGAGGCATAACTCGACAATGTTAGTCCATATATATATATATATATATATAAACTTAAATGAAATCACGGACTGAAGTCCGGGCATACACACGCAACACGACTCTCAATGTGAAGAATGGTGTGTGCAGAGATAAAGGGAAAGGCTTTAAATTGTGTAATAAGGCTTACAGTGGACTGTCAAAGAAGACTTCAATAACTTTCAATGGATGAACACTAGGCTCCCGTCGGTAAAAATATGACAGAATATAAGATCAAAAGTGTTTGAAATAAGAAAGCACTTAGTGTGTAGTGTGTACAAAGCAAATTGGACAGGGTTTCCTCGCTATTTCTCTTGCAAATAAGGCCACCCCAAGCCCTCTATATATAGAGGGGGGTGCCACAAGTCTATCTACGGCTACCCAGGATGCCCAACAATGTGGGTCCCGCCGTTTCGAACTACGTACACTCGGACAACGCGCTGTTCGGTCGGACCTTCATAACTTTCAATCCGGGAGTCCGATGGAAGCGTGCCATACCATTTCAAAAATCTCTTTCCGAGAGCTACGTAATGACATAGGATTTGCCCTTTTTGATTCTGGGAAGATGGGTCCATGATTGAAATGACATTTCCGGGTTTCCGTCAGGTAGTCTGTTGAGCCGTTTTGCGTAGTTTGCGCTTGAAAGTTAAGATATGGTTCTTGTGGGACTTCAATTGAAGTAATTTGAGCTGAAATGAATTGATTTTATTTGAGTTGAAGTTGAGTTGGCAAAATGACCATTTTGCCCTTCCTGGGGTTATCTCCGGTTTTCGCGCAGTTGTAGCAGTTTTTTCTTAGGGTTATCTCTGAGGTTGAATTGATGTTGACTTTGACTATCCTCAGGGTTATCTCTGAGGTTGGTTTGACCTCCTGGGGTTATCTCCAGGCTTTGAACTTGATCCTCCGGGGTTATCTCTGAGGTTGGAACTGATTTCCTGGGGTTATCTCCGGGGTTGGAAACTGGATCTCTCGAGGCTATCTCCAAGGTTGAAATTAATGTTGTGGTCTTCCAGGGTTATATATGGAGTGTAAAAAAAATGTTTTTGCCCTCCTTCATAGCTAGTAACAGAAAAAGAAAATTTCGAGTGTCTAAAGATGCCCCTCTTTTATCATGTTCATGCAATGCAATGGAATGGACATGATAAAGATTAGTAGATACTTTAAATATGACAAGGTATTTCTAATGATGTAAATTGCAATGTAATGAATGTTTATGATGAATGTCAAAATGTTTTTGTAAATTGCGATTCAGAATCGCGACTTCATGACTTCGCAAGACTTCGCCAATCGCGACTTTCAGAACTCCTCAGACATCACAATTCAGACATCGTGATATCGCATATCGAAAATCGCAATGTAATGAATGTTATGATGAATGTTAAAATGCTTTCACAAATCGCTTTACCTTTACCGATCATTGTTGATGCCTATGTTGGTGTTGACTCCAATGGTTTTGCATTTAATCGCTAATGCTTGTTTGACGATGATAAGTTGAGATGTTTTCCACATCTCTGATGGGGATGACGTTCTGAAATCACCAGACCTTCCCGATGTATATGCTGGTAGTTTGCAACAGTGCCTACCCTGCTGATCGCCAAACATTTTTGGTTCCCACTCGAACGGTGGTATACGAAGCTTTCATCGCTTAACTGTCTTGATGTTGCACTGAATTGATGCCAATGGTTTTAGAATACTAGATCTTTTGACACCTTCGCTGAAGTATTATTCCAAGGTTTGCTTAGCCAGACTACGCCTGATATTACGCTCACCCTTTTTTGAGGTGATTTGGAGTTTCCTTTCGCTGTTGGGTGGTTGTGCCCCATTTCCTTGAGCGCTTGATTCATAATCCGGTTGAACCGATGTCCCAGAATTTCGCTGACATCCACAGGGGTTTTACAGCTCGTTCTTTTCGGCTTTCGGATTTGAACTTGATTAGAGAGGTCTCAACTGATGAGGGCTTGACGCTGGTTTACATGTTTGATGGTGTAGATTTCCTTCGCTAGACCTTTCATCGCTGGCCTTCTACTCTTGAGTTAAGAAATTTTTTGAGAATTTTCCCCTTTTCTTGTAGGGGCACACTTATGTCGCCATGATTTCTTTCAGGAGTTCTCCCCTTTCTTTTTGATGAGAGGCTTGATCCCGTCTTAAACTCCTTCCCTTTTTTGGCAACGCAAAATGCCCTAGTCATTCCACAAGTTGTTGTCGGGGATTCATAGAAGAGACTCTCTTTGTTGACCAAATTGCGAGTGAATAATATCGGAATTGCCATTGAGATGATGATGGACCATGCTGATGGCACTGACTGGTGCATTTTTTTCTTTAGGGTGGTTGGTAAATGCCCCAGTGTTGAGTTGTCGCTGCTTCCGAGATTGCCCCAATCTTGTTGTAAGGGACCCAATATCTGGTTGTCGCCAATTTTGAAATAGCCCCAGCCTTGCTTGTTGTCTAGGGTAGTTGATTTGACAGAGGGGCTGATAAGATGCCAAGATGGTGAGAAGCTTTTACCTCTGTACCATATGATGAACAGGTAGTGGATGTGGGTTTTTATGTTGATAGCTTTTTCTGGTAGAGATGTCGCTCTAGTTGAGAGGGATGATGCTCTAACTTATAGGGATACCGTTGTTGCTGAGCGGGATGAGGCCAGATCATCTAGAGATGCAGTGATTGTTGAGTGGGATAGCGTTATATCTGCCCGAGATATTGATTGATGAGCTTAGTGTCACCATGCAGTTGGTTGTGGATTTGTTGGCTCATGTAGAGACCCTTGGGAAGGAGATCACAACGTTACCCCCTTCTTCTGAGAGGGATGCCACGTTAGATTTGGTGGCTCGCTTATCCATTGGTTTATAGATGGGCTTGTATTTTTTTGCACAGACTAGTTTAGCCGTTTTGTCATGTACAATACACATTGTATATATCAAACAACATTATATACGGCAGGGAAATATATGTTGATTCACTTCTCTTTTAGTTGTGCCTTGTTACTTGCTTGATATTTGCTTGTTTCTCCAGGACTTTGTGATCTGGATGTATTCTGAACTCCTCCTTGATGGATGGACAGTGAGATGTCTCAGGATTTTTAGAATGGATCGTCGATCTGTGTGTATTCCCTACCATCTTTGGTGTCTTGGGACTGATTTCTGTATGTGGCTATGGATAAGAGTGTGTCTGTTTTTGTAAGACCCCAACTTATTATTAATGAAATTTAATTTTCTCTATTTATTATTTTGAAATAGTAAGGGTTGATGTGATTAATGTGGATAGTTAGGGGTAAAATACGCAAATATTTCAAAATAAGCAAGTGGTTATAAAATATTCATTGTTGTCGGGGAATATTCGTTTGGTCGTGGAATATTCGTCTTTGTCGGGGAATATTCGTATGACGGCAGTAGCGACCATGTGTGGGCTCCATAACCTGAAAGCGATTGGATGAAGAAAAACGACAAATATAAGTTGGTTAAAAATAATCTGGCGTAGTTATTCTGTTATTATCGTTAAAATACTCTTGGTTAAAACACGAGCATTACCAGTATTGCACCAATTATTGATTCTTACGTAAGAAGGCACTACTCAATAATGGTTACAGTAATTACTGTTCAGTATTTTATTGAGTTAATAATTGCTGCGTTGATATTTTATATTGCTGTTGTTTCAATAATTGTCATTACACAATATTTTTCATTATCGAAGCAATAATTCATATTATCTGAATAATATTATTAGATAACATTATTGGCAATGTCTAGAAAGTTCGCCTAAGGAGAGGTTTGGTCACCTAATTGCATGCTGAAGAAGGAGAAATTCTTATTGAAAGCCCCTCTTTCTTTGGGAACCGCACGGTTGTCGAATATTGTGATTATTCTAAATATTATTTGTGAATAATTAATTATTGATTCATATGATGAGGAAAATATTAATTTTATGTGGATATAGATGGAGAAAATTTTAATGTGACAATTGTTGAAAATTGAAATTTTATCTTTTCTCGATAAAATAATTCATTTAAATATATTATTATATTTTAATAATATAATAATGGTGATATTTTTACAACGAATATGGGATATATGAGTATACGAGGAGGAAGAGTATTTTTGTTGCAATAAATGTTTAAAACATGTTAAACATGTCTATGGACCCCATTTATTGATCGAAATTTGATTATAAACAATAAAATTGCCCGTTTGTGGATTTCGGTCAATTTCTTTTGGAATTCGGAAAACTTTCTTCTGCAAAGTTGTAGAGAATTGAATTTCCTATAAAAACTCATGATTCGAATTTTCTGATAAAAGGGCTATTTATTGTGAATTATTGAAGTTCAAGTTCAAAATAATTGATTTTTGGAAGTTTTAATTATTATTTTAAAGAAAAACGTTTTTTGCATTTAAGTGGGCTAACATGTGATATTAATTGCTGAAATCAGATCTTCAAAGATGGGCTAAGGAAATTTATAATATATATTAATATTTTATTAAATTTTCTGCTTTGGTGTTCTAAAGCGTTTTCCTATAAATAGGTGTCTTAGGTTAGAATTGAAAATCACATCGAACTCAAGTTTTCTCTCTCTCTATATTATCGAGCGTATTCTTGTGAGTATTTTGAGTATACTTTGAGTATTGTTAGACGGTGCAAGTTCCTTCAAAGACTATACTTAGATTCCAGCTAAAGTACTAATCTTTCGAGGTAAGGATGTTATTTTCTTCTCAAATGATATTATTTCTTCAATATCATTATCTTTGAAATATTGGTTGGAACTTTTTATCAAATTTGGAACTTTTTCATGTCGGGTTACTATTCATGATTTACTATTCACGAAGTTACTATTCATGAAGTTACTATTCACGAGTTACTATTCACGAGTACTATTCATGAAGCGTGAAGATGTTTTTTTTGTGGAATTTCTATCTTTTGGTGTCGAGTTACTATTCATGTATACTAAGACTATTCACGATACTGACACTATTCAATTTAAAAATAAAATTTCTTCTTTTGTCCAAAATATCTATTCTCGATACTAGCTTTGATTGTATCCATGTTTTGATCATTCTTGAATTTTACACCACTATGATTATTTTTGAGGTATTTTGAACATGGATAAAACAAAGTACGAATCCTTAATCCTTAATCCTTGTCATTTTGTTTCACTTTGGATTCGTTTTTTAAAAATATTTTCATCATCCTCGGTCTTAAATGATGATATTATCGAATATCTTTGGCAGAAAGTGCAAAGATGAATGATTTCTGAAAAATATCTTTGGTCAGAGTGCAAAGATGAATGGATGTTTAGATGAACATGACCAATCGATGAATATCTTTGGCCTCAGAGTGCAAAGATGAATATTTGATTCCGTATGTGTATTGATTGATGTTACAGGGATAAAAGATGAGCGATGAACTTTTAAATTCATACATAGAAGATAGTAGTTTGCATTCTCTACTTAACTCTTCTAATGAATTATTATTTCATTGCATGAATATTGATTTAAAATTTGTTGTCTATTGTATTCTATTAGATTTTTCCCTGTTGAAGACTAACGTAATTTGTTGTATATTATCTTAGTCATAATATTCTTTATCGGGCTAGTTGAGCTCACCCTTTTCCTTTTTGTTCCATTTTCTTCTCGTGAGGCGAAAATATAAGCGAGTACGCAGTCTGGGGTATGGAATGAAGGTTTTAGAAAGGATTGTTTAGTAGTCCTCACCATTTTGTAAAATAATGTATCAATAAATGTGATGAGGATTTATTTGAGTATAAATATTGTCTAGAAGATAATATTTGTATTCAAACTCACGCTTTCTTGTTGTAATAATAAAGTTGTAGTTGTTTTTGTACCATGTATTGACAACTCGTAATATAGTGATGTATACCTATTTTGGGGGCGCCATGCTTTTTTGTTTTTTCTGTGGTGAGACCGAACCATATAACATTTATGTCTACGTACTCCTATTGAAGAGGAGATAAGGTCTGCGTAGTTCGAACCTGGTGTAAGAGGTTCAACGCTGTATGTGGCAGAAATGGTGTAGGAATGTTTTTGTTGTTTTTTTTTGTTTTATTGCGTTCGGGCCATATAAAATGGTTGCCTACGTACTCCTATTAAAGAGGAGATCAGGTCAACGTAGTTCGCCCCAATTTACAAGGCGAATTGCAGATGAAAAGTTTAATCCCATGTACATGATAAATTGAAGGTGTGAAAGGTTTAATCCCTGGTGGGATAAACTGAAATTGTGAAAGGTTTTGAAAACTTGCGGGGAATGTAGGATCTGATGATCCGAAACCAGGCTGCTGGTTGGCAAGTGTGATTGTCCCTGATGGGGCAAATGGGTGTGAAAAAGGTTATATGTAGTGAAGGGTTTGAGAAAACTTGGATTGACTGGGGATTTGGTGATCCAAAACCAGGATGTTTGCTTGATGGTAACTTTTAGACTTAGTACCGTTTCATGGTGTCCAAATTGATGAGTTGCAGAAATTCATCGTCGTCCATTTCCTGTAATCTGAGAGCACCTCCTGTCAATACCTCCTTGACAATAAACGGGCCTTCCCAATTTGGGGCGAAATTTCCCTTGGACTAAGCTTGGTTGTCAACGATCTTCTTCAAAACCAAGTCGTGTTGTTTGAAATGCCGTAGTTAAACTTTTCTGTTGTAGGATCTTCTTTACAAGTAGAGGGTCGCTCATGTGTGGGCCACAGACTCCACCATGGATCTCATCCATGTGTCTCTGAGCTTGGTCTTGGTCTAGACATCTGAGGAGACCTAGTCCTACATCTCTTTTGTAGAGTGCATCTCCGCTCAGGTAGAATTTCATAGTCAGTCGATGGATCCGCCTTCTTTCAGCCGGGCTCGCCTCAGCGGGTGTTGATATATTTTGTGAGTGCACATTGATATGCTGATATCAAGGGTGCTGGATGGGAGGTAACTCATCCGATACTTCTCCAATATAATTCCTATAGGTTGGAGCATTTTGTAGGGCCAATATGAGGGTTGGCATGTCTTCCGTGTCATGTATGTTGATCAAGGAGGCCAAGGTTGCTAGCGCATCCGAAAAATCATTCCTTTTCCGAGGAATGTGGAGGAAGGATTTTTCTTCAAACTCTGAAGCCATCTGTAGAACTTGCCGATGGTAAGGCAGCAACTGTAGAACCTGTTGAAGAGCTCTCTTTTTTTTTTCTTTTTTCATTTTTTCTTCTTCTTTATTTTTATGCATTAGATCGTGGAAAAGAGCCATATGGCTCACTGATAGGTAGTTCCAGCATTGATGAGGCCGAATGACAATCGTCTGTAGCAAAAAGTTCCCCCAAGAGTGATGAATGCAGTTTTCTCACGATCCTTTTCAGCAACCATGATTTGATGGTACCCCGCAAAAGAGTATATGTCATATTAAGTTGTATTGTCAATGAGTATGTGAATGAATGGGACGGGAAAGCTATCTTTGAGACAAGCTTTGTTCAGATCACTGTAATCCACGCAGACTAACACTTCTCCTCCGGGTTTTGGCACGGGGACTATGTTGGATAGCCATTCAAGGTATGTTGACACCATGATGACGCCGACTTGAAATTGTTCCACAATTTCTTCTTTAACTTTTAACCTCAACTCAGGTTTTAATCGCCTGAGCTTCTGCCTAACTGGCTTGAATCCTCCTTTGATGGGAAGGCCATGAATGATAATGTCAGTGGATAAACCAACCATGTCTTCGTGAGACCATGCAAACACATCCTGGAATAGGGTCAAATGAGTAACCATGTCATTCCTTTGGTTTGGAGTGAGGTCCGTACCAATTTGGATTTGTTTGGGGTTTTCCAAGGTTCCGAGGTTTAAAAGAGGTGGTTTGATCAAGATTTGGCTTGGATTTATCTTCGACCCATTCTTTGATATCCTGAGGCACCTCAATGTACTAGTGTATTTTCATCTAGTCTGAGTCCAACTTTACATCAAAGTTACAGTCCTTGTGGAGAATAAGCACCTCATCAGCAAGTCTAGGCACATCTAACTTTAGAGTCCTCAACCAAAATGCTCTCACTTAATATATGAAACTGTTCAATCACATAAAGTGTTAGCATATAATGACAAAAGTAACTGCTAATATTGTACAGAAAAAGTAAGCAGTTATTGCTATCTACAGGGGAGAATGAGTTTCTGCCCATTTTACCCTTGTCGACCAATGCAAGGAGTGTTGCTCCAATTGTCGAGGGCAAAGTCCTGGTGGACTGCAGTGATGGTGGGGCTGTTATCATCCTCCTTTTCTTGAATGATGACCATTATGTCTGGGCAATCATCGTCTAGGGTGTATCTGTTTGTGTGTTCATCATGGACAATGATGCGTATGTTGGACATTATTCTTACAATGTCTTGTTTAATTCTTCGTTCCTCTTCTTCCATGGCGGGATCTGGAACTAGGATTTCTTTCTACTTCACTGGTATTGGTTTAGCAAATAACATAGTCATTACATGGGCAGGCACCTTTAACGGAGACTGTACAGGCTCAAGAACTACAGGTAGAGATAATCGTCGTGTGGCTGAAGCTGAGAGAATCTGTATGTGCTTATGAGGATTCCTGCGACTGGAACTAGCAGTATCCGGAGCTTGGGTTCCTCCTTGTGCGGAGGATTCAAATGTGTACTACGGTATCCTTGTACCTCGAAAGATTGGTGTAGTTCTTTAAGCAGAACAACCAAATCTGTGATTTGTTTACTTAATTCGTCGAATTCTTCCCGAGAAACTGGATTAAGATCAGTCTGGTCAGATGAAGACATAATTAGATGTAGGCTCGTGGCCTTTTTAGATTTTGATCGGGTTACTGGACCAATTATATCCCTACAAAAAAACTTATGTAGTTTAGTCTTAGTGTATGTAGCAATATTACGTAATGTGTCCGTTTAGGAGTATCATCCTGTGAAACGGATGTCAGTTGACGAGATAACATGTCAGGTTTTGATATAAAGGGAAGGCAGGTACACATATTCCTTCATATTTTCCATTACATTGAGATTAACATAGAAATGAAATTACAAGTAATTGAATTTACAAGTAATTGAAATGCGAAAGTATGAAGAGACTTTCCTCCGCGTTTGGTTTATCAGAGGCTGACCTATCTTAGGTTACTCTCGCGATTTTTTGGCATGAAGGTTCCCAAATTATCGCAATTTACTCGACGGGAAGTTAATTTGGTCTTTCAACTGGAGTAAATTTGGGTGGTGCCTTTCCTGAGCCTCGTTGGAATTAGTCTTCCTACGAGTCCACTAATCAAACACCGACAGGATAGCCTCCTGATGGAGGAACCACACAACATACATTCACATACAATGTGTCTCACCATTTATGAAAATGATGACATGTGCGAAGCACTAATATCACAGATAGATATATTGCAGTGCAGTAAAAAAATGTATTCGTACACATTCATCATAAATGTAAATGCAACAACCACACACAAGCATATAACAGTTTTGAAAAGATTGTAATAGCGGCTTAAGCCCTCTTACTGGTGTGTCCCCAGCGGAGTCACTACCTGTCGACGTCAGAATTTTTTATTTGTCCCTTTTCGTTATTTGTTCTTTGGTATTCTCATGTTAGGTAAGATTTGTTAGAGTTTATGCCCTAGAGGCCAATTATTTGATATAATTGCTTAACATTTTGATATTATATTTGATTGAATAAATGAATGATTTTATTATGGTTTTATTTACTGCGTTATATATAAATGTTAACATAATAAAATTCCTTAGAATAGTGATATAAATTATATAGTTTCAAGTATGTGAGTTGAACATGAGATTATATAATTACAATTAGTATCATTGTTCTTAAATGTCCCTAGTCGAGTATAATTGTTGATGGGACAACAATGATGTATTGAGACTAGTATGTGGATTGACTGATGACCAAATCTCATTGGTCATAAATATATGAGATATTAAGTCAATGCATAGAGTGCGTGTTGTAGAACGATGTCTTCGGATGGACCCACCATGAGAATTGTGACAACCCAAATTTTCATAAGTTATTAAAATAAGAATTTAATAACTGAAATTCTTATTACGATGTGATTAATGTAACAATCCAGAATTTTAATTGTAATTATAAATATTTATTGAATTATATAAATATTTAATGGATGTGTTTATTGTTGAATAAATATTTGTTTAATTTCATTTGATTTGATTTAATTAATTATTTGTTTAATAAATAATTAATGGGTTAAAGAAATTAATTGTTATGAGATAATATTCTAATTTAATTTAATAATTAAGTTAGAGAGTTTATAATGATTAAATGATTTATTCAATAAATTGTTATTAGGATTAATTAAATTAAGTATGAAAACTTAATTAAATAAAGTGTGATAAATAACTATATTATAAAGTAGTTATTAAAATAAATTAAAGGAGTTTAATTTAGTTTTGCCAAACAAGGCTTAAATATATTAAGTCTTTAATTTTTAAAGAGTTTTGCCAAATGTAGCCTTTATGGCTTTTGGATTTTAAAATTTGAATTATAAATAAATTAAATTAAATAAATAAAATATATTTACAATTTATACGTTATATTTTGGTAACTGATATTAGTTATTATGATTATTAAGGCCATATCAGTTTTTAGTTTACATATACTTGTTATCAGTTTACTTTTGTTTACGTTAATTGTATGTGGTCTAAGATTGAACCAAAAAAAGAAAAGAAATTTTTTTTTTAGAGAGTTTTGAGAGAGTCTGAGAGAAAAGCAAGAGAGACTTCCTGAGACTTTCAAATAGTCGTCTGTGGTGTTTAACAAAGATTGTCTGAACAAATTGAAGGTATGTCTTTACCATATATGTTTTACGCCAAATTTACTATGAATTTGATTCTCTGTGTTTCTAAATTTGATTGTATTATAAAAATTCTTTACAAAAAGTGTCTGTAATCCATATGTTTTACTAATTGATTATGGAATCATGTGTTTTGGTAATAACTAGCATAGATATATGACTGTAGTTTACATGTACGTTCAAAAATAAGAAAAAATGGTTTTACAGTGATTACATGTACATGAACATGTTTTGTAGGATAACAAAATTAGTATGTGATTGTATGCTAATTGTGAAATTGAACCTTATGTATGTTAATTGGGTAAGAACTTAATGAAAACGTAGTTTAAAGGAATGAATTCGATGGATAATTATGGTTTACAGTGTAAAACCTTGTAAAACAACGACAACAATGGAATTTTATTTTAAAATAGTGTTTCAAGGATTTAACTTCTCTTAAATTATTGTTTAAGTTGTGCTAAATTAGTATATGTATGCTTGCTAATGTTATGTGTGATTTACATAAATTATATATGTTAATTTAGCTGCTAGAAGCCATTAATCCGTTAAGAATTGTTGTGTTCATTCTTCGTAAGCGGTTTACAGAAGTTTTGACGCCTCGTACCAAAAATCGAGCCGCAGATCAGAATCTTCCATGTGCATATAATGTAATCGAAATCGCCACAACGCCAATTTCGTGCTGCAGTGCCACTGTCTGACTTAGTTCTCGCGCCGCGGCGCCGGAATAGTACTATGGGTCGAACAGTTGAGGTGATTCAAGATGATCTGGAACGAGGACGAATAGACCTACAACTTTTGTTCTTCAAGTTTTTCAATTTGAGGTCGGGAACAGGGGTAACAATGGTCATTTGTGGGACTGATATGTATTAGGAGGCAATCGGAGGGCGTCGGGAATGCACATATGCAAATGTAGTGCTCCTGACGATAAAAGATGTTGTCCTAAGTTATAAAACACGAATATTAATAAATATAATGATGCTTAACACTAATAAACGATGTATTAGATGAGTTGTATAAGCATACTAAGCACACACAAGAGAGATGAATCGGGCGTGTGACGAATGAACGTCGAAACGCCGTGCCAAGTGTTAATGAACTTAAAAGTGTTTTAATTCAATTGAAATGAATATTATAAAATATGGAATGGATTTAATATAAAACCAATAAGTAGTCCTAGCAAGACTTAAGCACTTGAATGAACTTCGAATATGAAATACAGTGAGATATAAGTTGAAAGTTAACACAATTAAATTGAACATTGTGTATTTATGATAGGATGGGTTATGAGAAGTAGAGTAAAGTTTACATTACAACTACTATGCGTTGCTATGTGACTAATAGTTAATGTGAATGATTATATAATTGTGTAGGGCACGTGAAGTGTAGATATCTGTAAGCTGTTAAACTGTTATTGGTAAACAACGATCAAGGCAAGTCTTTCAGTTCTTATTTGCTATATGAACTTGATGATTAACTGTTTTAAATCTTTATTGCAAAGAGCATGATGTGTTATATATATGTTGAAAGTATGAATGTTAAAGTCAATTTATGACTATGTTGATTGATTAAAGCCTGCTGATTGAGTAATGACCCAATCTTTATACTTGTTATATGAACTGTACATGTATGTTATATGTTGAGCATGTTATTATGCGCTATGTGATGTATGAAAACTGTTAGATTTTGCTGGGTTGTCGAGCTCAACCTTGCAAATAACCACTTTTGCAGGTTCAAGATTCAAGGTAAACTTATGTGTTGAAAGACATGAATCAGATGTGATACTTGAAGATTTATACACTTTGGTTATGTTATTATTATTTGAACCATGTTTAAGGTTCTGAATAATGTATTAATGTTGAATTGTAATATCGTTTTGCGATGTAAACTATTATAGTATTAAAATGATTCTGAGATATTTAGATGTAAAGGTTAAAGGTTTTGGGAACGAGGATAATTTGTAATAGAAAATTTTAATTATTTCACAAATTTCAATGGTTGTATTATCGTTTAATGATGTAAAATTAGAGGTTGAATGTATTATTAACGACCGAAGTTGAGAATTAAATTGTATGAATTTTGGGGTCGTTAATGTGGAGAATTATGCAAAGTGTAATTAGCAATTCTCATAGTGACAATGATATAATGATCCTCCGACCTGAAATCACTATATTACTACACGAAAATTTATGTACTTTGATATCATCAAAGGTCACCTTTAATAGGGTGGACTATAAAGGTAATTATTGGGTACATCATGATTCGTGTGAGGAATATGAGTGATCTAGATGGAATTTAACCATCCTATGTATTAGGGGTGATATCCATTGGCCTCTTGATTGAGTAGGACTATGAAATGCATGGCCATGCTCAAATAGTGATTTGTTTCATTTAGTCTACTCATTGATCAAGAAAACACAGATTAAATTATGAAAAGAATGACACATTCCATGACTCAAGTTTAATCTAGGATATTAAGGTTAAAAGGATTAAATTACATTGAAACATTGGTCATGAAAAGGTTGCATCGAATCATCGATCTTATTATTACTTGGGTAACAGTGATGCATTACTAGATACCGCTCACTGTTTATAATTTTATAATATGATTTTAAAATTATTGTCAACGTAATAATAACCTATAGGGTCACACACAAAGAACGTAATTAAAAGGGAATTAATTTAAATTGTAAAGATTTAAATATGTCAATATGATTGATATAATTTAAATTACGAATTTAAATTAATAGGATAATTTATATATAGGTATATTAATTAAATAAGACTTAATTAAGATATATACATATATATAAATTTGGATTTTATTTTAATTAGATTAGGGTTTTGATTAATTCCTATTAACTATTATATATATGATATATAGCAGCCATTTTAGGTAACGAATCATAACCTAAGAAAACCTAGCCGCTTCTTAGAGAGAAACTAGAGAAAAAAGCTTTGAAAATCCTCATCCTTGGTGGCTAATCTGCATGTTCCTTTTTCTGCAGATCGTCTGACGATTCATGCATTAAATGTGGATACCGTAGATCTGTGAGTTCGTTAGGATTGTGTTGGAGATTCGACCGCATCGATTCTAGCTTCAATAATCGGTATAAATTTCTAACCAATGAATTAATTTGGTTTTCGCATGGATCCTATTTTAGGGTTTTGAAATTGAACTTTAAATTGTTTATATTCCGCTGCGTTTTATGTGCCGAAACCCAACAAGATTTGTTTAAAAAACAAGTGAAAAAGGTCTGACATGTATTATGTCGACGATGGACTGTTAAGAGTCGCCAGTTGACTTTTTATATGGTTGTATCAACACAACCGAGAAAAGGTTTGCATATTGACCCAGTGATGTGACACTGCTAAACGGGTCGGTGAAACCAAGATTCATTAGGGTTCGGGGACTTGATTATGCGGAGGGAAGATGTTAGGCACCCCCCGACATCCGTGTTACCACAGTGACCACCACTTTTCAAGAAACTGTTATATGAATGTGTGTGTGTGTGTGTGGATCAATGTGCAATTATTTGAAAGTAGTGCGAGGCCTCGTTCGCACCTATATACACAGGGTTTGAATTTGTGTAAAAATTCAGTTTTAAACAAGATATGGCAGTGATGTTTTATAAAAAAAGTTTTTTCAAACCCTTGTGCTCAATAGTAATTGAGACCTTTTACACTCCCATTTTATATTAAGTGTTCGGCTTGATTGTTTTTAATTTTTGAGATGCGAAGCATCTTCGGGAAAATAACGTACAAAATAATGCCGTACTCCTCATGGGTATGAAAACCATCCGAGGAAATCCAAACACCGTGTGAATAAATTTACACAAGTCGCTACCAATGAAAATGTCCATCACGGAACCGAATCTAGATCCAGTAGACTGAATTTGTGATCACATGATTCCTAGGCTCACATGATGCCTCAATTGATAATAAAGTAGTAAGCAGGTATATATATAAAAGCTGTAAATATATATATACAAACATGATCAGCCACCACGAAGCACCTCCATGGGGGATCAGAAATATAAATAAAGCTGTAAAAGCAATCAACCGCCACGAAATAAACTCCAGACGGGACGAAAAGTAAAGAAAGTCAGAAGATTTGGTCAACCGCCACGAAGTAAACTCAAAAGTGATTACGTGTAAATATATATATATATATATATATATATATATATATAATATGAAAGCAAATAAACGCTCTGCATCAAGTTCAGGCTCAATCGAGGCATAACTCGATAATGTTAGTCCATATATAAAATATATATAAGTATATATATATATATATATATATATATATATATATATATATATACAAATCGAAATGAAACCACGGTCCGAAGTCCGGGCATAAACACGCAACACGACTCTCAACGTGAAGAATGGTGTGTGCAGAGATGAAAAGAAAGGCTTTAAAGTGTGTAAGAAGGCTTACAGTGGACTGCCAAAGAAGACTTCAATAACTTTAAATGGATGACCACTAGACTCCCGCCGGTAAAAATATGACAGAATATAAGATCAAAAGTGTTTGAAATAAGAAAACACTTAGTGTATAATGTGTACAAAGTAAATTGGACAGGGTTTCCTCGCTATTTTTCTTGAAAATAAGGCCACCCCAAGCCCTCCATTTATAGAGGGGGGTGCCGCAGGTCTATCTGCGGCCGCCTGGGATTCCCAGCAATGTGGGTCCCGCCGTGTCGAAGTACATACACTCGGACAACGCGTTGTTCGCTCGGACCTTCATAACTTTCAATTCGGGAGTCCGATGGAAGCGTGCCATACCATTTCAAAAGATCTTTCCAAGAGCTACACAATGGCATAGGATTTGCCCTTTTTTGATTCCCGGAAGATGGGTCCATGACCGAAATGGCATTTCTAGGTTTCCGTCAAGTAGTCCGTTGAGCTGTTTTGCGTAGTTTGCGCTTGAAAGTTAAGATATGGTTCTTGTGGGACTTCTATTGAATTAATTTGAGTTGATTTGATTTGAGTTGAAGTTGAGTTGGAAAAATGACCATTTTACCCCTCCCGGAGTTATCTCCAATTTTCGTGCAGTTGTAGCAGTATTTTCTCAAGTTTATCTCTGGGGTTGACTTCATGTTGACTTTGACTGTCCTTAGGGTTATCTCTGAGGTTGGTTTGACCTCCTGGGGTTATCTCCAGGCTTTGAACTTGATCCTCCGGGGTTATCTCTGAGGTTGGAACTGATTTCCCGGGGTTATCTCCGGGGTTAGAAACTGGATCTCCCGGGGCTATCTCCGGGGTTGAAATTATTGTTGTGGTCTTCCAGGGTTATCTCTGGAGTGTGAAAAAGACGCTTTTTCCCTCCTGCATAGTTAGTAACAGGAAGAGAAAATTTCGAGTGTCTACAAGGTGACCAAACCCCTTTACTAGACAGAACTTCCTTAGACATCGCCAATAATGCTATCTAATAATATTATTCAAATAATATGAATTATTGATCTGATAATGGGAAATCTTCAGTCAAAGTTGACAATTATTGAAACAACAATAATATAAAATATCAACGTAGCAATTATTGAATCAATAAAATAAAATATTGAGCAATAATTCTTCGTAATAATTATTGAGTAATGCCTTCTTACGTAAGAATCAATAATTCAAAAATATTGTGCGGTACCATACCTTCTTGCTACATCAGCAACCACGCCAGATTCATCAGATTTTTTAACCTTCGGGTATTCCAACGAAGTTAATTGTAATAATTATGTCATTATTTATAAAAACTCCAACTATCGTTTTCTTTATCCGATTGTTTTTCGTTATGGGGCCCACAAATTGCTGCGCCGTCGTACGAATATTCTCCGACAACAAGAATATTCCACGGCCAAACGAATATTCCCTGACAATAATGAATATTTTATAACCACTTGCTTATTTGTAAAATTTACACATTTCACCCATAACCAAAGCATTATATCAAATTAACACCTTATTATTCAAATTAATATTTAGAGGAAATTCGATTTTATTTATAAAAAGTTGGGGTCTTACAACCTCCCCTCCTTATGAAATTTTGTCCTCGAAATTGACGTACGTACCTGGTGTTTCGAAAAGGTGAGGGTACCTCCCTTTCATTTTCGATTCCAACTCGCAGGTCATTTCCTCAATAGCATGGTTCCTCCACAAAACCTTGACTTGTGGTATAACCTTTGTGCGTAGAACATGCTCCTTCCTATCTAAGATCTTGACAGGTACCTCCTCGTACGTTAAATCTTCGGTTATCTCGTCTGGTTCTAACTCAATAATGTGGTTTGGGTCTTTCACATATTTACAAAGCACAAATATGTGAAACATATTATGAACACGAGACATGCTTGGAGGTAATGCGAGTCTATAAGCTACATTTCCTATTCAGTCAAGAATCTCAAATGGACCAACAAATCGTGGATTGAGCTTTTCTCTCTTCTCAAATCTTGTAACTCCCTTCTATGGAGCAACACGTAACAATACATGATCCCCAATATTAAATTTCATATCCTTTCGATGAAGATCCGCATAACTCTTTTGTCTATCCTTTGCCGTTTGTATACATTGTCGGATCATTTGAATCTTCCTTGAAGTCATACGTACCAATTCTGGTCCCAACAACGTTGCTTCATCCACCTTGTCCCAACATACTGGAGAGCGACACTTTCGTCCATACAATGCTTCGAATGGAGCCACACCTATACTTGCTTGATAACTGTTGTTGTAGTAGAATTCCACCAATGGTAGGTACTTATCCCAACTCCCTTTGAAATCTAAGACACATAGTCTTAAGAGATCTTCAAGAGTTTGAAAAGTCCTTTCTGATTTCCCGTCCATTTGAGGATGGTATGGCGAACTGAATCATAAATTCGTGCCCATAGCTTTCTGCAAGTTAACCCAAAATCGTGAAGTGAATCTTGGGCCACGATCCGAAACTATGGATACTGGCATGCCATAAAATCTCACAATCTCATTCATGTACATATGAGCAAGACGTTCAAGGGAATAAGTCTCATGTATCGCCAAGAAATTAGCAGACTTGGTTAATCTATCAACAATAGCCCAAATCACATCTATACCTTGAGAAACCTTGGGAAGACCCATAACGAAATCCATGGTAATGTATTCCCACTTCCATTTTACAATCTCAAGTGGTTGCAATGGACCCTTTGGCACTTGATGCTCCGCCTTTACATGTTGACAAGTTAAACACCTCGAGATAAACTCCGCGATCTTTCTCTTCATATTACTCCACCAAAATGTATATCGAAGATCATGATACATTTTGGTACTCCCAGGATGGATTGCAAAAGGTGTGTTGTGTGCCTCCATCATGATTCAATGCTTCAAGTCAAAATCGTTAGGAACACAAAGTTTGGAGTTGACTCGAAGTTTTCCTTCTTCGTCGATTCTTCCTTCTGGAATAACACCTTCTTGCACTTTTTTCTTCATACACATCAGCTTCAGGTCCGTAGCTTGAACAGCTTTAACTTTATCGATTAAAGTCGGTTCTACTCGTATGTTTGATATCATCCCGTGGGTACTTGGAGCCTTTACCTCTATCTCCATCCTTTGCAAGTCATACAAAATGGGCCTTTGTGTTAACAACATCGCACTTGTACCCGTATATGATCTTCTACTCAATGTGTTAGCTACCACGTTTGCTTTTCCAGGATGATATTGGATGGTATGGTCGTAATCTTTCAACAACTCGAGCCAACGTCGTTGTCGCATGTTGAGTTCCTTTTGGGTAAAGAAATATTTGAGGCTTTTATGATCCGTATAAATCTCCACTTTCTCCCCATACAAGTAGTGTCTCCAGATCTTCAACGCGAAAACAACTGCTGCCAACTCCAGATCATGAGTAGGATAATTCTTCTCATATTCTTTGAGTTGTCACGAGGCATAGGCTATGACTTTCCCATGTTGCATGAGAACACATCCTAACTCTTTGCCTGAAGCATCGCTGTAGATAACAAATCCATCCGAACCAGATGGTATTGTCAGAACAGGTGCCAAAATGAGTCTCCTCTTGAGCTCTTGGAAACTCTTCTCGCATTCCTCGCTCCATACGAATTTTGTATCTTTCCAAGTCAGCTGAGTTAACGGAGTAGCGATTCGAGAAAATCCTTCCACGAATCTCCGATAATAACCAACTAAGCCCAGAAAGCTACGTACTTCGGTCACCGTCTTTGGTTGCTCCCAACTTTGTATTAATTCAATCTTCGTCGGGTCAACAGATACTCCATGTTTTGACACCACATACCCAAGGAATGCTACTTCCTCAAGACAAAACTCTCATTTCTTCAGCTTAACATATAGCTTGTTATCACGAAGCCTTTGAAGTACCAGCTTCAAATGGCGCTCATGATCTTCACGACTTTTGGAATAGATGAGGATGTCATCAATAAAGACAACAATGAACTGATCCAAATATTCTTTGAACACACGGTTCATCATATCCATAAAAGCAGCAGGAGCATTAGTCAATCCAAAAGACATGACTAAGATTTCATAATGCTGTCTGGATTTACGGCGGCGGGTCTTGAATATCCTCGCTTTTAATCGTCGGTGATGATATCCGAATCGAAGATCGATCTTTGAAAAGAATTGTGCTCGTCTAACCGGTCGGTGAGCAGTCATCAATGTGAGGTAGAAGATACCTATTCTTGATGGTGACATGGTTCAATTCTCGATAGTCAATACAAAGTTGCATACTCTCGTCTTTCTTCTTTATGAATAAAACAGGAGCACCCCAAGGAGATGTACTAGGACGAATGAAACTAATGTCTAACAACTCCTGTAGTTGGACCTTTAACTCCTGAAGTTTAATAGGAGTCATTCGATATGGGGTTTTAGAAATGGGTTTTGTACCAGGCTCAAGGTCAATAAAGAATTCAACTTCACGTTCTGGGGGTAGACCGGGAAGTTCTTCAGGAAATACGTCAGGAAATTCACTAACAATAGAAATATTATTGAAATAAGATGTTGACGTATCTCCGGCTTCAAACCTCTTAAAAACATTCGCGCCATTCTCTCTCTTCATTATCCACCAGTGGGGACGAACCGTGATAACTCCGCAAATTTTGCCTCGTATTGCGACACGGTGGTCATATTGTTTTGTTCCAACTTGATAAACTCCACCTCCTTCATGTGGCGAATACTTTCGGAAAGTATTTGTCGTTGAACGACTCTGGAACTTCTCCCAAGATATCTTGATCTGCAAAGAGTTGAGTACGTTTCTACCGATTCCCACCAAAGAATCTCTCTCCGCCAAGCAACATAAAGGCGTGAAAGGAACCTTTTGCTCCTCGGAGCATCCCAAGACATCAAATATCTTGGTAATCTGCTTTATCCATGCTTCCGCCAAAGTGGTTTTGGCTCTCCTTAAACTCCGGTGGTCCCTCCTTGAATTGTTTAGCGGTGACCGCCTTGAGAGTTTTCCGTGCTTCCACCTACGTTTTGGACAGAGTCGCTCTCTACTTTCTTTGTTGCATAAATTCGTAAAAGCCTCTGAACATTTGATCATTCATCATTTGGTCGGTGTTGTTGTTTGCATGAGGATTATCGCCTTCACGATGCACATTATCCTCGATTATTGATATGTGGTGAATCAACGATCGCTGCGCTCCATTCTTATTCTCAACATTCTCGGATGTCATTTTCAGAATCTTGCCACAAAACAAAAGGTTAATTGACATGTAACAAATTATCCCTATCTTCCGACCAACCAATAAAATAGCACATAAACTTAGGTAGGTCATACTAAATGAAGGTATTCCCTCCTCCTCCTAGTACTATTCTCACATCTTAGCCAGGGATCATATCCCATGCTCGATACTGAACCGTGGCGCCCCCAAAATTAGGTATACATCACCCATCTTGGGTCGCCACTTACATGGTACATGAATTTAAATACAACTTATTAACATAACCATAGGTATACAATACGACATAAACTGTGAGTTTAAATACAAATATCATCTACTAGATATTATACAAACTCAAACAAAAAGTCATCATTACAGTTATTATCACACTATTTTACGAATAGTGAGGACTACTAATGCTATCTTGGGACCATCACTCGTTTCCTCGAGCTCGTCCCGGTATATATTCTCATTTCTCGAAGAGAACGGTGAAAGAAAGGGTGAGCTCAACTAGCCCAAGAAGAAATATTATGACTAAGATAATGCGAATAAATTATCAATAGTCTTCAACAATGTTAAACCGATAAAATACAATAGACAACCCGGTTTAATCTGCAGCTTGAATATCAATCTATTAAAAGAGTCAAGTAGAAAATAAAGTCTACTATCTTTTAGGTTTAAAAGTTTTTCATCATTTATTATAGCTAAGACTCAAACTTTAATAAATATTCCACATCATCGAATCACCCCTGCACTACTGATTCGAGGATATTCTTTAGTATCACGACCACAATTATTCATGCTTTACTACGGGCGAGAATATTTGTGTATTCATTAATGGTTATGATCATGCCAACAATCATCCACCAATGCACTACGGCATCGAGGATTTTATCACATCATTTGTAACATTACGGTCATGATTACAATCGAATAGTCTCTCGGTCATAATCATACCAAGTCCATCTACGCACTACGGACCACGATGACTTTCAACATAATATAAACATGAGGATGATGACAATGATATAAGAATTCAATAAAACAAGTTCAAGAATTATTTTATCCGGGAATTATTAACGTCCAAATTAGTAAAATTCAAGAATGATCGTAAGAATATTTCCATGAAAAGATATCTTTGGATGAAACGCAAATATCAAGGATATTCTACTAATTTCATGGAGTATAGAAGTCAAAGTTTTAACCAACTGGGTATAATAAAGAATGGAATAACAAAAGAAATCACCATGGATGCGGTATTGCGCATGACGGTGTTATTCAATGTAATAATAATAACGGAACCGGTCGGTGAAATTCACAATCAAGCGGGATGTTCCAACGAGAATAATAAAGATGGAACCGGATCCGGTGTAAGACACACGAGATAGGATATTCCAACAGAATGATAAAGACGGAACCGTGTTGATTGTAAAACACACGACGTGGATGTTCCAATGAATAATAATAAAGATTTTACCCAGTCCTGGTGTAAAACACACGACAGGATGTTCCAGCAGAATAATAGAAGAATGTCACCAAGTATAGGTAAATCAGCATGATCGAGTTATTCCCACGAATAATAAGCAATGGAATAACAACAGTTCTCTTCATGAATAAGGAAGAATAACACCCCTTACTTTTGGTAGGAGATTGAATCTTTATGAGATGTAGTAACAAAATACTCTTCTTCTTTCTCTCTTATTCTTTCTATACTTTCTCTCTCTATAGCTTGAATGAATTAAGTGAAAAATAATGAAGCCCTAGGCAAGTGGCTTGACGACTAATGATGTGAAAAGAAAAGTGGTTTGACGCCTATAATGTGAAACGACAAGTGGTTCGACGCCTGGTAAAGGTAATTACTATTAACGAAGGTAAATACTATTGACGAAGGTAAATACTATTCACAAGGGTAATTAGTATTGACGAAGGTAATTACTATTGACGAAGGTAAATACTATTCACAAGGGTAATTACTATTGACGAAGGTAAATACTATTGACGAAGGTAATTACTATTCACAAAGGTAATTACTATTGATTTAAGAGACTCTTAGATGATGACATATGAACCCCCATAAAATAATCAAACTTACCACAAATCATAACACATATTTAATCTTTCAACAATTATTAATCATTTATAACTTGTCGTCTCAATTATTGATTTAATACTATAACATATTATACGATGATAATCTTGTGACAATAATTGAATCAATAATATAAGAGATATGATCTTGCAATTCTCAGTAGCAATAATTGAGCATAAATGAGTGACTTCTCACGTAAGCATCAATAATCAATCTGAGTGTCTTCTATGCAACCACGCGTATTCATCGTACTTTACCACCGGGTAGTTCAACGGCTTTTATCGGTAACACCTCCATTGTTATTTTTTATAAAATATTTTGTCGTTTTCTCAATCCGATGAATAATTCTATTAGGGGTCCACCAATGATTGAGTAGTTATGCGAATATTCCCTAAAAAGAATATTCCCCACCAAACGAATATTTTATAACAACTTGCATACTTTACAAAATTTATAAATATTACCCACAACTATAATAAAGATATCAAATTTATTCCATAATATTCAAAATAATATTTATAGAAAAAATTCATCTTTATTTATAAAAGTTAGGGTCTTACAAACATGGTTTAGATCAGTCCACCTTCTCTCCAAAACTGACAACTCCAGCTCTCTTTGATCTTTGAAGTTCTTTCTCATTTATACTTCTTCCCAATCCTTCCGTTGGAAAGTAACCGTTGAAGGCTATTCAAATATCTTCACAGATCTCAAGTTGCTTGAGGTAGGCGCTTGATGTGACTTGTCATACTTTTTCCGACGTCTGCGATCTCTTTGTTTCACCTACCCCGCCGGATGTATCACTTTAATGTCTTGGGCAAGTCGAAGACTTTATTACCTCTTCGATTTCTCGATCGAGAGGTTGTCTATTGCATCGATGCTCTCAATAAGCACTAGTCCGAATGTTACCCTTGATTGAACCGTTGCCAATGCTTGGTCTTGGTATTCAACTCTACGATTCGATGCATGTCTTCAAGGACCTGATCGTAGTGTCTTGTTGATTGTTGCTTTCGTTGACTAGTAGAGTTAACACTACGATCCTGAAGAGTGTTGCTTGGATCTTCATCGACAACACCTCTTCAGACATATTGTCTGATGCTTCAATACTTACATTTTGCTTCAATTTCTCTCGATCATCGATGGCCTAATTCCTTGCTCGGTCCCCTTCGAATATCAAGACACTTGATTTGGCGGCGCGTCCAACTTTCTTTCTCCTGGTGATCTTTCGCTCACTTATCATCAATGAACTGACCCTGCACTTAATCACTTTAGCCTTGCTCTTCAGAAGCTGACCAGTATCTTGGTTCACCTTCCATTAGTTCTTTCTTTGTTTGACAAACACTACGATCCTGGTTGCTTCCAAGATCTTCCAAGATCGTTGTCTTCTGTTCTCTTGACAGTAACTGCAACTACGATCGTTCTCTTAACACTACGAAGCTGGACTTGAAGAGTTCGTTGTGAACTGTAAGAAAGCCAAGTCTGCTGGACTTGAAGAGTTCAAGAGTGAACTAGAGAAGTTCCTAGACTGCTGGTCTAGAAGGAATCTGTGTGATTCAGAAGATTGTAAAAGACATCCTTAGTGGATATCATACTCGTTGAGTAGAAGAGTGGACTAGGAGCTTTGAGTGCTCTGAACCACTTAAAAACAACTGTGTCGTTTACATTCATGCTATATCTGCTATAACTGCTATATCTGCTATAACTGCCTTACTCGCTCATAACTCCATTACTTGGTAAAGAAGATTAAAATAAATACTAATTCCGTTAAGTTTTAATCATTATCTAAGAACAAGTTTAAAAAGGAAAAGATTTTCAAATATCTATTCAACCCCCCCTTCTAGATAACTTGTGCCTACTAGGAACTAACAAATAGTTTTGTTGGTTTGTCCTATAATAATCCGCGTGCTTGCCTTCTCTGTGCTCCACGTAAGCAAAAAAATGGTGTCAACTTGCACAGTCAGCATTCCGTCCGTTTTTTGGACGGAAATCGAACGGAATGACCATTTTGTAAGTTTTTGAGTGTACAGTTATTCGATTGTAACAAAAAAGTTTCGGTAATCACAATAAAAACTAGACCCCAGTACAGTGACTAAAAGGTTATTTATCCCATAGTTCAAATATTTAAAAGTCACAAATTTACTATAAAAACATATATATACTCATACCAAAAGCGTTTCCAAGTGACCCTCACTTGTATGCTGTTTATTAGTTTTTCCGATTTACCATGGAGTTCAACCCCAAAGGATACATCTTCTTTAAACTCCTTGTCCGTGTCCTTGCTTTTCAGATGTGCACAAACTGTGAGGTTGGACTTGACTGGAACGGCTACTACGAACCTGCACAATGGAATTGACTGCCCATCTACTACTTCTACGCTTTCACTCGAGTCCTTGAGGAAGAGAAAACTCTCACAATGAGGATCAACCATCACATCATTTTTAGCGGTGATCGATCCATAAACGCCTTTTATCATTTCACCTATCAAGCTAACCTCTCACATCGGCTTGCGTAAGGCCGTTGAAGAAGAAGGCGTCGTCACTATGCACACACTTGTCCATCCTCGTCCTCAAGTTCCTCATATAAGGGAATGTCGAATAATTAAATTTGAAAGAAATAGTTAAAACACTCACTTTGAGGAATTTATTAGGAAAAAGTGGTCATCATAGTCAAAGCAGTCCTTGCAGTTTGTGATGCGTTTGGGTTAGTGTTCGGAGGGGTTGGTGAGATTCAGATCCCAAAAGACAGTGATAGTACTATCGATCGAAATAGCAGTAGGATTGAGGCCGGTCAATAGCAGATCACCTCCATTCTTAATATATTGGGAGTCATCACTCCTATAGATGTATTTATGAGTATTTGAATTATCATGGATCAAGATTTTACCTGACAGGTCGCCTCCCCTGTGGAACTCCACCCGAAACACCTCCATCAGCATATCTCCACGATTTGGATCCGCTATAAATCTCTTGCCAAAGAGATCCGGGGCATCGGACAACACCTCATCGGAGACCTCCTTTTCATCCTCGCGGTGGCGCTTCTCGAGGGAGTAATCCCTGTTTTCCGTCTAAAAATTTATGTCCATCTCCAGATCTGATTCAACAATTTTAAATCGAAAGTTGTCCTCATGATGCGCTTACCCGAGGGAGTAATCCCTGTTTTCCGTCTGAAAATTTATGTCCATCTCCAGATCTGATCAACAATTTTCGTCGAAAAGTTGTCCATAATCTCGTTTTGGGTATCTTAATTTGGGTTAGGTTGGGTACAATTGGGTTTTTCAGAATTACAATTTTATTACTCCAGCCCAAACTTCAATCATGTTCGGGGAGGACATATTTTAAAGGGTCCTTTACATAAGTATACAACAAATAGAAAGTAATTACAAAAAAATTGCATCAACTAAATAATTACAAAAAGAGTGTAATTAGGACTCATATTACAAAAATAGTACAATTCACATTAATAAAGAAACCTAAAATCAAGGACAAATAACTGTCATAATTAATAATTCAAATTCAAATATTTGGATCTAACAACCAAAACAAATTCAAATTCAAAATTATAATTCAAATTTAAATATTCAAATTCAAATCTTCATCTCCCTCACATACACTTTGAAATAATAGTCCACTCATACACCGTAGCCGCCTACCACATTATTACTCCGCCGCTACACCGCCGCGAATCTCCGTTATCCAAAACGCCAATGAGAATAAGAAGAAGATTCGCCCTACAAAAAGTTTAAAAATAAATAGATGTAACTTTTAATGTTCTGAAATTTTTTTTATAACTACTTTGTTACTCATAAATAATAAAATGGTTACCTATGTATGAATGGTTGGCTACCAACTGCATCACATTCAAACAAAATTGGTAACTTAATAAAATTGAATTGGTTACCTTGGTCTGAAGGTTTGGTTACCAACTGCACTATGAAAAAAATACAATTGTGGATGTGAATTAGTTACTTTGGTATGAAGGTTTTGTTATCTTGGTACGAAGGTTTGCTTACCTTAATCTGAAAATTTGGTAACCATAACCAACTATACTAAGGAAAAATTTAAAGTGTGGAGGTTGATTGGTTACTTTGATATGACAGTTTGGTTACCTTGGTATGAAGGTTTGGTTACCATCATTCAGTATTCATATCCACCGCCACCACCGCCTCCACTGTTGGATGAATTTTGTATCATCGCCGCTTCTGAACTTGGGGTTGCTTTATCAGCCTGCTCAAACGATTCTGCCAGGTGAGCCAACAATTGAGTGGAGTTGGAATCTTCTTCCTTCAATACCTTCCACTGGGAGAAATTCTCAACCGGGTTAAAAAACGAGTAGACATATTGAGACACGATCCTCAGGATTCTTCTTAGTACCCATATTTCCTACATATGATTTTAAAAAGCAGGTTCCGGTGTTTGCATATCATCACTTAGTTTTAGTGGGGTTGGATAAGATGACGACTTTGATACACTTTCATTTTCAACTAGTTCAGATTGCTTTGAGTTTTGGCTATAAACTTTCGATGAAGAGCCTTTTGATGAAAATGAAGATACATCATACTGGCAGTCAAAATGAACAGATTTGTTTCTGCATTGCACACTAGTAGATTGAGGAGAAAGAGAAAAATCTATAACTAATCCCTAAATTAAGAAATTCTAATTGAATTATAATTCCCTAAATTAAGGAATTCTACTTACACTAGAATATGTAAATAAATATGAAAGTGTATTAGTTATGTAAATATTAAATGAGTGCACTATTGATGTAATTATTTTTAAAAATGTATTAGAATATGTAATTGTTCCTATTTTAAAATTATTTATAAGATAAAATTAATAATAACTTATGTCATATTAAGTGATAATTTATAAATAAAAGTGTTCAATACTTTTTTTGATTCATAAGTCAAAAATAAATTTAAAATAAAATGTAAAAGTATTTGATTAAAATAATTTATAAGTTAAAATAAGATGTAAACACTATTAAAATAAGGGTAAAAGCAGTCTTTAGATTTGGTCAAATTTATTTATTTTAGAATGTTTTATAAGTCATTTTTAATAAATTAAAATATATTACTTATCAAAATAACTTTAAAATCAAATAGTAAGTCACCCAAACACTTTAACAATAAAAAAAATAACTTATAAGTTGATTTACACTTCTAATACTTCCTGGTTTGGAACAAAAAGTAAATAATAACATATCCCCAAAAAAATCGCATTTACCAAATTTACAATTAAATATATATTAGAAGTATTTCATGTTTACTCCTAAAATAGTAAATTATTAGTTTCCATGTGATGACTTAAAATAAAATTTAGACTTGGAAGGTATTTGAAAATAACTTATAAGTTGGTTAATCCAAGTCATAAGTCATTTTGCACTATTTAATACTTTGTTCGGGAACAATTTTTAAGGCTCTATTCGGGAAGAACTTATAATAAGTTTTTTTTCATTATTAAGGTGTTTGTCAATCACTTATTTTTTCATTTATAAATTAAGTTTTAAGTCAAAAAATAAGTAATTATTTGTAACTTATTTTAAAATGACTTATAAGTTAATTTAAAATAAATTAGTTTGACAAAATATAATGTTCATTTGTCCCTCTTTTTATTAATGTCATTATTAATAATCTTTACATTTATTTTAACTTATAAGTCATTATGAGCCAATTATCTCCATAATTAATTTTTAATTTTATTTCTGACTTATAAGTCAAATTAATATTGAACACTTTTATTTATAAGTCCCAACTTAAAAAAACTTATAAGTCAACTTATATTTCAAGTTATAAGTCATTTTAAAATAAGTCATTCCTGAACAGACTCTTAAGTTCGTCAAACCAACTTATAAGTTGTTTTTCACTACTAAAAGTATTTGACATTAATTAGACTTATAAGTCAAAAATTAAGTTAAATAAATTAAGAATGTGTTCGACTCATAATGACATATAAGTTACAATAAATATAAAGATTATTAAAAAACATTAATAAAAAGAGGGGCAAAATAAATATTATATTTGGTCAAACTAACTTATTTTAAAATAATTTATAAGTTATTTTTAAATAAGTCGTAAGTAAGTACTTTTTTTTTTTACTTCAAACTCAACGTATAAGTCAAAAAATAAGTGGTTGTCAAATACCTTAATAGTGAAAAATAACTTATAACTTGGTTTGAACAATTTATAAGTTGTTCGTTGATGCGATTTTAATTGGTGTGATTTGTTAGATGTTTAATTCAAGATGGGTCGGTAGAGTTTCTTTCATATGATTGGAGGAATAGGTATATGACAGAAGTATTAATAATGTAATAATTAATGCCGAACCTGTGTTCTTTAAATGAATTTGGAGGAATTTGTACTGATGCCGTATGATTCTTCCCGTATAATTCCCCCACCGGTGGAGGGTACTCTGTAGGGTTCAGGCGCGATCTTAGCGCCGAAACCATGTAAGTCATTTATCTCTGCTTAGATGTGCCCCTTGTGTTGGAGTCCTTGCTCACGCGTGTGATGGTATCAACGACAACGTCCATTTTGCCTTCGCAAATAGCTGATGCTGCCTCGGTTAATGACTGTTTGGGACAAATAACCGACGAAAAAGTCGATGAAGATGAACAGGAAGAAGAAGAAGTCGGCGACGGAGAAAGGCCGATCAGGCTTTGAATCGCTTGGGACCACTGGTTGTTGATCACAGTTCGCCTTGTAGGCATAATGATGACCCACCCACCATTTAAGATATAGGCATAATAAAGATAGAGTAGTTAATGATCTAGGTATAATAAGATACGCATATAAAATGTAGTAGTACTACAAATGATATTTTTTGTAAAAATATTAGTCGTACTAGCTAGGTATCTTGATCTCATAAATATATATACCAGATCAAATTTTTAACTATTCTACTACGCAAGATCAAGTTTGATTTTTGAACAGTCCAGAGTTTTTGCTGAATAGTTATAAGTCAGAATTTGAGCACTCAAATGAATGAATTTGAACAGTCCTATATTTTGACTTTTAATTCATTAAGTACTGTACGAAAGATCAAGTTTACAAATCTACACAAAACAAGAAAATAGGACTTGTAAGTTGTAACAATGAGATTACATCAAAATACATTGGAAAACTTAATACTTGGAGAAAATCTAGGAAACAAATTTTTAATAATTATATACTACAATTAAACTTGAATAGTGTAATTTAAAAAAACAGAATCTAATTAAATTAAATATCACCTATTTATGTATAATATAATAGTAATAAAAAATAAAAAAATTCTCTTACTAATAAAAAAATCAATTATTATTAGATCAATTTAGCTAGGTCAGCAGGTTTTTAATGTTATTAATTATCACCAACTTTAATTCAAATCCTCCGTTCTGATGTTTAATTTTTTTCACTCCCACAAGTCTTATACTCCCTCCGTCCCAGGATAAAAGTTCTGATGGACTTTTTACGTATATTAAGAAGAGAAATAAAATGACAAAATTATCCATAATAATGTCATTAAATATGAAGAGAGCGTTAGAATAAGAAAATTATGAAATAATTAATGTTACGTGCATATTAAGAAAAAATGTGTAAAAGCTTGATTATTAAAAAAAATATGACATTTAACGTGGGATAATCCAAAATATTAATAATGATTTTTATCCTGGGACGGAAGGAGTAGTAGTAACTATTAATGCATTACGCATATATACATACTCCAGATTGTTGGTAGCTACGTAAGACAATACAAATACATTATACATGATCTAATGGATCGGAGGCGTCATTTAATGGAGTAAATGAATTTGAGCAATGCGTATTCTAATGGATGTGTCGAAATTTGAGCAATACAGGGAGCTAGTACCTATCTAGACTAGCAGGTTTTTAATAAATGTATTTTTGGTAGTCAGCTAAAACAAGACAAATGACATGCTCTCTATCAGAATAATAATGGAGCGGTCAGAATTTGAGCAATAAATGAATTTGATAAAGAAGAGTACTAGTTTTTTTTTACTTTTACCGATAAGAAAATCAACTGAGTTGTACTGTTAGATCAATTCATCCAAATCGAGATGATATGTATTTAAATTGCAACAAAACTTGGATTAGTAGGTCAATAAGTCTGGGGGGGCGACCGGGGGATTCCTTTTATTATTAGTTGTTTTATTATTTTTTGCTTTCATTCCTAAAAATTGTGTACTATTTTTTTAAATTGAATTTTATAAAATACAGTGATTTTAGTATAATATGAATACATATAAAAAATAGTGTTAACTGATTTTTATATGTATTCAAATTATACCAAAATTACTTAATTTTATAAAAATTTCAATTTAAAAAATACTAAATATTTTTTGAGGATCAAAGCAAAAAAGATTGGACCGATCACTAAAACGGTCCCGATCCCCGTAAAAGGATGTTAGTAGGTGCAACACATAGCTTATACTGTGGGGGCGGTAGGGCCATATGTAGTACCTACGAAGATTTAGATACAAAGATTATGGTTTAGTTAAAGCGAAGCACAAACCATACTCTCTTGTATCATGTAAAAAGTCCAACTAGAGTGAAAATGTGGAACAATTTCTCCTCGACTGCTTTTTTGTTTTTATTTAGGATATTGAAGATCCTTTATGCTTTCATATATATATATATATATATATATATATATATATATCATAAAACGATTTGTTGAGTCGGGATTTTAAAGATTTGCTAAATCTATCCGTATTTTCAAGATTTACTTAAACAAATTAGGAGGTATAATTTTCTAGGTTCGATTTTTTTTAATTAAAAAAAATCAAATATATATTAAAGAAATCAAAAGCGTAGTTTTTTTAATCATTGAGTCATGAGCATCTTGGGGGAGGGAGAGCATGGAATAATTCATTCCAACTAGAATGGAATGAATCATTCCAATCTGCATTCCATTCCTTCGATCCAAACGCAACATTTATGTTAAACACCTTATAAAAATATTAATTTTTACTTGTAGAAATAACCATTTCCAATATATATCTTTATTGTTCCCATTATTAGTAATTCATTTTAATGAAAAATCTTTATCAGCAACTTCCGGGGTTGAAACAATTCATATATTCCCGCTAACATATTTTTTTGGATGATGAGCTACATTAAGGGTGTTCATTTGGATCGGTTTTTTTGTTTTTTGATTTTTCGAACCGGACCGAACCAGTTGATTCGGTATAAAAAAGAACCGATCCAGTTCGGTACAAAAAAACTGGTATATCTGGGTTTTCTAATCTGGAATTTGATTCAAATATGTTTTATAATTCTAGTAAAAATCGAAATAGAATTCCAGGTATATCTGGGTTTTCTAATTTTTATTATTAATAATTTATTAAAATAATAATAATAAAATAATAATTATAATAATAAAAATGATAATAATAATAATATTAATAAAACTAATAATTATAATAATAATAATATAATAATAATAATAATAAAAATAATGATTATAATAATAAAATAATAATAATAATAATAAAATGAGAATAATAATAATAATAAAATAATAATAAAAATAATAATTATATTAATTTTCGGTAGAAAAATGCATGCAAGGCAGATCATCATGGGATTCGAGATATCTTAGGTTCAACCTGGGATTCGAGATATCATGATCAATATTTATTTTATTTCGATAATCTGTTCGATTTGGTTTAGATGCTAGGTCCGATTTTTACCGGATGAACACCCCTAAGCTACATTAGTACTCGGTCTTTATTAGCATGCACAAAAAAATCTAACCTCATGGTTTGTTTAAAAAAATATATATATAGTGACTCCCCCACCAACTCTAGATAATTATAATAATATTCACATTTTTTATAGTTTTTTAAGTAACAGTTAGTATCCTTTAAGTTTTTAGGATTGACTAAAATTATATATTTATCCTTGTATGTTATCAAATTTTAATTCCTAAATAATATATATGTTTAATTATCCTTTTTAACATGATACATTTTAATTATAATTTTATTTGTAATTAAAACTCATTTAAATCGTTGGTAACTTATAAAAAAATTAATTTAGTTTAATTAACACATATTTTTGGATTAGTGATAAAAATATTAAAATTTTAAATTAAATTATTAATGGAACTATTCTAATTAGAGTGATTGAGTATGTCGATAGTTTAGTTTATGTTGTTTAACAACAAAAAATATTATTTGAATTCTTAGTTTCATATTATGATTTTTATATGATAAATTTTCTTGAGTATATGTCAAATTTTGGGATGTTATGATTTTGATTACATTTTTTTAGTATACAGTTGACGTGGTTTGTGTGCAATGCCGAACGCTTTTACTTAATCTCTGCCTGTCGAACGCTTTTACTTATAAATTATAAGTCACTATTTAAAATAACTTATAAGTCAATTTATATTTAAACTTATAAGTCATTTTAAAATAAGTCATTCGCGAACAGGCCCTTAGAGAACTAATATTTCACTAGTAAAATAAAAATTTCACAAGATTCCTCGAATTAATAATAAACAAGGCACACACTTGTGCGAAACACCTTATAAAAATAACAATTCCCAATATCTATCCTTACTATTCCCATTTTTAATTTATGTAAATGAAAAATCTTTATCAACAACTTCTAGGGTTGAAAACAATTCATATATATATTTTTTGGGTTAATGAGCTACATGAGCACTACTGTAAGACCCCAACTTTTTATAAATAAAGATTTAATTTCTCTAATTATTATTTTGAAATAGTAAGGAGTTGATTTGATTAATGTGGTTAGTTATGGGTAAAATGCGCAAATATTTTAAATAAGCAAGTGGTTATAAAATATTCATTGTTGTCGGAGAATATTCGTTTGGTCGGGGAATACTCTTGCTGTCGGGGAATATTCGTACGACGACGTAGCCTTGTGTGGGCCCCATAACGGAAAGTGATTGGATGAAGAAAACGATAAGTATGAGTTGTTTATAAATAGCAGCCGTAGTTATTCACAGATTAATCTTATTGGAATACCCGTTGGTTAAAACACGATGTCTGGCGTTGTTGCCAAGAAGCACTGCGGTATTGCACCAATTATTGATTCTTACGTGAAGACACTTACTCGATAATTGTTCACGAGAATTCTTTTCGGTATTTTATTTTATTAATTCAATAATTGCTTTGCGTTGATATTTTATATTCTCGTTGTTTCATAATTGTCACTACACAAGATTTTTTCCATTATCGAAGCAATAATTCATATTATCTGAATAATATTATTAGAAAACATTATTGGCAATGTCTAGAAAGTTACATACAAGGAGAGGTTTGGTCACCTAATTGCGGCTACCAATAAGGAGAAATTCTTATTGAAAGCCCCTCTTTCTGAGGGAGCACTGGTCATTTGTCGATCTTGTGATTCTGTAATATTATTTGTGAATAATTAATTATTGATTTATATGATGAGAAAAATATTGATTTTATGTGGATATAGATGGAGAAAATTTTTAAAGTGACAATTGTTAAAAAATTGATATTTTATCTTTTCTGATAAAATAATATTTTATTATATTATATAATAATGGTGATATTTTTACAATGAATGTGGGATATATGAGTATATGAGGAGAAAGAGTATTTTGTTGCATTAAATGATTAACATATGTTTTGTGTATCGGTGGACCCCATTTCTTGACTAAAATTTGATTATAGCGTGTAAAATCGTCCGTTTATGGATTTCGGTCAATTTTTGTTTGGAATTTAGAAAACCTTTCTTCTGCAAAGTTGTAGAGAATTGAATTTCCTATAAAAAATCGCGAGATTCAAATTTTCTGATAAAAGGGCTATTTATTATGAATTATTGAAGTTCCGAAGTTCCGAAATAATTGATTTTTGGAAGTTTTAATTATTTATTTTATGAAAAACATTTTTTACAATTTAGTGGGCTCAAAATGTGATAAAAATGAGCTGATTTCAGTTGGTCTAAGGTGGGCTTGACAATTTTATAAATATATTATTATTATATTAAATTTTCTGCTTTGGTGTTCTAAGCATTTTCTTATAAATAGGGTGCTTAGGTTAGAATTGAAAATCACACCAGAAACTGAAGTTTTTTCTCTCTTTCTCTCTCTATATTATCGAGCGTATTCTTGTGAGTATTTTGATACTTTTAGTGTTGCTATACGGTGCAAGTTCCCTTTCAGCACTATATTCAGTATTCCAGTCAGAAGTACTGTCTTTTTGAGGTAAGGGATGTTATTTTTTTTCGTAAGTGGTATTATTTCTTCAATATCATTATACCGAAAAATTGGTGTGAATTTTTATCAAATTTAGAACTTTTCATGTCGAGGTTACTATTCATGAGTTACTATTCACAAGTACTATTCCCGAAGCATGATGATGTTTTTTGTGAAATTTCTATCTTTTGGTGTTGGAGTTACTATTCACGTATACGACACTATTCACGTATACGGCACTATTCACGAATACGACACTATTCACAGAAAAATTAAATTTTCTTTTCCATGTCCAAGATTATCTGCTATGGTTTCTATCTTTGATTGGATCTATGTTTTGATCTTTATTTTTGAATTCTGCTCCACAATAGTTTATTATGGAGTATTTATGAACATGGATAAACCGAAGTACGAATCCTTACTATTTGTTCTTTTGTCTCACTGGATTCGTTTTCTTTAAAATATATTTTTCATCATTCTCAGTCCTAAATGATAATATAACTGAATATCTTTGGCATGTAGTGCAAAGATGAATGATTTCTTGATGAATATCTTTGGCCCTTAGTGCAAAGATGAACAGGTGTTGAGATGAACATGACCGACTGATGAATATCTTTGGCCTGTAGTGCAAAGATGACTATTTGATTCAAGATGTATATTGATTGATGTTATAGGGATAAAATATCGATGATGGACTTTTAAATTCGTAGATGATAGTAGATTTCATTTTCTACTTAACTCTTCTAATGAATTGTTGTTTTCGCTGCAGTTGTTGATCTAAAATTTGTTGTCTATTGTATTCTATCAGATTTTTCCCTGTTGAAGACTAAGGATAATTTGTTGTACATTATCTTAGTCATAATATTTTTTACTGGGCTAGTTGAGCTCACCCTTTTCCTTTTTGTTCCATTTTTCTTCTCGGAGACGAGAATATAGCGAGGAACTAGTCCGGTGTGGAGTAATGGTTCAAGATGTTTTGTTTTAGTAGTCCCCACTATTTTATAAAATAGTGTATCAATAATTGTAATGAAGACTTATTTGAGTGTGGATATTGTCTGTAAGACAATATTTGTATTTAAACTCACGGTTTATGTGTTGTATTTTGCACGACAATTGTATTAATGAAGTTGTAGTCGTTTCTGTACCATGTATTTGGCGACTCAGAATGGGTTGAATGGAATGGACCTATTTTGGGGTCGTCACAACTACGACCACTCAGTTATCTCTTTAAAAATATTGACATTCTTATGAGTAAGGATGAGATGAAATTTCATAGACATGTAAGTTCAAAGTTGAACATTTTGTGATGTTACGTTGTTGATTTTGAGTCTTTAAGAAATTCTAAATTCTTTTTGAATAACCAATTTTTAAGTTACATGTAATGTTAATTTAGTTCATACTCGTGCTTATGATTCTAAATTCTTCTTAAATTTTACTGAGCAAATTTGTTGCTCACTTTTGCAAAATTTAAAATTTTACAGCTAGAATAGAAAGACCTGAAAAGTAAAAGAAGATAAGAGAAAAAATATTAAGACAACAGAATTAAAGTGTATAGAAGAATATGATGTGATGTAAAATTATATTAATGTTGTAATATTATTTGAGATAATAAGTTTGAGAAAACCTGAAAGTTTGTAAAGGACATTTGTAAATATTTTATGTTTTTTATGGGGTGTTTGATAAAAATTGAATGAATCTGAATCTAAATGAGCTAAACTCTGAATAAAAAAAATTATTTGATAATTGACATGTCTGAAACATCTGAATAACATATATATTTTTATTATTTTACCCCTCTAAAAAAATTTAAAAATGTTGTAAATTTATTTAATATTACTTAATATAATAGTTAATATTGTCAAAAAAAACTTCATTCAGCCAAAAAAATGACACTAAACCATTCAACCCAAATCATCTGGATGGCTGACCGATTCATCCATTTAGACAAATTTTTTTTCAAACAAATGTATTGAATGGCTGAATCATTCGTTCATTCAGTCATTCAATCCTAAACAAACAATCCCTTAATTTATGTTATTAGATAGATATTGTGGATGATATTGTATAGTGAGTACCAGATCTTATTGTATCATGTATACAGATTGGGGGCATCACAGAAGGCAAACCTAACCTTAACCTTTTGATTTCTTTAAGATAAACCAATTTCATACACAAGATCAAAAATCAAATATATCTATGGAAGAAAAACTAGTCATCTATAAGATTGTGGACCAGACAAAGAATGTGAAGAGAAAGATGAGAAAAAGAAAAGACGAACAAGTGTTGTGATATGTTTAATTTTGTTTATTTTTTATTGGCTATGCGTTTCTTTTTTATTTGGTCATGAGTATGGATCATCAGATTGCTAGTTTGCTAAGATTTATTCAATATAATTCTTGGAAATGTGGCTAAATTAGTCATTTAGGAAATCAAATACATTGTACAAATACAAGAGGATATAGCATGAACAAATAACTTAATAGAATCACCAGTTCACTTTACGATGTTTAGTAAATAGTGAATCTTAGGCTCCATTTTACGATCAAACCTAATCATTCATCTTAGCCTAATCTCAGCTCTTCACTTCTATATATATACTAGGCTATATTCCGTTACACAATTGAGCTAGACTATTGCTGTTTTAAGTAACTAGACTATACATAGTGATTTAAAAAATGAATTTACCATAACAACAATATAAATAAGGATATTGAAGATTAAAGAAACTGTAGAAGACTAGAAGCCGATGACACAAATGAGAGACCTGTTGAATTAAATATATCATAATATTAAGTAGTTACATGAATTGAGAGAAGACATCTTGTATGTATCAGAATTCCGTTGCGCGTAAGGGTGAAGGTCTTCAATTGCCTCTCTCAATTTTATGATGGATGTATAGATGTGTATAAAATTCATTCTAATACATGGTGGCTTGACACTGGTGCTATGGTTCATATTACTAATTCATTGCAGGGATTCCTTTCAAAGAAGACACTTAAAAAGGGGGAAATAACCATTAAAGTTGGCAATGGAGAGTCTATACAAGCTGAAGCTGTAGGAACTCTTCCTTTAGTTTTGGAGAGTGGTTTCACCTTGTATTTATATGATACTCTTATGTTCCCAGTATGACACGAAATTTAATTTCTATATCTAAACTTGACGTTGATGGATTTTCGTTTAAGGTTGGGAATAATAAAATAATTATTTATTATTACTCTCATGTTATTGGTTCTGGCTCTTTAGACGGAAACCTCTATAAGATAAATTTGGATAATGTCTTTGCTGAATCCATGTTAACAATGAATGTGACAGAAAATACCTCTAAAAGTGGAAATAAGAGAAAACTAGATAATGAGAATTCTTCAAAATTGTGGCATCAACGCTTAGGCTATATTTCAAAAGATATAATGCAACGTCTTATAAAGGATGAAATTCTTCATTCACTAGATTTTTCTGATCTTGACCATTGTATTGAATGTATAAAAGAAAATTTTGTGAAAGGTAATAAGAAAGGAGCAACTAGAAGTAATGCACTTCTTGAGGCGATTCACACTTATATATGTGGACCATTTTCTCCAAGAATTGGAGGACACAAATCTTTCATTACGTTCATTGATGACTATTCTTGTTATACTTATGTCTACCTCATTAATGAAAAATCTGAATCACTAAATATTTTAAAGTTTTCAAGGCTAAAGTTGAAAATCAACTTGACTGAAAAATTAAAGTAGTGAGATTAGATAGAGGCGAAGAGTATTATGGTAAACACTCTGATACAGGTCATAGTCCTGGCCCATTTGCCTTTTTTTGTCAAGAAAATAGAATCGTCACTCAGATACAATGCCTGGTACACCGCAGTAGAATGGTGTAACTGAGAGGCGAAATTGTACTCTTATGGATATGGTACATAGTATGTTATGCAATTCTAGCTTACCTGTGTTTTTGTGGACTGAGGCATTAAAGACAGCTGTTCATATTTTAAACCGGATTCTTAGCAAATTTTTCCCTAACACTCCTTATGAAATTTGGACAGGTAGGAAACCTAATTTAAAATATTTACGGGTGTGGGGTTGTCCAGCTGAAGATATGATTTTTAATTCACAAATAAAGAAACTTGACTCTAAAACCATTAGTTTCCATTTTATTGGTTATCCTGAGAGATCTAAGGGTTTTCGATTTTACCGTCCTTCATATACCACTAAAATTGTTGAGACTAGGCATGCTGAGTTTTTAGAGAATGGTGATTTAAGTGGGAGAGGTGAGTAATTCAAGAGGGTGTGGCACAACAACCTCTTATTGAGGCGAATGATACCCCTGAGATAGTTGAGCCACCACTTAATGTTGAACCCCAAATTATTGAAAATTAAACATATTCCTGAAATTGTGCAGCCTTTACGTAGGTCCGAAAGACCTAGAAAGCCTATTAATTTTGATGATTTTATAACATATCTTAATGAGATTGACTATGATTCAAGTAAGATTAATGTGACACCCCCAAATTCGGGTATCTTCAAACCCGATAGATGGTGTTACACAGTGCTACAGTTCACACATACATCCAATTGAAATACCTCAAAAGAGTGAATATGTCTTCTCTATATTACAAAATAATATTTCCATTCCCATGTTCTTTGTAACCATTACATATGTTCTTCGTCATAGTATCAAATAAATACAAATTCATACTATGATATTACAAAGATAACTTATTTATATGCCTTAGCCTTTCCTTTATCCTTATTGGATCCTTCGGTCCACTCATTCTTAGCTGCATTCATATAGTTCAAGCAAGGGTGAGCATAACTAGCTCAGTAAGTATACCAATTTCATTTGAGCAATATGTTTGAATCATATGAATATATATCTTCTATAACTGAATCAATAGTTATGAAGTACTATAAATAATTCAAAATAGCAATTCACTTTTCTTTAAAATGTTTAACAATGAACATCATCCGTTAAACCTTAATTTTGGTCCAAGACCTTGAGCATTTCATTCTTTCTTTAAAAAGGACAGCCCGGTACCAAGTCCGTAAGTCCGGCATTTCTTACGAGCACGTCTAGGTGATCAGCTTATAGTACTCTATGTTGTACAACACTACTTCATTAAACGTATTTACATTTAAGTTTTTTGGCAACCTCACGTGCATGTTGATTGACGACAAAACATTTTTTTAATCATACTCAGTCTTTCTTTGAAATCCACACAAAAACAGTTGGCATAAGATAGCAACATTGATAATATTTTGATAGATTATAAGAAAATCCACAAAGTACATTAAGTCTAGCCGAAGGAATTGGCTTCGACTTCTTCATACATCAATTCATGCGTAAGATACATGAATCATAATGTTTGTCCATAATAAAATAGACAATGGTTTAGAACACTTGCCTTTAGCATCTTCTACAGTGAATGCACTTCTCTTTTATATCTTTATAGATTCTACAATACATGATGACATAACATACTATATTAGGTCATAACAATCATCAAGTATTGTCATTAACCTATCTTCCCCTTCTTCACAGTCTAATCATTCATAAAATTAACTAACATTCATTAGTTTAGTTAACGTTCATTACGGTTTATCGTATTACTTTGTATTTACATTATAGTAACCTTTCGTTACCTTTTAATCATTATACATAAGGTTTTAATCACCCTTTATGATGTTGCTTTAAGTTAATTAAGGTAATAATTCACCTTCAATCAACTTCCCCTTTCACTATATTCATTATCTTTCTTCACTGTCTTTTTCCTAGTACTGGCGCTGCGGCGTGATTTAGCAGTGTCTTAGATTCGGTTACGGCACTGCGGCGCCAAACCCTTTAGTATATGTCGCGCTGCGGCGCGACTTTGCAGTGTATGGGATTCGGAGATGGCGCTATGGCGCTAACTTTATAAGCTTGGGTGGCGCTGCGGCGCCGGCCCTGAGCTTTAAAAAAAATTAAGTTTTTCAAATCTAATCCTTTCCGGGCTCGTAACTTAATCGTTATAAGTCAGAATTGGCTCGTTCAAAAGACGTTATCTCACATATTTTGTATACTATGATGTCATTAGGACAACTTACGTTTCCGAATTTGTTAACACTTATTTCACAGTTTAAGTTCCTTATTACACGTTCGTTAAACGTTCGTGAACGTTCGTTAAACGTTCATGAACGTTCATAGCTCGTTTTTTTCCTTTTAAGTTGGAATTTGACCATTCTTGAGTTCGCAACTCTTAAATGCAAAGTTCTACTATACGCCATTGAAAACTAAGGTTTTTGAGTTAAACGGCGACTTTTGACTTTCATTCCAAGAATTTCACGATTTCGACGACCATTGTCTAATCTCGTAAATTTCGTCATAACTTCATTGATTGAGATTTTTACTCCGTTCAAAATGGATTCATTCCATCATTCATACATCTATCATCCTAACCAAGCACATATCATCTAATCCTATACACGATGGTTTTAAACTTGTCCATCAACAACATAAGATAAATTTTCAAGTGTTCTTCATTAGTTCCTATATCTATGATTATAATTCCTCTTGTAACATGGTTATTAATGTTTAAGTTCATTAATAGCCATCATTGTTACTACTTATGATACATACTCCACCAATATCCATTTCTCTATCAAAACTATCAATGAAGAGATGAAGATTAATGGTCTAAGGATTCATTACCTTTGATGTTGTAACTTGATTCTTCTTCTTCTTCTTCTTCTTGGATTTGTAAGACAACTCTCACTTTTCTCTCAATGATATTTGCTCCAAGTGTTGGTGAAAATTAACAAGCAACAAAAATAATCCAAGCTCTCTATTTATAGACTTGGCAAAGTGAGGACAAAATGGTCCATTGGTCTCACCTCCTTACTATTCCCACCTCCACAACCAAACTTCTAAAGGAAGCTATCCCACCTCCTTATTTTTCCAGCCATGACTCACCATGGGGGGCCCACATGCGTTGCCCCGTGGGTTTTTCTCACCCGATGACCCATCGGTTCGATCCACGGGTCCGGTTCTTGGTTCGGGCTTAGGTTTAATTAACTTTGGGCCTAACCTTGGACTTGCATTACTTATCTTTGGGCCTGAACAATATTTCATTTGGGCTTGCCAAATTCATAACCAAATCCTACTAGTTCATTACAATTAGTTGAAACTTTTAACGTATAATCCTCGTATTCTTCTTGTATACTAGTTCGTATAACGTTCATCATATATGTTATATTATCTTTATTATATACATGTACAATACTTCGTATCATACTCATACTTACCTCGTATAATAACTTTCTTATCATACGTACGATCATCGTTTCTTTGAATTTTCACTTTCCTTAACATTCTCGAATTTAGTACGCAGGCGAAAAACTGCGTTTAACATAACTGAATTATTATTACATAATCCAACCTTCCTTATAATTCTATCATTACGTATTTCCCGGAAGTTCAAAAATATTATTACAGAAATGAATGAATAGTGTTTTTCGGAAAGCTTTTATTTTTATCTTAGAAATTCAAACACCTTAATTCTATCATGTAGCCAGAATACTACGACATCATTCCACTTTTAGGTTATAGAATAACCTTCATCTTTCTTACTCGTTATAATATAACATATATTATAACTTTATTCATTATTTATTCAAATAAAATTATTTTATAATTAATCCAATTTTCTCGGTTGTTACAACTAATGATTCTATCTCCTATAAAGAGGTCATTACGAGTGTTCAACCAACTTAATGGCTTGAAGCCATGAATGATGAGTTGAAAATAATGTAGCTTAATAACGTTTGGGATCTTGAAGAATTACCAAAAGGTTTTAAACCTGTTGGTTGCAAGTGGGTCTATAAGACCAAATTAGATCCTAAATGGAACGTTGAAAGGTATAATGCTTGTTTGGTTGTTAAGGGTTTCACTCAAAAGTAAGGTGTGAATTATAATGAAACTTTTTCTCTCCAGTATCCAGGAAAGATTCATTTAGAATAGTCATGGCTTTAGTAGCTCATTATGATTTAGAGGTAAATTAGATGGATGTTAAAACTGCATTCCTTAATGATAATTTGCATGAGAATGTCTATATGGCACAACCAGAAGGTTTTTTGGTTAAAGGCAAGGAACATATGGTATGTAGACTTAAGAAGTCCATATATAGGTTAAAACAGGCTTCTCGACAATGGTATCTTCAGTTTCATGAGGTGATGAGTAATTTTGATTTTAAGAAAAATATAGTGGATCAATGCATATACTTGAAGGTCAGTGGTAGTAAATTTTTTATTCTTGTTTTGTATGTTGATGATATACTACTTGCAAGTAATAACTTAGACATGTTGCATGAGACTAAACGTTTCCTTTCTGGAAAATTTGATATGAAGGAACTCGGTGAAGCCTCTTATGTTATAGGTATTGAAATTCATCGAGATAGGTCTCGCGGGATATTAGGATTGTCCCAAAGAGCTTACATTGACAAAGTTCTTAAAAAATACAACATGCAAAATTGCTCCCCTACTGTCGCATCTATTGTTAAGGGTGACAAATTTGGCTCATATCAATGTCCTAAGAATTAACTTGAACGTGATCAAATAAATCTTATTCCCTATGATTCTGTGGTTGGGAGTGTAAAACCCCAACTTTTTGAATAAAGATGATTTTTCTATAAATATTATTTTTGAATATTATGGAGTGAAACTGATATAATGTTATAGTTGTGGGTAATATTTATAAATTTTGCAAAGTACGCAAGTTGTTATATAATATTCGATTGGTCGGGGAATATTCGTTTTAACAGGGAATATTCGTACAATGGCACAATTATTGGTGGACCCCACAACTGAATTATTGTCGGATTGAGAAAATGACAAAAATACTTTATTGAAAATAACGGCGGAAGTTTTACCGTTAACTGTTGAAACACCCGGTGTTAAAAGTACAGTAATATGCGTGGTTGCATAGTAGCACACGATATTAATTATTGATGCTTACGTGAAAAGTCACTCAGTTTTGTTTAATTATTGCCACAATATTTGTTGTAACATTTAGTGTATTTATGGACCCCCATTTACCCATTTTTCAGAATAACCGGTAGAAAGTTATATATATATATATATATAAGGCTTATATATATAGTATATATATATATATACGGTGGCATGATTGACGTTGGTGGGGGGAGTATTATTATTATTATATATATATATATATATATATATATATATTATGTGACTTTAGTGGTAGGAATTCACGGGATTCATCCCCTCAGAATCGATGTATATATATATAATATATATAATATATATTATATTTTATTTAAAAGATTTTACTTTAAATATGGACCATCAGATTGCCTCTAAAGGTAGTCTATTCCGAGGATCCCTAGTTGGCCGTCGGTATAGGAATTTTTTATTTGGGATTTTAACGAGTGTCAAAGGGAGGCATAGATAATAACGAGGGTTTAAGGGTGGGCGTTTTATCAGTCACAAATCTCTCCTGTTCTTTCCCCCAAATCAACATCTCAATCATCGATTCTGTTCTTTCCCCCCAAATCAACATCTGAATCAGTCGATTTTCAAGGGTGGGCGTTTTATCAATCACAAATCTCTCCTGTTCTTTCCCCCAAATCAACATCTCAATCGTCGATTCTGTTCTTTCCCCCCCAAATCAACATCTGAATCAGTCGATTCTGCAGGGAGCTTACTACTGCGGTACGTTCCTCTTCCCTCTGTTTTAACTTTGTTTTTCATTTTTCAGTAATGGCTTTTGTGCAAAAAGACTTATTCCAACTAATATTTTTCAGGATTATCTTGCGGCGCCAAGATTGATCCAATCCAAAGACAGAACATTCCAGTTTCAAGTAATTATCCTACCTTTCCCTTGCATCTATGGCGCATGCCTTTTTTAATCCGTTTTGTTCAGTTCCATATTGTTGTTTGTGGGTCAAATTGGTTGCTACCTGGACTTTCTAATAATTATTTATATTATCTTGTGGTAGTCTTAGTGCGGTGAATATATTTGTTAGGGGAAACTCTACCTTTCTTGGTCTTACTGAGAAAATGAAAATGCCTTACTAATGGAGTGTAGAGTCCCATCACAATGTACTGATAAAATTGTTTCCCCACAAAAGGGGCAAAGAACACATAGAAAGAAAATCCCAATGCCGTAAATACGTAAACAACAACTACCTGCACAATACATATAAATACCCAACAATAGAAAATGGGGAACCGGTTAAAAATAAAAATAAAATTGCAAACAAGCAGCTAGGATATGCCATAAACATATATGTGAGTATGTATGTATCAGAGAGATACTACGCAGAGGATGGTAGGGAAGTCGCCATCCATGTTTCCTCATTTGCTAAATGGTAGTACTATTTTTGCGACGACACGGAAATGAAGATAGGCAAGTAAAATGCCTTGGGTGAGAGAAACCACGACCCTCAATTTGAGTTGTTTTCTTTCACTTTCCTCAATTTTAAAACTTACAACAAGACAAGTATTGGACAAGCCCCAATGGGAAAAGGAAAGCATAAAAAGAAGTCTCTCGGTGGTGGGAGTGAAGACATGGAGAGTGTATTAGGTCATGGGATCTAAAATAATTGTGCAGTTCGAGTCCACCATGGTCTCTTGAAGTTGATGAGAGAGAAAGAAGGTTTTGGATGAAATGGGGTATTTCTTTTCAATTTCTAACTTTTATATTCCCTTGTTTCCAACAACCTTTTCCATGGGAAAATAATGTCTTGTTTGCTTTCCTTGCTTAGTTTCTAACTATCTCCTTGTAATTCTTGATTCTAGTTAATTTGAAACCTTCTTGGAGATAAAAGTCTAAATTTATCCAAAAGCGCTTTATATTTTGAATTTTTGATACACGAATGTAAGCGAACCAATATGAACCAAAATGAGGAACAATATGAGAAAATGAAATTCCAACCTCACTAGAATTAATAATATAGTATCGAAGAGAACAGGTGTCTCTGACCGTGGTGGTACTATTTTATGGGGTCTACATAAAAGTAAATCTAACACTGAATGTTAGTTTGAAATCTATAACTTCTTTAGTGATTTAGTACTTGTTTTAGTATATTTCTCTATTATCTTTAATCAACCTTGGGTGGTGGGAAGGGGACTTGGCATAAATCTTACATACACCTTTTTTGTTTTGTTTGAGTGAACTAGGACTTTGGTTGGCGTTCAAGGTAATTAATTATGATAATTAATTATCATAGATTTCTATACGCAATATCGTTCTGATGGTTGTTCAATTTGATTTAGGGACATAATATTATGGATAAGATGTGGATGGAATTACCAAGATATTCTAGAGAATATCTTGCAGGCATAGAGATATTTCTGGACTTTGGTTTCGAAAAAGTGGGCATGGTAACGGGAAGAATTCCTTGCCCATGTAAGAATTGTGTAAATGGTAGATACCAAATTGAGCTACTATTCGTGAACATTTGATTTGTGATGGATTTATGTTTGGCTACACGAATTGGGTGCATCAAGGGAAGATGTGATTGTCGGGGATGTGAGTAATGATGATGTTCACGAAGAACCATCACAATCCAAGATGAGCATCGTATGCACGAGATGGTAAATGATATATTTAGGGATCACGGTGTAGATTAAATCATTTGAAGCTTCAAAATACCAAAAGTACATGTCGAGGCCAATCAACCTTTATATCCTGGATGTGAAAATGAGACAGTCCCTTTCATTCGTTGTATGGCTTTTCAATCATAAAATGTTAGCAAATGGTGATGTGTCCTTTGATGGATTGCTCAAGTAAGTTCAAGTCATCATTTCCATCATTTGCAAACTTGCACGATAATTTTATGAAATGAAGAAAATGGTTGGAAATTTAGGGTTTGGTTATGAGAAGATTGATGCAATGCGAGAATGATTGTATGCTCTTTTGGAGGAGAATGAAAAATTAGAGTCTTATGCAGTTTGCAAATCATCGAGATGGAAGCGGGCCAAGAGATGGTTGTATCAGAGAAGACACAAATAGATACAAAAACTAAGAGGAGCAAAGTAGCTGTGAAGCAATTACGTTATTTAGCGTTAATTCCGAGATTGCAGAGGCTATTTATGTCTCTAGAAACTGCAAAATACATGACGTGGCATCATGTAAAAGCGACGGAAAAGATGGAGTGAATCGTCATCCAAATGACTCTGCACTTGGAAGCATTTGGATACAATGTACCCTACATTCTCTCAAGAACATCGAAATGTAAGACTCGGATCGTCCAATCGATGGCATGAGTCCCTTTACCCATGGGTCACCGTATAGTATATATGCCAAAGGACAATTGTTGTATATAACTTACCACCATGGATGTGTATGAAGCGGGAGTATTTTATCATGCCATTGTTAATACACTGTCCAAACTCTCCATGTAATGATATTGACGTGTATATGCAACCTTTAATTGAGGAGTTGAAGATACTATGGAGTAATGGGGTTGAAACGTATGATGCATCTAACGGTATAAAGTTCCAAATGCGTGCGGCAACACCGTTGTGGACAATTAGTGATTTTCCAAATCTTGCTATATGTTATCTGGTTGGAGTACTAAAGGTAAGTTAAGCTTGTCCATCATGTCAAATGAACACTCGTTCTTGTAGATTGCAAAAGTAAGGAATGTTATATCGGGCATCGTTGTTTTTTACGGAGTCCGTCATAGTTATTATAGTTTGATACACGAAGATTTAACGGAGAATGTGACCATAGTGAAGCTCGGTGGTGCCATCGATTTTTGATATTCTTGAACAAGTTAATGCTATTAATGTCACTTTTGGAAAGACACCCACTAGCACGAAGACCATTCCCCATGACGCAAAAAACATAATTGGAGGAAGAAATCTATTTTCTTTGAATTGCCATATTAAGCGGATACTTTTGTTGCATACCACAATCTAGATGGAATGCACATTGCAAAAACATTTGTGATAGCTTTGATTGGGACATTGTTGAGTGTGCAAGGAAAGTCAAAAGATAATTTAAAAGCACGATTGGACTTGATGAAAATGGGTATAAGAAGAGAGCTCCATCCAATACCCGCAAGCAAGCAATTCAAAGTACCTTTTGCCGTTTTGCTGGCTGCAAGCTACTCAATGTCTAAGAAAGAAAGACATGATTTCTTGCAAGTGTTGAAAAATGTTAAGGTACCTGATGGATATGCTTCAAATATTTCACGTTGCATCAATTTGAAGGGGGGCAAGATCTCGGTCTTAAAAAAGTCACGATTGCCATATTTTTTTAATGCAACAATTACTTCCAATAGCAATACGATGTACCGACTTGCCTAGACATGTCTGCTCAACAATAATTGAACTTTGTAACTACTTCAGAGAATTATGTTCCAACTATAACACATCGGAAGATTATGAACGGTTGAACAAAAAAATTCCGTTAATACTTTGCAAGCTTGAGATGGTGTTTCCTCCTGCTTTCTTTGATATAATGGTACATTTGTGTGTCCACCTTCTTTGAAGAGGCGAAGATAGCTGGAAATGTTAAATATCGACAAATGTGGGCTTTTGAAAGATATATGGGCAAGTTAAAAGGGTATATTCAATAGAAGTCGTCCGGAAGAATTCAATTGTAGAAGGGTATATTCTTTGAAGAATGTGTTACATTTTTTCTCAAGATATTTGAGTCAAAACAATGCTTTGCATGGAAACGAGTTGGAAGAAATGAAGCTGGATATGAACAAGGAAAAGAGATTCTCTCTGTATTTAGAAACATAGGTCGATTTCTTAATGTCCCAAAAGTTTGTACTCTATGTAGCGATGATGTCAAGAGTGCACACATGTATGTGCTATTTAATTGTACAGAGGTTGAGTCATATCTAAGGTGAGTAAATAAAGAATGACATTTATTGTTCGAAATATTAATAACTTATGTTAGCCAGCTAGCTATGACAAAAAAATTTGTTTAATTTGTTTATTTATTTGTAGTATTTGGCAAGATTCATATATGTTGCGACGTGGAAAGCGTAAGCAAAAACCAACGCCAAGGGAAATTGACAATGCTAAGAAAAAGGAATTTCCTGAATGGTTTAAGAATTATGTAAGTACTACATTATTTGAACGTAATTTTATGCAAAATTTTGTAATGGTTATTAATAATAAATGGATGGAATTTGCTTATATCGCTACCATTTTGTAGATGGCAACTATGAATAACGATGCTTCAAAGGAAGTTCAAGCTCTTGCATTTGGCCCAAATTTGATAGGCAGGAGAGGAGATGGTTATTTGGTAAATGGGTATCGATTCCATTCGACAAGTTGTGAGAGTAAGAGGAGAACGCGAGAATAGTGGGGTATATGTGGTAAGAACTACTCGTGGATATTCATCTGCTAGAGATCGAAATCCTAAGGAAGATGTAGTTGAATACTTTGGTATTTTGGAAGATGTTGTTGAATTAGATTATTATGGATCCGCAAAGTTGTTCTATTCAAATGTAAGTGGTATGACGGTTTAAGCACGTGATAGAGGGGGCAAAATCGATGACTATGGCTTCACGCTTGTAAATCATCAAAAGTTTGGTTCAACCGATGAGCCCTTTGTAATGCTCTACTCAAAGTTTAACAAATATTTTATGTTGATGATCAAAGGGATAACAATTGGCGTGTGGTTATACTGAACAAAGCCGAGAGATTTATGTGAAGATCTTTGAAGTAGATTCGATAGTGACGATTTACCCAATACCAATGAAGAATTCATCACTCCAGTTCACGAAGTTGATATTGAAAACATAAATTGGGTTAGGAATGACGTTGATCTTTGAATTAGTTGAAAATGGACGAAAAAGACCCAGGAAAAGTGGCGAAAACTAGGATCTCAAATTGATACATCTCGTTTGAAAAGACGAATGATTGAACATATTGTTGATGAAAATGAAGATGAGAATGGAGACGAAGACGAAGACGAAGAAGACGAAGATGAAGGAGAAGATGAGGTCCCAAGATGAAGAAGAGGAGGGTGATAGTGAGGAAAATGAAGATGACGAAGAATGAAGAGGATAAACATCACAATTGATAGATCTATTTTTTACACTTTGTCCATTTTCTCCAAAAGAGAAACCGTTACACTTTGATAGATCCGTTTTTGATATTATATCTTGGTGCTCCTTGTCTTATTAGCTTTTACTTTGTTTTCTACATCATCTTATTAGTGTTTTAAACACACTTCTTTGTCAACATTTCAATGTAAGTAGATTTGAAGATCAAATTGGACTAAACTGGAAATTAAATGGACTACTAACGCCCCTCACCCCCACCTTGGTGTCTACAAATTTCTCAGTATTAGCTAGCCAACTTATTTTCGGATGTATTTCATTTGGATGTATTTGTTAATTTTGGGGACTTAGTTTCAGATTTAACTAATAACCGTGAAAGCTCTCTTTGTTCATTAGATTTAACTAATAACTTTTCTTACGAGTGTCACATTCATATTTTTGTTTCTCGTGTTGCTTTAATGGCTTCTAATAGAACGCCTAGATCTCGTGCTAACTGTTCTCCATGGCTTAAAATTAATGATAATGAGATCCATGCCGATGAACCACATGTAGAGGAGGAAAGTATTCATGAGAATGTTGAAGGTACCATGCATATATCTACACTTATACTTGCATTGTCATGAGAATTAACTTGGTTTTTCATTTGGGCGTAACTAAGAAAAATGTATATAAATATGTATAAGATGTGGGAGAAACGAGAGATGGTAATATGAATGGATATATTACCATATGTATTTTTGTTTGTTTTTTCATATTTTTTTTCTAGTATACGCGCATCTCTCTTACTATTGCTCTCTTCTTTGAGTCTATTTCTAGTACTACTTGTGCCTTAGATTGAGGATAGCTTTTTTCTCATGTTTGAAATTATTATCGAATTTTGTTTGCCACGAATCTGATTGATGTCCTGTAGATTCGTGGATATGAAAAAGAGATTTGGTGAAGAAGGTCATCCAATAATATCGAGTTTCATAATGGTTGAACTAGAAATTTAATGTCATGTTCGAGATATCCTAAAAACTTCGATCTTGAGGCACACATTTGAGAGCAATCTCTTGGATTTCATATAACGATAACATGCTACTTATTTAATAACCGCTTATATTAGTATGTAGCCATAATGTTAATTTTTACGATTATCTTGTTAGTTTCATGCACAAAACTTTTATATTGGCATAATATATACAATGCTTTTGTTAGATTTTGTTCATTTATTCTCTTGAATTTTTTTTTTTTTTGTAGTATACATTATCGGTCTTGCCTTACGAATTTGTCCCAAGAATATCTATATTGTATAATTATGGGGAGTGTACTTAATAATATATTTATTGGGTAAGATACGATCGTGGCTTTATCTCGAACTTTCATTAATCCTTTAGCCTTGTGGGACTTGTACTCTCTTCCCAAAAAGTAATTCAAGCAATGAACCATGTGAAGCTTATTATATTCACCTTTCAGATATCTTTGGGCATCTTGCTCACCATAACCATGCCAACTTCCTTGAATCGCATTACTTATTGCATTATTTTGTTGAACTTCATCATAAAGCATGCAAATATGCTTTATGACATTAGCCTCGATACTAGGACAAGCCTTAATTGGTAAAGGATGCAAAACAATTGCTTTCCTTAGAAGTAGGGTCTCCTTTTTCAAAAAGTGTTATTACCTTTACTTGATTCTTCGATCTTAACGAGAATTGATTATGGTCACCAACTACACAAGGGTCACTCAAATTCGAGTCTAAAACCTTCAATTGACCGCCGGTTTTGAAAAGGAAGACAGAGAAAATATTAGCCTTGTATGACTATGCTACTTGCTACTTGTGTAACTAGTAGAATTTCTCAAATAGACTTTAGCAAAACAGATCAAGTTTTAAAAAGGAATGAAGTGATCTATATTTAATAAGTATTTCATGCGAATAATAATAGAGTAACGTCCCGATTCTGAAGAGTATATATAGCAATCCTAGGACAAAGCTTATGTTGAGGTATTTCTACACTTCGTACATAATCGCTTCATGTGTACTTCCATATCATTGTCCACCAAGTGAATTCACATTGTTTTTTTTTCTCTGATTTACAATGATCCTTTCCTTTGTGCTTGTGTTTTGAGATGGCGCTGTTTTATCTTGTTTCATAAAGCAAAAAGACTAAGGTTATTTATTTAATATTACCATCTCTGTTCTCCCACATCTTATACAGAGATGGTAATATTTCATCTCTGTTCTCCCACATCTTATACATATTTATATTGTCATGAAAGTTATTCTTATCAATTGCTTATATTCATAACAAGCCAACTGAACAATTATAGAATGAGTTTAGCTGTGTAGATCTTTATATCCATTTCCATATCTGGAACAAAACAGTTCATAAAGAGAAGTTTCAGATTCATTTTATGGTCCTTAGTAGATGTACTACTTTGTCTTTACTTAGATATATTGAATAACAATAGTGTTTTCAATTTAGAGTATGAATGGTTTGGCTTTTGCCCTCGATCCGATTCTGTCGACTAAAAGGGCTATATTCTTATTTGTAAGAGATGTCGGAAGTTCTTTACTTATTTGGTGTTGTTAGCCAAGTATAATTACTTTCTCATGGAAATCTTTAGGAATGAAATTTTCTTTATGACATCCATGATTAGCTACACATATTTGTTTAAATAATGAGCGATTACCAAGAGGCTTGTTTCTCAATAATGGTTGTGATATTGCAAAAGATTTAACTTGATGGTCATCGACCTCAATAGAACAAAGGATGCATCATCTGCTTTTGCCGGTTCATATTTGTGACTTAACTTTGGTCATGCTTTTTATATTTTATCATCTCTTAGTTTAGCTTGGAGAACGATCGACCATGTAGCTTACCACTTCTTCTTTGTCATTTTTCTTGGGATTTGATATAGGTTTAGTGTATTAGTAATAATTAAAAGTTTTAGTATTTCATATGTGCTTTTAGGAATAATCGAATATTACCTGTTCAATTCATCTTTTGTTCAATACATAGTTCTTGATTCTTTCTCTCTTTTAGGTTCTCGACCTAAGAGGAAGCGTGGACCAACGATGGGAGCAAAATTATGGTCAAAATATCGATGCACCCAAGAAAGTAATTTATGATGCAAATGGTCAACTGTTGGGGAGAGGCCATAAGTTAACCACTTTTCTAAAGTGTCTTGCTTTCATGATGGAGAATTTTTCCAATAAGTACTCCAACATGGTCCAATATGATGAGAGGCTAACATGACAAGGGCTTGGGATGAAATTCAGGTTATTAATCATACCATTTTATAGAATTTGACATTAAGCACATTGAAACAAACTAATATATGTATAAAATTTGTTTGTTGTAGAAAACGATTTACCACAGATCACCCCAATGCTAAGAGAAAACCGATGACTATCATGAACAATAGGTGGAGAGATTGGAAGTCTAACTTAAAGAGTAATAATTTTGTGCACGGTGTCCGTGCCAAATCGATAGGCGAATACTATCAACAATGATCGAGTAAATCCTAATCAATGGGTCATATTGGTTGATTATTGGCTAACCGATAATCATGTGAGTTTGTGTTTATTCTAATTTATGTATTATCAATTCTTACTTATTGTTATATATTATTATTAATTTATAAATACATACAATGCAGGATATAGCAACAAAAATTGTGAAAATCGGAAAAAAATTGTTGGTAGGTCATACATTGGGCACTAAATCAATTCCAAAAAAGAAGCGTGAATTGGTAATATTTGATGTTATTTCAATATTTTTATCGTTAATCATGTATTAGACTTTTATAAATAGAGTATTATTATTAATTATGAACTATTTTTGTTTTATTTGTAGTACCAAATAAATAAAAAGAGATTGATCGAAAGCAGATATGTATATACTGATCCCACACTCAAGTGATAACTCAATTTTACCGGGAGCATCCTCGAATGTGGTACGTGTTTATCAATCCTCAAACAATGGGTTTTTTAACTCTTTATCCACAGATGTGTGTGTGAGTTTGTTTTAGAGCATTCATTTACATGAATTTAAACTGGCCTTTTCGGATACTAAATCTTGTGATCCCTACAAGAATATAGTTAAGTCACATTATGGAGGCACCAAGAAAAACTTCCTACTTTAATATGTTCCTAGAAGCATAGACCTTTAATTTGTTCATTAATAAATTAGTCACTAAACTAGAGTATCAAATTCCCAAAAGATCAACAAAATAAATTAGTAAGCATAAATAGAGAGACCATTTCATTTTATAAAAACACGACGAATGAATAAAAATTAAATTGAATGATTCTACATAAATAGTTGCCATTTCTTATATATTACACACTAAATTAATGTCATTGAACATGTTGTATATGGGACAGTGAATGCTCATTCTCTCGAAACATAAATCTAATACATGCAGAGTGTGAAATACGATAATATATCTTGTGAGTTTAAATACAAATATTATCTTCTAGACAATATCTATACTCAAATAAATCCTCATCACATTTATTGATACATTATTTTACAAAAATGGTGAGGACTACTTAACAACTCTCTCTAGAACCTTCATTCCATATACAACTAGTACTAACTTCATTCTAGCCTCTGAGAAGAAAAATGGAACAACAAGGAAAGGGTGAGCTCAACTAGCCCAGTAAAGAATATTATGACTAAGATAATATACAACAAATTATCGTTAGTCTCCAATGAGGAAAAATCGATTAGAATACTGATGAGACAACAAGTTTCGGATCAATATTAGCGGCGGAAATAATAATTCATAGAAAGAGTTACGTAGAAATGAAATCTACTATAATCTATGAATTTAATAGTCCATCATCAATATTTTATCCTCCGTAACATCAATCAATATTCATCTCAAATCAAATATTCATCTTTGCACTACGGAGCCAAAGATATTCATCAATCGGTCATGTTCATCTCAACACTGTTCATCTTTTGCACTAAAGGCCAAAGATATTCATCGATCAGTCATGTTCATTTAAACACACCTTTCATCTTTTGCAACCTGCAGCCAAAGATATTCTTCAAATCATTCATCTTTGCACTTCACCATGTGCCAAAGATATTCAATAATATCATCATTTAAGACCGAGGATGATGAAAATATTTTAAAGAACGAATCCAATGAAACAAAATGACAAGGATTAAGGATTAATGATTCGTACTTTGTTTTATCCATGTCCAACAATACCTCAAAAATAATCATAGTGGTGTAAAATTCAAGAATGATCAAAACATGGATACAATCAAAGCTAGTATCCGTAATAGATATTTTGGACGAAAAGAAGAAATTTTATTTTTCTAAATTGAATAGTGCGAGATATCGTGAATAGTCTTGATATCGTGAATAGTCTTGATATCGTGAATAAATAACTCAGACACCAAAAGATAGAAATTCCACAAAAAAAACATTTTCACGCTTCATGAATAGTACTGTGAATAGTAACTTCGTGAATAGTAACTCATGAATAGTAACTCGTGAATAGTAACTCATGAATAGTAACCCCAGACATGAAAAAGTTCCAAATTTAATAAAAACTTCAGATCAACATTTCAAAGATAATGATATTGAAGAAATAATATCATTACTGAAAAAATAATATCCCTTACCTCGAAGAATCGATTATTTCGGAAGGAAAGGTCGGAAGTGATCTTTGAATGAAACTTGTCTTGAACAACAACTCTCAAAGTATCTAAATACTCACAAAATCGCTCAATAATATAGAGAGAAAAGAGAAAAAACTTTGTTTACGGTGTGATTTTCAATTCTAACTTAGCCCTCTATTTATAGGAAAATGTTAGCCCGGAAAGCGGACTTGACTTGCTACCTAATGGCTTTACACCGCTACTATTGCCACCCACCACATTTGAAATAAAATTCAGCACATTTCTTCACCAACCACAAGTGGGGCCCACTCAATTCTAGAATTTTCCACCAAAATCAATTATAAACTTAATTTCCTAATCGGACACCTCTTAAAATTCATAACAAATCATTCGTTCATTTTTAATTCGGTTCAAAATTTGTAGACATATACTCAACTTATATATGTATAACATATCCAAAAATTACAACGATCCAACGGTTTGGATTAAATATTATAACTCACAATAAAAAGTCGTAATAACACCGATTTGATCTTTTAATACCTCCAATCCGGCAAAATAAAACATCTCAAAGATTAATTCCTTCATTAATAACCACATAAATAAATCCATCATTTATATTCATATAAAATAAATATTTCCTTATCATATGAATCAATAATTAATTATTCACAAATAATATTACGAGAATCACATTTATGATAACGGTAGCCGCTCCTGTGAAAGAGGGGGCTTTCCGATAAGGATTTCTCCCTTCTTGGCGCCGCAATTAGGTGACCAAACCTCTCCTTGACAGTAACTTTCTAGACATTGCCAATAATGCTATCTAATAATATTATTCAAATAATATGAATTATTGATCCGATAATGGAGATAATGTGCGGTGTGACAATTATTGAACAAAGAATAATATAAAATATCAACGCAAAGAATTATTGAATCAATAAAATAAAATATTGAATGAAGAATTCACCGTGAAAATTATTGAGTAGTGCCTTCTTACGTAAGGATCAATAATTCAACAATTACATAACAATACCGTGGTATCATCTTAACGTGCAACCACGCGACATCGTATTTTAACCACCGGGTATTCCAACAATGATAATCTTAACAACTACGCCAATTATTTTTAACCAACTTATATTTGTCGTTTTCTTCATCCAATCGCTTTCACATGGGGCCCACACATGGTCATACTGGCCGCATTTAATATTATTCTGACAAAGATTTAATATTCCACGACCAAACGAATATTCCCAAATAACAATGAATATTTTATAACCACTTGCTTATTTTGAAATATTTATGATTTTTACCCCTAACTATTCACATTAATCAAATCAACCCTTACTATTTCAAAATAATAAATAAAGGAAATTCCTTTTTATTTAAAAAATTTTGGTCTTACAACCTCCCTCCTTATGAAATTTCGTCCTCGAAATTGGCGTGACGATACTGTGTGTGTTTCAAAAGGTGAGGATACCTCGCTTTCATTTCGTTTCCAATTCCCGTGTCATTTCCTCTATAGCATGATTCCTCCACAAAACTTTAACTTGTGGTATGACCTTTCATAGCGTAGGGACATGCTCCTTCCTATCCAAGATCTTGACAAAACCTCCTCATACGTTAAGTCTTCGGCTATCTCGTCCGGTTCTAACTCAATAACTTGGTTCGGGTCTTTCACATATTTACGAAGTACAGATATGTGAAACACATTATGAACACGAGACATACTTGGAGGTAACGCAAGTCTATAGGCTACATTTCCTACTCGGTCAAGAATTTGAAATGGACCAATAAATCGTGGATTTGAGCTTTCCTCTCTTCCCAAATCTTGTAACTCCCTTCCATGGAGCAACTCGCAACAATATATGATCCCCTACATTAAATTCCACATCCTTTCGATGAAGATCCGCATAACTCTTTTGTCGATCTTGTGCCGTTTGTATACGTTGTCGAATCATTAGTCATACGTACTAACTCGGGTCCCAACAATGTTGCTTCACCCACCTCATCCCAACATATTGGAGAACGACATTTTTGTCCATATAATGCTTCGAATGGAACCATGCCTATATTTGTTTAATAACTATTGTTGTATGAGAATTCCACCAATGGCAAGTACTTATCCCAACTTCCTTTGAAATCTAGGACACAGAGTTTTAATAAATCTTCAAGAGTTTGAATAGTCCTCTCTGATTGTCCAGTCCGCTTTGGGATGGTATGCGAACTAAATCATAAATCCGTGCCCATAGCTTTTTGCAAGCTAACCCAAAATCTTGAAGTGAATCTTGGGTCACGATCCAAAACTATGGATCTGTGCATGCCATGCAACCTCACAATCTCATTTACGTACATACTAGCTAGCAAGGCGTTCAAGGGAATAAGTCTCCCGTATCGGCAAGAAATGAGCAGACTTGGTTAATCTATCAACAATAACCCAAATAGCATTGATGCCTTGAGAAACCGTAGGAAGACCCGTAACGAAATCTATGGTAATGTGTTCCCACTTCCATTCCGGAATCTCAAGTGGTTGCAACGGACCCTTAGGTACTAGATGCTCACTTTTACATCGTTAGTGAGTTAAACACATCGAGATAAACTTTGCAATCTCTCTCTTCATATTGTTCCACCAAAATATATGTCAAGATCACGATACATTTTAGTACTTCCGGGATGGATTGCAAATGGTGTATTGTGTGCCTCCATCATAATCTTGTACCTCAAATCGAGTCGTTAGAAACACAAAGTCTAGAGTGGACTCAAGTATTCCTTCTTCATCAATTCTCGCTTAGGAATAGCTCCTTCTTGTACTTTCCTCTTCATACGTATCGAAGACTTCTGGGGTGGCTTGAAAGCGGCTTTAACTAAAGTCGATTATACTGGTATATCATCACGCGGGTATCTAGAGTTTTCATCTCCATCTCTATTATTTGTAAATTATACTGAAATTAGTCTTTGACAATATCGTACTCGTGCTTATATACGATCTTCACTCAACACGTCACCTACCACGTTCGCTTTTCCGGATGGCATGGTCGAACATGTCTTTGAAATGAGTCTCCTCTTGAGTTCTTGAAGCTCTTCCCACATTCCTTGCTCCATTTGAATTTTGTATCTCTACGAGTCGAATTGCGATAATGGAATAGCGATTCGAGAATATCCTTCAACGAATCTCCGATAATAACCAACTAAGCCTGAAAGCTACGTATTTCGATTCATTGACTTAGGTTGCTCTCAATCGTGACTCATATCCCAATCTTGGATAGCGTCACAATGATACCTATCGATTTACTATCGCATCGAATATGACGTCCCTATAGAGAGTCTCGCTTAGTGAATTCCACAAAGGAAGTCACAAGATAAAGGCTCGGTACCAAATTCTATAGTTGAATTTTTAACTCACGAAGTTCAATAGAGCCATTCTATATGAGATTTTAGAAATGAGTTTTGTCTTAGGGTTCAAAGTCGATACAAAATTTAATATCGGAGCTTTGGGAGTAAGCGAAGAAATTCTTCGTGAAATACATCGGGAAAATCAATAACAACAGAATATTATTCAAATCGACGTGTCTTTATTCAAATCCATAACATGGACTAAGAAAACTTGACATCCGTAATAAACGAATGACTTCATGGCTTGATATGAAAATGTTTGATTACAATGGTTTGATTGCTTGAATTGAATAACGGTTGCTTAGAATATGAAAACTAACAACCTTACAAAAGCAATCAATTTGGCATGATGAGTAGTTAACCTTAAAATCACATCAAAAGCAAATATCTCTATAGAAATAAGGTTAACGGTAATGTGATAGTGCCAACCTGAATCAAACAAGATTTCTAAACAACGATGTAATGAAAGTTTCTCTAACGGATTCTCCATAAATAGGTCAAAGTCTAATTTCTCCGTAGTCAAGTTCAAACGTTGGCGCAAAGCAAGAGAGATAAAGAATGGGTAGAACCGGTATCTAGTAAGGTATAAACTTCACAAGAATTTATAAATAGCTTACCGTGATCACCTCGTTTGGGTTCCTCACATTATGACCGATCACAACAAACGCTTCTTCCCGGAATCGTTGACTTTGACTTTTACGGGACATCCTTTTTGAGTCACCATTCACGTGTTGGTCGGGTTTCGATATCGTCTAATCTCGGCGATATGTCCTTCTTTTCCACAATTATAGCATACCTTGGAAGGCTTTGAAATAGCAGTTTGATATATGTCCCTCCTCTCCACATCTCGTAGCATCTAACTGGCGATCGTTCTCTTCCCCTAGAATTTGTTGATGGTGCTGATGTTCTGTAAACGCCTTCCGTCATCGTTAAATCTTCTCTTTTAGATTGGACATCTCTTTCCATAATATCAACGCGTCGTGCGACTTTTACCATGCATCACTCATTCTCACTCGTTCGATTATTTCTTCTTTCATTTCGATTCCACTTTATCATCTTATACTACGCGAAAGAGTGCTTCATTCAAGCATCACGACGGGTAACACAAGCTTGAATCGTTGCATCCTTTTGCTCCACGATTGCTGCAATTCTTTAGCTTCGCTTCTTCTAACTCATGGATACGATTTTGCAATTCTATATTTCGATCATAAAATACCTCTAATAAACTCTCTTGGTACCTCTTCTTCCTCTTCTTCCTCACTCTCACCGGTTTGTTACCTCTGCGATTATCTCGTGCAACTATCAATTCTTCACTCACCACATGGATATCTCTAATTCCTTCTTCACTTGACATCACATTATCACGGTTGGCGATTAGAGGTGTCTCCACGATCTCATTCACTCCATTGTTAACGTTCTCAAAGACCATTCTAAAAAAACTATCATAAAACAAGGGTTAATTAAATAAATTAACAAATCACATAATACCCCTATAATATGACCAACCAACAAATAAGCTTAGGTAGGACACACTAGCGAAGGATTTACTCGCCTCTCCCTCCTAGTTTTATTCCCGATCTCCGCCAGAGATCATATCCCTAAGCTCGATACCAACTGCATGACGCCCCAAAATAGGTATACACAACACCCATTCCGAGTCGCCAAATACATGGTACAAGAAAGCAAACTACAACTTCAATAATACAAATGTCGTGTGAAATCGACAATATATATTTAATGAGTTTAAATACAAATATTATCTTCTAGACAATATCTATACTCAAATAAATCCTCATCACATTTATTGATACATTATTTTACAAAAATGGTGAGGACTACTAAACAACTCTCTCTAGAACCTTCATTCCATACCCCGACTAGTACTCGCTACATTCTCGCCTCCCGAGAAGAAAAATGGAACAAGGAAAAGGTGAGCTCAACTAGCCCAAAGAAGAATATTATGACTAAGATAATATACAACAAATTATCGTTAGTCTCCAACGAGGAAAAATCGATAGAATCTGATAGATAACAAGTTTCGGATCAATATTCGCGTGAAATAATAATTCATAAGAGTTACGTAGAGAATGAAATCTACTATAATCTATGAATTTAACAAATCCATCATCAATATTTTATCCTCAGTAACATCAATCAATATTCATCTCAAATCAAATATTCATCTTTTACACTACGTGCCAAAGATATTCATCAATCCATTATGTTCATCTCAACACTGCTTCATCTTTGCACTAAAGGCCAAAGATATTCATCGACCGGTTATGTTCATTTAAACACCTGCTTCATCTTTGCCTGCAAGGGCCAAAGATATTCTTCAAATCATTCATCTTTGCACTACGTGCCAAAGATATTCAATAATATCATCATTTAAGACCGAGGATGATGAAAAATATTTTTAAAGAACGAATCCAAAGAAACAAAATGACAAGGATTAAGGATTAATGATTAGGTACTTTGTTTTATCCATGTCCAACAATACCTCAAAAATAATCATAGTGGTGTAAAATTCAAGAATGATCAAAACATGGATACAATCAAAGCTAGTATCCGAATAGATATTTTGACTAAAAGAAGAAATTTTATTTTTAGATTGAATAGTGCAGTATCGTGAATAGTGCAGTATCGTGAATAGTAATCTCAACACCAAAAGATAGAAATTCCACAAAAAAAATATTTTCACGCTTCATGAATAGTACTCGTGAATAGTAACTCGTGAATAGTAACTCATGAATAGTAACCCCGACATGAAAAAGTTCCAAATTTGATAAAAACTTCAGATCAACATTTCAGCATAATGATATTGAAGAAATAATATCATTATGAAAAAATAATATCCCTTACCTCAAAGAATCAGTACTTCGGAAGGAAAGGTCGGAAGTGATGCTGAATGAAACTTGTACTGAACAGAACTCTCAAAGTATCTAAATACTCACAAAATACGCTCAATAATATAGAGAGAAAGAGAGAAAACTTTGTTTCTGGTGTGATTTTCAATTCTAACTTAGCCCTCTATTTATAGGAAAATGTTAGCCCACCGAAGCAGACTTGACCTGCTACCTGATGGCTTTACCTGCTACTATTGCCACCCACCACATTTGAAATAAAATTCAGCACATTTCTTCACCAACCACAAGTGGGGCCCACTCAATTCTAGAATTTTCCACCAAAATCAATTATAAACCTAATTTCCGAATCGACACCTCTTAAAATTCATAACAAATCATTCGCTCATTTTTAACGGTTTAAAATTTGTAGACATATACTCAACTTATATATGTATAACATATCCAAAAATTACAACGATCCAACTATTGAATTAAATATTATAACTCACACAATAAAGTCGTAATAACACCGATTTGATCTTTTAATACCTCAATCCGGCAAAATAAAACATCTCAAAGATTAATTCCTTCATTAATAACCACATAAATAAATCCATCATTTATATTCATATAAAATAAATATTTCCTTATCATATGAATCAATAATTAATTATTCATAAATAATATTACACAGTAATCACATTTATGACAACCAAGTAGTTCCTGGAAAGAGGGCTTTTCAGATAAGGATTTCTCCTTCTTTGGCGGCGCAATTAGGTGACCAAACCTCTCCTTGAGAACTTTCTAGACATTGCCAATAATGCTATCTAATAATATTATTCAAATAATATGAATTATTGATCCGATAATGGAGATAATGTCGTTGACAATTATTGAGCAACAATAATATAAAATATCAACGCAGCAATTATTGAATCAATAAAATAAAATATTGAATAAAGAATCACCGTGAAAATTATTAGTAGTGCCTTGCTTCACGTAAGGATCAATAATTCAACAATTACAGTGCAATACCGGTGCTATCTTCTTGTGCGACCACGCGTATTCTTGATTTTAACCACCGGATATTCCAACAAGATAAATCAGTAACAACTACGCCAGTTATTTTTTAACCAACTTATATTTATCGTTTCTTCATCCAATCGCTTTCACGTTATGGGGCCCACACATGGTCTGTGGCCGTAAATTTAATATTCCCCGACAAGATCTAAATATTCCACGACCAAACGAATATTCCCTCGACAACAATGAATATTTTATAACCACTTGCTTATTTTGAAATATTTATGTATTTTACCCCTAACTATTCACATTAATCAAATCAACCTTACTATTTCAAAATAATAAATAAAGGAAATTCCTTTTATTTAAAAATTTTAGGTCTTACACAAAGCAATGCACGTCCAACCTTATAAGTAGAGTCAAAATAAATAGCCATACATGCAGCTTCAAATTAAACATATGATGTCATGAACTTGACATTTATCGGACTAATTCTCTCCCTAAGATCGAGAATGAACAACTCAGAAGACTTTTCATAGGCGTAAAAGAATATCGGAAACAATATCACATGACCTCAACAAATATAGTGTTACTTCTCTTCTAGTTTGTATTAGTGTAATTATTTTAATTTTCAAGCTATATGTTTGTTGTTTGCATATACGGGTATGCAACCAATGAGGAAGTGCAAAGGAAATGTGGCAATGATGAAAAATCAATCTCTCACTCTTTAAAAATTCAATACTCATTGTTGTAGTGTAATTATTTTAATTTTCAATACTCGGAAAGCTAAATACAAGATGGCATCTCAAGAACAATGTCTAAATAGGTAACCAATATAGAAAGAAGGAACATTTAAGTAAGTGGAATAGAATATCTTGTAAGTTACTTTCGAACAAGATTAAAAATAATAATAGAATAACATAAATGTAATTACTACTATTATTTGCTACTCTTCTTTAAGTTATGTTGAATTGCTTTGTATATTTAAGTTTGCCTTGTATATTTAAGTTGTGTATAATTTTCCTCCTATATATTTTCACAGGAAAAAATTATTGAGTTAAAGAAGACTCGAGAATCGACTGTGAAAGCAGAGTACAGAAGACGAATGATATACTTGCACAAGTTCTTGGACCGGCGACATGGTAGACTTGACGAGGTGGAGTTGGTGCCATGCATTTCAAACACTTGGGGGCCTCGTGACACAAATAATGAGGTACAACGTGAGAATCAAGAATTGAAAATTCGAGTTGAAAAGGTGCGGAAAAAGGAGATGATCTCGCAAGGAAAGTGGATGAACTATTATCAATTATGATGAATTTATGAAGAATTCATCCGAGTTCAAATGCTCGATCCAACAATCAAAGGTTCTTCTCTCACTTCACTTATACTTAAATTTTTGGGGCTATCATTATGTTTTTATGGATTAACAAGTTCACTTGATAATTAATTTGTAGGATCGATACACGAAGGAGATAATGGTGATATTAGCGGATTAAATAATCCTATAGAGGACACGTGACATGTCACGTCTTGCTTTGGAAATTTGTTATATGTAACACTTATTTTTGATGAAAATTTGTTAGATGTGATACTAAAATATGTTAAATGTGTTGTTGGTTATGTCTTGTTTTGATACATAATGCAATATTTTGAATGGTTATGTATATTTAGATGATATTATACATTAATAGAGTTTATTTGTTTTATTCTTTTAGTTGTAAATGTTATATTCAGATTGGATGGTTGAATGTGGTTATGTTTCTTAACGAGGTAAAATAAATAAAATTATTGTATAGAAAAAAGTATGTCCTTTAAAAATTTGGGAAGATATAGCGGCGATACGCCACGGCCAGTAGCCGCGATGGCTCATGACGAATCTACGCTATCTGGCAATACGGCCAATCAATCATGATAGCTTCACGACCAAATCTACTTATAGCGGCGGCCACGGCAATCGCGATAGCTCATGACCAAATCTCACCTATAGAGGCGATTGGCGGCGTCGCAATAGCTCATAGCCAAATCTCACCTACCTGAAATGACGCGGCCGTCGCCAATAGCTCGTAGCCGAATCTTATAGCGGCGTTGGTCCGTCGGTATATCCACTTTCGGCCAGTCGGTAAAAACCTTGGCGTTTTTGTGGAGTTTTCTAGCGGCGGTCCGACCGTCGCTATAAGAAAAAAGACCGTCGCTATAGGTTTCAAATGACGGCTTATGTTGACGATGTGGCCAAGACCGTCGCTATATCTATAGCGACGGTGCGTTTTGATCTATAGCGACGATTACGTCAACATCCGTCGCTATATACTGATTTTCTTGTAGTGAATCATGGCCGTAATGTTACAAATGATGTGTAAAAAGTCCTCATTGGCCGTAGTGCATTGATGGGCCGAGTTGTTGGCATAATCGTGACCCGATGAATACACAAATATTCTTGGCCCGTAAGTCATGGATAATTGTGGTCGTGATCTTAAAGAATATCCTTGGCGTAGTAGTGCGGGGTGATTCGATGATGTGGAATATTTATTAAGTGAGTCTCGTGAATAATAAATGATAAAAACCTTTTAAATCATAAAAGATAGTAGATTTTATTTTCTACTGACTCTTTTAATGGATTGCTTGTTCCGCTCACGATTGATTAAACTTGATGTCTATTATATTTTATCGAGTTTAACATTGTTGGAGACTAATGATAATTTATTACGCATTATCTTAGTCATAATATTTCTTCTTGGGCTAGTTGAGCTCACCCTTTCTTTCACTTTGTTCTCTTGAAAATGAGAATATAGCTTTGGGGCCCGAGCCTGGGGAGCGGAGTGATGGTCCAGAAGGATAACATTAGTAGTTCTCCTATTACGTGAAATAGTGTGATAATAATTATAATGAGGACTCCTTTTGAGTTTGTATAATCTCTAGTAGATAATATTTGTATTCAAACTCACGGTTTATGTTTATCGTATTGTACCACGAAAGTTGTATTAGTAAGTTGTATTTGAATTACGTATCCGTATCGGCGACCCAAGATGGGTGATGTATACCTAATTTTTGGGGCGTCATGTTTGTATCAAAGCTTAGGGATATGATCCACGGCTAAGATGTGATACTAGAACTAGGAGGGAGGCAGCGGGGAATTCCTTCGCTAGTATGACCTACTTAAATTTATTTTGTATTTAAATTGGTTGGTCGAGTTTAGAGATATTATGTTACATGTCAATTAACCTTTGTTTTGTGGCAGTATCTAAAAATGACATCCAAAAATTTTGAGAATAGCAATGGAGCACAAGAGACCGTTTAGTCTCCACATATCAATAATCGAGAGAATGTGCATCGAGGCGCTAATCCTCATGCAAAACAACAACACCGACCAAATGATGAATGATGGATTGTTCGGAGGCTTTATGCAATTCATGCAACAAAGAAGAGAGAGCGCCCCTGTCAAAATGTAGGTGGAAACACTTTGAAACTCTCGGTGATCACCGCTAAAGCGATTCAGAGCTGGGACCACCGGAGTTTAAGGAGAGCAAAACCACTTATAGGCGGAAGCATGGATAAAGCGAGATCACTAAAATATTTGATGTCTTGGG